>VXAX01007276.1:253782-308321 GCA_013399835.1 Leptocoma aspasia
GCGCCTCGTCCGCTTGACGCCCGCGTTGCCGGGCCCGCCGCGGCCCTGGAGGGAGGTCTTGGGGGCGGCTGTGGCAGCAGCCCCCCAGATCCCAGCTGGAGCGGGATCAGTTGCTTTCCGGGCTTGAGGAAGGGAAAACAGCCCGTGTGCCCAGGGGGTGGGCACGGGCTGAGCTGGAGGCAGCAGCAGCAAGGAATTTTTTATGTTTTGGGATGTGGAGGTTGATAGGTGGAGGTAATGAGGGAGTAGGAGGTTTGTTTTGTTTTGGGTTTTTTTCCTGTATTTTTTTACCCTGTGAGATTGAACTGATCACCTGTCTCAGATCTGGAGAGTGAAGTAAACTTGAGAAAGCTTAGGAGTACATTCTGTTTACTTGTTTTCTGAGTGGCAGTAGAAATTTCTTCTCATTTTCTTTTCTTGCTGCTATGCTGTTACAGGTGTTTCTTCCAAACTGAGATGTATGAAGAGGTGTTGTCATTTACTGCTTATGTTCTGTCTTTTACAAGTCCTGTGTCTAGTGGGTTTACGTGGTCGTTGCTGGCCTGTTTGCTAATAAGTGTGACATTTGTTTTGCTACTTCTTTACTTATCTAGTTTCTTTATTGAGCTTTTGGTTCCAGAGATGGTGGATTGGCAGCTGCTGTTTAGTCTGAACTCTTGATATCCTTTCAGCTGTGATGCAAGGGGACCAGCAAGTTTTCTAATATGTTAATGCTTGCACTGTCTCAGGAAGGATGAGGTATACAGGAAGGTACATCTCCAAAGCACTTGTCCCATCAGATGCTGTTAACAGCTGTTTGAGGGTTTTAGTTGATTTCTTTCTAATGGTAACTTGAATAGATTTTGTTCTGTAGTGTCTTTTTGCAACACTGTAGCATCTCATATCACTTGATATTAAAGTTGGCATTTGAACTTTTATCCAAGAATGAATTATTCTGAAATTCAGTAGTATGTTAAAAGACTAGTTGGTTAGTCCCCACTGTGTAGGTTTGGGAAATTTTATTTCAGATTGTGTTTTTTATTTCAGATATTTTTGTTTCCATTTTGAAGTACTGAATTCTGCCCCTTGCAACTGAATTTTCACATTAATTTACAGTGTGTACTAAATGCTTGTTTTGTTTCAAAGAGTGGCCCTGTGGCCCTTCTATGCATCTTGTTCATCTCAAACTTTGGGTTGCTGTACACGAATAGTGTGTTGGGGTTGGGGTTGTTTTTTTTTTGCTAAAGGTAGTGTGTCTAGACAGGTTTGAGTGGTACCAAAATCCAAAAGAAGAAAGTGATTAAAGCCTTTTAAAAAATGCCTGTGTTCCTGATGCTAAATAAAGAAGACCTTGGATTGAATAAACAGTGATAGGACCTAAAGTTTCTGTTCTGCACTTGAGAAATACTTCAGTTTGCTTTCTTTAGAGGGCCTGATTACAGCTTGGTTTGGTGCTTATCTTGTTTTGATTCTGTTAACTTTGGTAGCCTTGATTTTATTTTTTTAACCCCCTTAAATTTTGGAAACAGAGTTCTGGAAGATGCTTAAGTGTGTGAAGTATTTGCATTTTACCCTGTCTCTGTGTCAGTCCTGTGGCCACCTGCAGCAGAGGGCCCCAAGGCTGTGGAGTGCAGGTGTGGTGACATCCAGGTAAATGATGCAGGACTGCCCACTGTGCCTGGGCTTACAGGAGAGCATGGAAGGCTGTAAGCAACTGGGCTTTTGTCACAAGTCTGTCATGGGTCTGAAGCAGGTATTTTTGCTAGAAATGGTCCTGCTGAGACTCCTGGTGTTTCACTCTAGTAGTGATGAGCTAACATACCAGTATGGTGCTGTGGCAAGCAGGGGAATAAGGGAGGAACTGGATGAGTTGAGGCTGTCAAGACATAACTTAGAGCAGAGGTGCTGGCTGTGCTAGGGACCATTTGGACCATTTCCCTTCCCTAAAAGAAGTGATCTCAGCTGGCCTGAGGCCAGCTGAAAAGTTATGTTATCCCTAGATGTGTTGTGTAGGAAAAGATACTTTTCTTCCAATAAAAAAAAAAAAATTAAAATTTCAGCTGTGTTTGTTACAATCATTATTTT
This sequence comes from Leptocoma aspasia, assembly GCA_013399835.1. Lineage (NCBI taxonomy): Eukaryota > Metazoa > Chordata > Aves > Passeriformes > Nectariniidae > Leptocoma > Leptocoma aspasia. Next base: position 255,847 of record VXAX01007276.1, read on the forward strand.
TAATGTGGTTGAATATTAGGGTGAACATCTTCCCTGGCAGATTTTCTGGGCTGAGACTGGGTTGTGTGGCAACCATGCCACTCCAGCTGCTACCCTGCTTGGAGCCTTTGCCAGTGTACCAGGACAGAGCTTTGCCAGAGTACTGGATTTCTTTTAACACTTTTGGAGCTAATTTGTGAAGACCAGTAGTTACCAGTGTATTGAGCAATGCAAATCTTGTTTCCCTGAATCCAGGCTGAGATTCGTTTGGCACTCTCAGGTGTTAACCTTCATTTTTCAGATAACGAAGGTGTGCAGCTGTATAAGTGGTTTGAACAACTGTGGCATTCATGTGTATGAAAACGAAGTAATTATGTGTGCCAGATTCCATTAAACAAAGGGTGGCCTGCTATGTCTCCTTTCCACTAAATTAGGCCAATATGCAATAGTAGCTTTTACTGACTAGATGTGTAGTAGCTGCAAATCTCTAGCTCCTGGCACTGGGAGCTGTGCTGAGGATTGAGAGCACTGAAGTGCCATAAATCTCAGAACTTATCTCAAAGACCAGGGCTGAGAAAGTTTGAATGAAAACCAAGACATGTTATTTTTTGACAGCGAATGGGTTGACCATTGGAATGAGCTGTCTGAAGGTAGAGGGGAACCTCCATTCCTCATGCTGCAATTCAAGGCCAGAAACTTTTCTGAAAGATGTTCAAGCCTTTGGGCTCAACTAAGGAAATGGAAACTTCAGGGCCAGCATTACATGAGGTTGAGACAGGATGGTCTGGTGGGCTTTGTGAATTCAAGTTTCATGTGTCTATGCTGCTAGAGCCAAGATAACTTCTCCATTCTCTGCCAAATTGCCATGTCATCCCAGGTGTCTCTGTCCTGGTCTGAGTACATGGTTTGGTGAGCTGACCAACAGCCCCAGTGGCTCATCTCATTCCTGCTTCTGCCAGTGCGGGCTCATCCTCTTCTTTGAGCTTTGGTATTCATCCAGCCTGGCCCTGAGCTAATTCGTCTCACTAAACCAGCCGGAAACTATCTTGTTTTAATTGTGTTTTATTCTGGCTGTGTTAGTCCTTTTATAGGTTCCTGTGGTTGAATCTGCTCACAGAAGGGCCAGACAAGCTCAGGAACTGGTGTAACATAATCAGCAGGAGAGTAAGACTCAGAGAGAAGGGCAGGCCTGCCTCCTTTTGGCCTCCCAGAACTGTTGGCTTAGTTAACCTCATTTTGTGTAGTTTCACACCGGTGCATTTTCTCATGGCTCCCAGGCAGAGGCAGGAGACTGGACTAGAGGATTTTTGGTCTGATCCTCTGCAACTGTTCTTTTCCTTAATAGCAAATCTGTTCTTCCTCTTTGGCTTTTGCTGTATGTGTCCCTGTTATTGCTTCTTTGTTTTAATTTTTGTTCTTTCCTTTCTCTACATTTCTTCTAAGTGACCAGTCCTTTGCTGTGTGGAACTTCTTCAGACTCCAGCTTAGACCCGTTTGCTCATCTGCAGTTACTCTTGGAGAAGGTTTAAAAATACACAGCAAAGCCTGTCTTAGGAGACCAGTCAAGGAGCTGACGAAAGTGGGTTGCCTAGCAGAGGTGGCCTAATAAAATTGGAGTGGAATTGTACTGTGCATCTTTGGGACGGCTTCTGGGTGGTCTGTTCAGACAAATTTGTGTCCTGCTGGTGTGGAGTCTCATGTGGGTTTCACTGTGTTGTCAAGTGAACTGAGATGTGTTTGTTTCCCAGCTTTGTAGGGTGCCATAGCTCCAGCAAGTGCTTCCCTAAGTAATCAGCGCCTTCGGCCTTGCACATTGTGATCTCACAAGCCATCGCGTCTGTGATGTCACAATGGAAGAGATTCTGGTGCTCTGACATGTGTGGTCGTGCCTTTGACAAATCAGCCAAGGAACCCAGCGGCAAGAATGAGCTCAAGAAATGGGAGAGACCTTCCTTAACCCAAGAGTGCCCTCCATCCTTTAGTCAGCCTTTTCCATGTTCACTTATCTCTTCCATAATGACCATACAGAGGGAAACCAGTGCCTGTATAGGGTGAATTATTTTTTTCAGTTGACGTACTAAGATGCATGTTTCTCCCAGATGAGCAGTTGCCCAATTCTCCTCCTGTACCCCTCATTCTTTTCTGTTGTTCCCCTCACTTGTATTGCTTCTAATTTTAGACTGTAAGTTCTTGAGAACAGGGACCTTCTCATCTGTAGTGGGAAGAGCCTGGGTGTGATTGTGGAGTACTGTAAAAACAAAATTATGAATGCCAAGTTGTATCTGAGCTGAGTAATGATGAGGCAGCATATAGATGTGCAACGATGTTACAAATTTTCCAAAACACAGGCGTGGTTGTCTAGCAGTGCTGGAGACAAACCCAGCCAAACGTGAAGGGAGTGCAGCCATGAAGTGTACTGTTCTCATGTTCAAGTGATGATACTGTGAGGTTAACCAATTAAAGAAAGAAGCAAATTTACATGTCTAAAATTGTGTTACTTTATTAAACAGTTCTAAAAGCTTTGTCTTTTGTTATTTGTTTTACTTTATGTTGGTTGGGTTTTTTTGCAAGTTTGAGTGGTGAGAGTGGATAAGCTGGTCTTGTTCATAGTCTCTTGTTTCCTGCCTCACAGGCTAGCCAGGTGCTGTCATTTTTGTACTGTAGTTCATCTGATGAAATATTTGGGTTTAGGTTAAGGTTGATTAAAAAACACCCTGAGTTATCTCTATTGTTCTTCAGTTATATCTTCACACAAGTGAAATATGGGCTCACATTTGACCTCTGAGTGTGCATTTGAACAGCTACCAAAATGGAAGTCCTGCATTTTTTGTTATACTGTGTTCCAGGTGTTGCTAAATGTGTGCAATTTCATTCTACAGAAAGCATCTCTATTACCCTAACTTTTTTTCCTCCATAATTCAATAAAATAGACAAACCTGACTTACATTTTTGATTGGTTTTGGTTGCTCTAGCCTTGAGTTCAGTTGTCCATTGGAGGCCAGGAATCACAGCTGTCCCTACCCAGGTTTTACACAAATAATAAATGGAAGCATTTTACTCCCAGAGCTTGGTTGCTTTTATTTTTTCATTTCATTTTGTCTTGTAGTTCAGGTTAGTGGGAGTTTAGGTTAGGTATTGTCTTCCTGCCCCTTCCCTATTCAGGTAATCAAACTGGAAAGGGGAAAATTTTGGGCTCAAAGGCAAGCTGTAATTTTAATTAGACAGAGTTGTTAAAAGTTCATATTTATGTTATATGCCAGGAGTCATTAAGCTCAAGTTCTTAGCAGGCTAGTTTGTCCTGCCATTGATGAATTTGACTCCTCTGGAGCTTGTGTGGTGCACATCTCTCTCTGTGGCTTTGGGGCCCCTGCAGGCAGGGGACAGCATTTGCACTGCCCTGCTGGCTCTTGTCACCAGCATTCTTCACATGGCGGGAGCTCCCTGTCTTGTTCCTTGCCGCTTTGGTTGTCCCTAAGCAACTTTCCCAGTAGGAAGCCTGGCATGCAACAGCCACCAGTGCAGATTCTCTGCTTCACACTCAGTGGGGCCCCTGGCAAAGCTGATGGCTACAGCTGGCACTTGCCTTTTTCTTGGCTCTCCTTCCTTACTGGTGATCAAACTGTCGTGCTTTAGTACCATGTGCTTGGACTACTAAAGAAGCAAGAGCTGTGGTCAGCCTGAACTTGTCTTGGTACCTGCAGCCGATGCCCAGAGAATGTTTTTTTTTAGATTTATTTTTAAAATATAGGTGGTGATTTTAGCCAGTACTGTCATATGGGACACACAGTGTTACACAGCACAGAACACAAACTATCTTCCAGTTGAAACCCACCACATACGGCCATTTCCCATCTTACTGGGTGTAGCAAATGTATGGTGCTGTCACATTTTCCTAGGTCTGTGTACAATCTGTCAAAATAATTCCTGAAGTCCAACCTCAGTTCATGGTCCCATTACATTTCATACGTATCTGTGTGAGGAATTTGAGCTGTGTGATATGAAATATTAACCTAGTAGGGTTGACTGCCAGATGTGACAGCTTGCACTGTCTGAGATTATAATCTGATCCTGTGTGTATAAGAAATATATATATGGTGTTTTATGTAGGTTTGGAAATGGAATCACTGAACATGTGGATTTATATGGCTAGAGCTGGGTTTTTAATTTTTGAAGCTGCATTGCTTACATCGTTTTCTCTTGGAAAAAAGTACAGGATAATTACTAGTGCTCTGCATTGTCATAGCCATTATAAATGCTTTACATGACATCTAATAAAGTGTGTTTGCTCACCAGCTATCTTGTGCTCTGAGGCACTCTGACCTTGCCAAAGAAGATGATGTGAGGTCTTCCCAGGGCACCCAGAGCAGTGGCTGGGTAAACATACCGTTAAAACTTCATTTGGCTCAAGGTGCAGAGTTTGCAGTGGGGTTGCCCTTGTTTGTATGCTGCCTCTGTAGGGAAATCCACATGGAATACCCCACTCACGCACCTTTGTTCAGAGCACTGCTCCCTCTGCTACATGGGAGAGTGGGAAGGGAGGCTGCTTTTAGGATGAGGAGCCTGATCCTGTTGCCAGACGTGGAGCACTGCAGAAGCTGTTAGTGTAAACAAGCACTGGATGTTAGCTGTTATTTCCCTCCACGGATGTCACACGGTACTTTTGTGACCCTGACCTGCCATGCTGGGGTCTGGCATGGTGCTGCTGTGTCTGCATGGGGACGTGCCTGAATCCTGCCAAGGCACTTGGTTTACCTTTGCCATGGGCTCAGTGGCTCAGAAACCTCTGCAGCCCTGTGTGTAGTGCAGCCCAGCCTGAAGATTCATGGGGTCCATGTCAGATACCCTGGTCTTGCCAGTTAAGATACATTAGAGAAGAGATCTTGCTGTGGGTGGATGGATAATACATGTTTTCTTGCCTGTGTTTGATATGGGGTTGAAGCCTGTCTGTCTCCCTCACTCCAACTCTGTATTTTATTTGATGCAGTAGGCTAAAGACAAGGTTTTCCTGCAACTAACTTACAAGCTGCTTTTTTCTGGGAGATTATATTTGTTGTGATGGGCCTTTAGACTCATAGTAGTTAGAAGATTTAAAGTGTGTATACCTTAAATATCTCTTAGCTGGCACATGTGAGAAGAAAATATAATTAACTTCTATTTGGCTGTAATGCATTTATGAATGACAGCCAAAGCTGTAGATGGAAAGGCAATGGGTAGAACTGAGCCCCTTTTAAATAAATGCCATGTTGGGCTCTTCATTTTTGGTTTTTCAACTTGAGTTTTCAGTTTTCGAGGTACCTGCTGTCTGGCATACTGCTTTAATAAAGTAAACAGCTTCAAAACATGAAAAGCTTGAGGCAGGGGCAATGCATGTATGCCATGGAATTGGCAGTGTGGGCACTGGCTTGCTCTTAAACATTTCAACTTCTTTGATTTTTGCCTTTCACTCAAAAGCTGGGAAAGGGAAGGTTACCAAATGCGTGTTTACTTGAAGCACACAACCTGCTTAGCCGCAATTATCTCCTAATCTGGTCCTTCCGAGTTTCTCTGGTCTCGCAGGTAAATACAGATTTAGCCGTTATTCAAGGCATATTATTTACCTCATTAAGTGTGTGTTTTGGCACGTGCATTATTTACCTGACGGACTAACGGATGGGAGAGAGCAAATGCTGTCTTTTGTGCAAACAGTGACTTTGTTCATGAGCAGCAAGTCCCCATTTTGCCGTGGCCACTTTGTCTCCATGTCTCACAGTAGGTGCTTCCATCCCTTCACGGTAGAGCAAAAAGCCAGCACATGTGTGTGGGGCAATGTTTATAAAAGGGCAGGTGAGTGGCATGTCAAGTGATGGAGTTCTTCTACAAGCAGTGGGACCAACTGTGGGGATAGATTTAAATATCTTATGTAGCATGATGTGTGTGTATATATATGCATACACAATTAGGGGGCGTACTCCTATCCTTGTTCAAGAGGACTGAATTGGTGCAATTTGCTTGTTTAGCTATCAGTCCCTGTACCCACCCATGTAATAGCATGAGCTGGTCTTGAATTCTCATCCCTATAGATCTATTAACAGGCCTGAGGCTGACCCATCTTGGGTAGTGACAATCCTGGCAACTTTTTCCTGCAAAGTTTTCCTGCAAAGAAAAGTAGCAGGAAGGGAAATCCAGGTAGTCTCAACATGGATAATGCAATTTATTAAATAGTGTTTGTTAGATGAAAGTATCAGAAGGTGGTGGCTGAGTGAGGTATTTCTTTGGGAGGAAGACTGTAGCCTATAGAGTCCTGCTTGCCTTTTACAGTTCCTGCAGTCCCTGCGTGTGATTAGTTGAACTGATATCCTCCTCTGACAGAAATACCTGAAGTAAGGAGTGGAGTGTAGCACTAAAATTGCATCTCTGAGAAACCTCATATACAGAGCAAATGAGAACTTTCCTGGGGAGGAGCCTTCCAGCCACCAGCCATCTGGACTTGTAATGGAAGTGCCGTATTTTGGTGCAACTGGCAGATGTTTTGGGGCCAAGCTGTTTGGATAAGTTGTAGTGTTGGTATGTGTATTGCTGTGTTCAATTTTTGCCATGTGTCAGAAACTGCATTGTATATGAAAAGACAAAAAGTCTAAGAAATTTCAACAGGGCTTAGATTGCATACTCTGTGTTTTAGTTGGTTTGTGTTATGTTCTGCTATAATGAGGTTCAGCAGTGGGGTATGATCTGGTGCCTGGAGCCATGACTGTTGTGTATCTCATAGTTCTTAATTTAGAGTCGTTTGCAGAGCTTAAATTTTCAGTTGCCTGTGATTCTGGGTACCTTAAGCTCAATCTAAATGTCATCTGTTTTGCTTAGAGCAGGTTACTGTGTTATTTCAGGTTTGTGGTGCTGGAACCTCCACTGGGAAGAACAAAGGGAATCTCTGTCAGAGGAGGACAGTGAACAGATACCAGTAGAGATGAGATGTATGTCTGCATGAGTAACATGAGTCTCTCTTCAGTTTCAGATGCCTCTGGATGTTCAATGATAGCACTTCTCCATACTGGAGCAACAACATTTCCCAAAAACTTACTTTCAAGGTCAAGACAAGCTGTGTCCCACCTCTTCCCAGCTGGTGTTCTCGAAGGGTTCAGCTCCATTGTAAGCAGGAAACTGGCGTCCCACGGCTTCGGAGCTTCCATGGCAGCAATGTCATCCTTCCCTCCACAAAGATATCACTACTTCTTAGTGCTGGATTTTGAGGCTACATGTGATAAACCGCAGATTCATCCTCAGGTAAATAGTTCATCCTGTTAATTATTATCTTGCAAGTTGCTGCTGCTCTTCTGAGAGGTAAAAGGAAAAAATACAGTGCTGGCTCACTAATTTTTTCTGGTTTGTCCCACCTCCTTTCTGTTGCTAGTTCTCCAGGGCTCTTGCCAGTCACCTGCTGTCTCAGGAGCAATGCCAGGACTGTTCAGTGGGAGTGAATAAAGAAGTCTGATTTCCATCAAGGAAGTGACAATTCATGTGTTATTGAAAACAATTTAAAGTCGTGTATACTTGTCATTTGTCTGAACTGGGAAGGGTCTAAAAGTTTTTGGCTGGAAACTTGCATTAATAGATGGCAGCCATGTTTGATTCTGCAAGGAAAAAGACTGTTGGTAGTGAACAGCTTTAGGAAAAGAATATTTTGAATTATGGGAATATGTGCAACATAATGGTATTTCTAAGTAGACAAGAAAAACAGTTTGTAGATAATTTCAGCAAGATCAGATATCTTGCCTGGGTTTTAACTCTGGAGTGTAATGAGACAGGAAGAGTTCAGTTTCAGAGAGATCTTCCAGTGCTCTACCACTTGAGACATACAGAGATCCAGATGAACTACAGAGCTTTTCTGCAAACAGTTCTTCCACAGTACTGTAGAGCAGATTAGTAAAAATATTCTCAGTTGTCGTCAGGATGGGCCTAGGTTTTCAACTGGAAAACTGTACTAAAAAGAAAAAATACCCAATATTAGGTTGGTAGCAAACAAACAGAATTTCTGAGTCTAAATTGGACTCAACCTCCTCTGCCAAGTAATTGATAGAGGGTGTGTTGGTAATACCTGCATTGGGTCACAACAACTTCCTTTTGCTTTGTTTTGACTATATGAAAGGCTTAAGCAGTTTTCAGCGTGGTGTCTCGTTACTGAGGTGACTCAATGCAGCGTGTTCATTTCCCAGTGCCCCTGTGGTTTCCCTTGCGCTTGTCCTAACAAGGGGTTGCTGCAAGTTGGGATCAGACTTGACTCCTGTCTTCCCCAGCAGCGCCTTGGTGGGTGCTGCCTGTTCTTCGTGTTTCTTGAAAAATGGATAGCAAATTCCCTGCTCTTTTGCTGGCTCTTTGTGGGAGGCTGTTGTGGCTCTGCATCCAGTTCTACTAGCAGGCTCTTAAGCGCTCCCCAAGTGAGATGTCAGGCTATTTCCTGCATGCTCTGCCTCGGGTGCACAGACCTGTCAAAGCTGTAAATTGGATCTACCTTGTCCCTTTGGATATGGGCTTGGTCTGTGCACATTTTGATGCAAAACCATGATGCATGTGGAGCTAGTTTACAACTGGCAGTAAAAAGGAGCATGAGTGGAATATGATTACTACTGTTTTAAGGAGCTTTGTCCCCAAGTCCTTGCCAGAGAAAGTAATGGTCTGGGCCGATGCAGATCTGCTATATATTTTGTTGGTGAGATAGCACCTTTAAGGTGGAGATGTTCTTCAGTGTTATTTTTCCAGTCTGCTGTGTTCAATGCCTGTCTGCATCATATAGTGTGTTGAAAGGGCTGTAGTCCCTCATACCTTCACCAACAAATTAGTTTGATAAATAAAGAAATTTACTTTTGCTACATGGGGCTCGATGTAGCTGAAAAGGCTGAAGGTGCCTGCCAAAATCAGGAAACTATAAAATGAGACTTCAATTGATGCCCTTACCTAGCTCTTAAGTCTTTGCTGACCAGCATGGCTTTTGTCCTCTTCATTGCTAGGCTTTATGTCATGGTGAGCAAACTGTGCCATGCATTTCAGTGATGTTTTCTGCGAAGTTTTAGTGACAGGATCGTTCACTGCAGGATTGATAGACAGGTTTTAGAGGTTTGGTTTGAGGTCAGAGCTGGGAGCTAGAAATGATCAGGTGCTGATCTTCACTGCGATACTGATAATTTTTTTGCTTTTATTATAATACCTGTAAAATAGAAGTCTAGATACAATGAAATTCAAATGCCTTGGAATTTGATGAGAAGGCTACATATACAGAACTAAGCTAAGCTGTGATCCACATTACTTTAAGTGGGTAGGCATAGCTGTAAATTTAGCCAGTTCAGCCTGAAAATCTTGCAAGAGTTCACTTGCCACCATACAGCACATTTCACATTTCTCACTCACTGCTCTTCAAAATATTCTGGCTTCTTACAAGAAACTACTGAAAGAGCTATCTTTTTATGTACACTAAGATGTGTGACTGCCACATCTGCTCCCCCTCCTGTTGTATTTACTCGTGCTCCTCTGTAACTGGCAGCCTTGCTGGCTTTATCCCTGGGGAAGTCCTTCATGCTCATTCGTGAGCCCTGAAGACCCCTTCATTTCCATTCCCTTTCACATTGCCTGATCTCTCTCAGAGGTCTCATGATATGGCCTCTGTAATGGGGATCAAGGAGGGTCAAGGACAGTGGTATTCCCCTGGGAAGCCATCTGCATTGTGCCTCCGGTGGCTGGGACTGCTGGCTGAGTGCCTTGTGGCCGCTGCCCTGTGCTTTACCACTCCCTCCTGTGCTGGGCATCGAGGGTCCTTCATGCTCCTTGCCCTATACCCACAAAGGAAGGGGAGCATCCTTGCAGCCCTGACTTCTGACTGCTTTCAGAAGATACGCCCCTCCATCAAAGTGCTTGTTTATATACACATAGAAACTGCTTAGCTTTATTGGTTTTCTGGATGTATGCATGAATAATGGGACCATCCCAGAGAGAAAAGAAGGTGTGGGGGGGTTTTAACTGCACAGTCTGTGTCATGTAGTGTTTTAGCCAGCCAAAGGTCATTAGGGTTTGGCAGTAAGAGATGTTTATGGCTGGCCTCTCGCATCTCTCGAAAGCTTACCTTGTGCATTTGGAATGTGATCCGAAGCCCAGTGGGGTCAGTTGGGAGCTGTCATTCTGTGAAGGTCAGTGGACCCTGAATGGTAGTGGTGTGTTTCATTTTTCAGCTCTGAGTTTTTTCTTTTACTGTCTGGTAAGAGTTTATAAGTACCTTCTGCTTTTATACAGTCAGCCCATAGAGCAGGGTGCGTATGGAGCTTTAGCTTCATGAGAAGATGCATTAATAAGTGGGAGTCTTGCTTTTTTGTCCCTTTGTCCTTGTAGACACCAATGTTTATGATGATCAGTGCTTTCAATGACTGTGTTAAGCAGCTCCACAGACTCAGGTCTGTGGCTGCCTTTATTAATGCAGTAAGGTGTGCCTCTTTCAGTCAGCAAGCCAAGTATCTTGCCTTCAACTTCAGCTGAGTGGATGAAAAGAAATGATTTGTTTTAAATATAAAAAGTCTGGAGATAGGCATCAGATCTGTTCAAAGCTGAATTTGAAATTAGCCTTCTATAGATGATGTTAATCTCTAATCTATTAAAGCAATTTCAATGAAAATCAAATAAAATTCAAGCTCTGTATGTCTGCTGCTAGGAAGTATAAAAGCATCAGACCTCTGACCTGGTAGAAGGAGCTGGATCTAGGAGTAGCTAAGCTGGTAAACGAGCTTTTGGTAATGACAAACTTGTGTTTTCTCATGTCAGTTTTTTCAGGTGTTCAGTGTCTCAGATTCACTCAAATTGGTAATCATTTGGGAAGTAGAAATTTGCCTCTTTCAAACTCTCTGTAAAGGGAAAATATGAAATGTTCAGATCTTCTCATTGCTGAAGAAGGTTGTGACCAGAAGCAGAAGAATAAATTGTTTACAGACAATGCTTTCTGTGTCCTCCTAAACAGTACTTTTTAAATGCAAAAATATCTTGATAATTTTTGTTAGTGTATCCTAGATACTTCAGGTCTATTTAGCATGCTTTTAGATTGTTATTTTGGGAGAACTTTTGATTATAATTGCTGTCAAATGAAACTAGATATACTAATAAATACAAAACATCACTCACCATTTCAACATAAAACCATAAACACTGACACTGACTAACCAGATGTTCAGTTACCGATTTATTTTTAAGTGTTTAAACAAATCTGGATGATCATAGCACATATTATGATTGGCAAAAGTTTATTAACAAATAGGAGCCAGTCTTTCTGTAAGATAATATTAAGTACAAATGCAGGAGAAGGTTATATCAGATTCAGTCTATATTTCCTTGAGTGGTGCTGTAAAAGAGCATTACATGTGTTTTCCCTTGAACATCTATCTCACATGCAGCTCACAGTCACGGGCAGGTACAGCTGGAGTGGCTGTGATGATCTGTACAGCTGCCTGTCCTGCTCCATCCGCGATCTTGTTACCGCAGCAGGGACAGCTGAGTCGTGTGGCTCTGCCCCTGAGGTGCTGTGATTTATAGACTGACCTTGTAATGGGAATGGATGTTGATTTCCACCAAATTTAGGCCATATCAACAGATGTGCAGTCCCTGCCAAGCTCTCTGCCTAGGGTGACTAGATAGAGGATAGGGAAGCTGCCTTGGGAGCCATAGCTGCTTTGTAGGAGGAATATGTCCTTGAAATCACAAACTTGCTGCCGGAGGAGGTGATGGAGAGATCGCTCATCTGCTGAGGAGCAGGCTGCAAGGTGCCTTCCATGTGCTTTCCACGTTTTCTGGGGAGACTGCATCAAGGCAATCCCAGCTGAAGGCCAGGATGGGAATGCAGGTGTCTCACACAGTAACAGACATTGTCACAATCCTATGCAGAGGCAGATAAAGGACGTGTGTGTGCCTGTGCTTGCGTGTTCTATCTAGACATCCCCACGTAGCAGCTTTTTTCTTGCACTGTTTTTGTGTCGCTTTTAAGCTCAATGCACTAGAAATCACCTGCCAAAAGCTTTATTGAGGATGATCATGAGTTGCTGAAAAATAAAGAAATTCAGGCTTGTTTCCCATGGCAACTTTAACTCAGCATAAGTATTACAGTGGAATATTAATCTGCAATTACCTATGTTCATGCATCTTAGGCTTTGGTGTAGTTTTAATTACCTACTTCTCAATTCATCTTTTTACAGTGTTTCGAGAGAAATGCTGTTAAAAATGCGTGTAACATAGTGACTTAAAAGTCTTTTTTTTTTCTTTTCACTACAAGTAAGTAAATATATATATATATATATATATATATATATATATATATATCACCTCTTTGCCAGTTATGGCCGTTATTATGCCATTGGTCTTACATCAGAATGCTTTAAGTTCCTGGAGTGGCAGGAAACAGTTCATATAAGAGCCCTTTCAAATGGATTTTCCTGTTTGCTTTGAGTTTTTGAGCAAACTTCTTTAGGCCTTGTAGCTTTAGAGGGTTACACTGCACCTGGTGTCTCAGACCTGCACTCATTTTGCCTTGGAGAGCTCCCTCATTCTCCCAGTAAGTGGGGACAACCTTGCTGTGACCCATATCAATCTGACAGGGTGGGTTATGACTTCAGGCAACAGAATTAGCTGTTATTTATTTAAAACCTGATGAGCTAGAGAACATGAACAGTTATTGAGCCCAAATCTCCTGGAGAGCACAACCATGAGACCACCAGGCAAGACATCTGATGTACGAAAAATAATTCAAAGCCATTTTTTATTTAAAGATACAAACCCAGCATTATTGTAGCAACAAGTCTAAAATACCAAGGTGCTCGGTTGGCCAATGGCTGCAGTCCTAATCTGACCTAACCTGCTCAGCTTTTGGCTGGTTATTGACAGGCTGATGAGATCACTACTTTAAAGCAATCAGTCATGTTGCCCTTTCCCTCACAGTGTGAGGAGACCCCACATCAGTTATGCATCCCTGCGTGTAATTCCCCACCTGTGCTGTTTGAACACTGTATCCTTAGCTGTGCAAACATTACACATCGTTTAGGTGACAAGTTGCAAAGTTAAGTAGACTTGTTGTTACAGCAGAAAGTAGTTGAGCAGCAGTCACCCTGAAAAGAAAAGATCCAGGCTAGCTCAGGAATGTGCAAGTCTGCTGGGTTTTTCGCCTCTCCATAAAGCCGCTGATGAGGGCTACATGTGCTTCTTGAAATACTCCCATCATGTGCCTTTCTGAAGTGAAGGGGATGGGTGTCACAGGTTTGTATATTTGCTGTGCTTGTCCTGCTGTGTGCATGCCCCTGTGTGGTTATCGATGATCGGTGCCAGCTGCTCTTTCACAGCCTCTGAGGTACGGGAAGTATTTTGCATCACTCCCAGTGTAATGTTTTAAAACTAGGCACTATTCTTTCATGGCATGGCGCCCATCTAGTGCTACCTGGGGATGGTGCTTTTCAGGCTGCTGTGGTTCCTGGGAAATTGTCTTTGCTGTGTTAAAGTGGTCTTGTCTTAGCTTTGAACAAAACCTTCTTGATAAAGAAGCAACGCAACTCAGCTCTTTTAGTGAGAAGGACACAGGACATATCGAAATCTTGTGGGTTTTATCCCCTTTATGCCAAGCTTGCTGTGCAACCATCCCTGTGTTGTCTTTGTTGGTCTGTGCACTTGTTAGCTGGCAAAATAACTCTTCATAACATTTAGTTCTTCTTTGTCAGGCAGAAATGTGCTGTCATCAGCAGCTAGTTGTGATGTCTGAAAAACCCTGGGTATTCATTTACATGCACTAATGTGCCCTTTCTACCCATCCCAGATGTTTTAGTGTCGTTGGGAACATTGATCATTTGTCCTGCTCAATATCAGGTGAAGAGGTTGGGACTTGAAATGATCTGATAACTCTGCAATAGGGACTGCACAGGCTGTTTGTCTGCCGTAGAGAGGAGTGGATGTGAAAAAGGATATAATGTAGTTTCCATCTTGCAGTGGAAAGGTAATAATTGGAAATGTGTGTGTGTGCTGTTTTTAACATGATCTGAGTGCTAAACTTCCCCCAAACTGTCAAGCTTAAATTGTTGTTGGCTATGTCAGTAGAGATGTTCTGGGTGGTTAAATGTATGTCAATAGTGCTTGAAGAAACACATTGAAGTGTTGATGTCTGATGGTCTATATTTCTCCTCCCGTGTGTGAAAAGAGGAAGGAGATTCTGCCTTATTCTTGATGTCTGGGTCCTGCTGGAAAGATCAAAATAGCTTAGCAAGAGAGATGATACTAGTGGTGAGAGGCAGGAACCAGCCTGAGAGGAAATGATTACTGAAAGTTTTGTTAAGGATGGCGGGACAAGGGTTGTGAGCCTGCTGTCAAGATTTCAGGTGCAATGCCAGGCATAAAAAACTCCCAAGGATCACAGTGGTAAGTTCAGGAGAAAAGCGTCATTTGCGAGACGTGGATTCTCCTTTTGTTGGCCCTGCAAGAAAGAACTTGAGCTGATGAAGTACTTCACTTTGTATTCCATACTCTTTAGAAGGAAAAAAATATACTATTTCAAGAGGGTGACTAAGAGAATCAGTGAGTGTGACCAGGGGTCTACAAAATGCAGCTGTGAGTGCAGGCTGGATGGCATTGGGGTTGTGTTTAGTGCAGTGATGAGAGGTGTATATGGATGAGGTCTTTGTTGCAAAAACGAGAAAGGCAATGTTCTGGCCTGTGTCTGCTGTGAGTAGGAAGAGCAGTTGGGAATTTAAACAGCAAGGGAAATTCAGATTAGACATTAGGAAAAACTTTCCAATGATAAGACTAATGAAACAGGAGGATAGAGTGAGTGCCTGGGGAGTATGTGAGTCTCTCTTATTGGAGTCGGTAAAAACAGCCTAGACAAAGTCAGAAATTATTTAGGGGGTGATGATGCTGCCCTCAGGCAGGTGCATGGACTAGATGTCTCTTTTAAAGCTGAAGCTCCTGGAGGCATGTGATTAGATGGGGATTTCAGCTTCTATTAAAGAAAGAGAAATGGTCCCTCACCCTCAGAGTTGTAAGGCAGCACTGGGAAATAAGAGCCACGTTTGATGTTGGTGCAGAGCCCAAAATGCAACCCAAAATTTAACTTTGAGGAAATCCAGCCTTTGACATTGGGCTTCAATCCCTGAGTGTTGGGAGTGGCAGTGTGATTCACCTGAGAGCAGGGGGAAGAAGAAACATTGGATAATCAATGGTCAGGCAGCAGAATTTTTCTTCACATCATCTTATCGCAGTGTTTCATGATCTTCTCATATTCCTTCCAATTCTCTTGTGTTTTGTTTTTGGTGTGTATTTCCCTTCACGCTTTTCTAGGATACAGTAGTACTTTTAAATGTATCAAATTGTTAGGTGTGTGCTTATGTGTATTTTAAGCTAGGTAGTGATGGAACAAAGAAATTTGGAGGTCAGCTGTTTCCCCAAAGACCTTTTGATAGGTTTAATCAGTACACAGAGTAACTTAGCCAGGACTGAGGCGCTGAGAGGCTCCACGGTGTGTGTGCAGGCAGACATCCTTTGGAAAGCCAGCATAGCCCTGATTCAGCAGAAGTCCTGCTGTTCTGTACTGGAGAGGTGTTGCCTTTATGGTACTTGTTTTGGTTAGTTTAATAAAAATTTAGAAGTGGGGAAAAGACCTATGAGGTCATCTTGGTTACTGCCCCTGAGGGCCAGTGCAAGGCTGCTCACTTGGAAATGGCTTTAGTTAAAATAATAATTAAGGCAGAGGATGGGAACTGGGGAGGCAGATCTGTTAGGCTAGTGCTGTCCTTACTATGTCCCTTTTCGATTTTAATTGCCTTGGAAAAAAAAAGAAAATCACAAGGCTTTAAAAGCTCTGATTCTCTCTGCTCTTCAACGCCCCCACACCCTCTCCCCGATCTTGGAGGCATCAACTCTCATCTGTCAAAGTGTAAATCAGCAATTAAAACACAAACAGCGAAATGCCAAAGATGACCCGAAGCACAAAGCAACTGACAAACAAGTCCGGACAAATCGGCGGATAATTTATAAGCATTGCCCTAAAATCTAATTATTTGGCAATTCGAATTTGCAGCCGGCCAGGGCTGTGCAATAAATTTAACCCGCCATAAATTATTTAGGAGCAGCCCGTGGTGTAAATCAAAACCACGAGTGTTTGTTTAAGAAATAAGCTCCTTGTGCATAAAATGACTTTTTTTTTCTTTAAAGGTGGGGGGGGAAACCATCCCTGATCAAAATGAGCTGGTGCTAAAGCTCTGTCCCTCCACAGACATTCCCTTGCCTCTTCTGCCCTTACCTTTTTTTGGAGGTGTAAACGGTTCTTTTGGTAAGAAGTTTTATGCTTTTTCTTATCAGACAAAATCTGTTTCTCTCAACAGCCTCTGCTTGTTTTTATTGCATTTTGAACAGTCAGCTCTGATTTTTATGGGCATCTTTTATTCTGGTGTTTATTAAACTTCTTCACGTGGGGGTTAGAGTGAGGGATAAATTATTCTCTGGTAGTTTTTGAACTGAATAGCCCATACAGTCTTTCTCAAATATTTAACTCTGTGTCCTGAAGCGTGCCCTGTCCACTTTGTACATAGGTGTCTGGATTAAAAGGTTTTGAGAGCTGGGAAGCTCTTGCTGGGCACTTTGTTTTTTCTCTATAATGATAAGCAAAAAGGGTAAGCAAAAAGATTCCTTTATGGGAATTAGGGTAATTTCAGATGCTTTCTTCTCTGATCAGAAATTGTTTAGCAGATATAGTCTTGTGCTTGTTCATTTGTTTTATCAGCAAGAAGATCAAGACAGCTGAACTGATGCATCTCTGCTACAGTGTTAAAGGAAAGGGAGTTTCATGTAGGGTGACTGGGTAAGGAAAGGCTGGGTTTATAGCAGTGCTTTCACATGCCATTAAGAATTTTTCAAACCCCTCTCAGAAGAAAGTCCCTAGCCATTCCACAGTTACCCTGCTGCTGCTCAACCCACTGGCTTGGGACAGCCAGGTTGCACAGGAGACTTCTACCTGGAACTTTTTTTAAACCCTTAGTTTTTCAGAAAGACAAAAGTTCTGAGGAAGCTGTCACATAGATTTGCTTGGAGTACCTTAAAATAGTAAATGTAGGATTGTTGTAAAGAGAGTGGACCTGGTAATGGATCTGTATAAGCCTCTGGCTCTGTAGGTTCCTATTGTTACTGTGTTTGGGGGCACAGCTGAGGGGAGGGACAGGGTGTTTTTTTCTTTAAGCGTGTTAATATTGATTTTAGAAGCTCTGTGTTCCAACAATATAAATGCAAATGCCTGTAATTGGGAGCCTTGTGCAGAATTTCTCAACAGAAAACATGTTCAACTTCTCTGACAATGAAAGGAAAATAAAAAGCCGCTTATTTATTGGTGGTGGTTTGAATCCTGGATTTCCTTTCAAGTTACTTTGCAGTGCTAAATAAAATACCTAATTGCAGTGCTCGCAAAATTCAAATGAGTACATTTGTTCTTCTGGTAGCTCGCGGCTATTTGCAGCCTCTGGACACCCTCAGCATTATTTTAGCATATCCATAACTCCTGGGTGTGCTATAAGGAAAAGCTCGTGGTGGGGGCAGAGGGAGGGCTTAGAAGCCCCACATACTGCTGGCACAAATCTCTGCCAAAGTTGGAACATTTACTCAGTGTTGGAGTGGATATATGTGAGGATCTCAAGGTAACACTTAGGGATGATCAGGCTCTGATAGAAGAAAGGAACTGTCAGTGAATCTCTGCCCTTAAATCTCTCATGCTGCTTTCCTCCACCTTTCCTGCCTGGGAAGAAGCAGAGAAGGTCCTTGAATGGTGGAGATGGAGCTGAGCATGTTGAGCTCACTGGGCTGCTGTGAAACGTGAGAGAGCACCCGGCTGCCTTCCTGCATCACAGTCTCTTGAGGGGTTGTGTGCATGAGTGTCTTAAGTGCTCACCGTTTCATAATAATTACTAATGAAATTCTAGATCTGTAATAACATTTCAGATATCTAAAACAAACCATATGCTTGTAAAAAAAAGAGAGAAAAAAAGTGGAAACAGATCTACTTTAAGCCATAAATTCTTGGTAATAGAGGCCTCTTTTCTCCCCCCTTTCTGTTTATGTTTGATAGATATTTTTGTTTCTGCAGGAATGTCAACTCTTAATTTCATGATGTATCATGGGCTTAAGAAAATTGAATTTAATAAAGGCAAAAGATGAATGGCACCTTTAAAGGTCCCAACACTTGTCTTTATTAGCAGGACAAACTGCAGGGTCTCCAAACACTGCTTCTCTCCAAATGAAAGTTTAAATGAAAAGTACAGCAGTGTCACAGGTTAAATTTCATTGCAGGACTGGCTAACGTTGTTAGTGAGGAGTGGGGCTGATTTCATGGGGCTGGTATCTGTTGCCTTAGATACCAGTGGAGCAAACACTGCCAGAGACTGGAAAAATCTCCACTATAGGAAGCATGCAGATAAACAGCCTTTTGGGAAAGGTTCTTTACCACTTGCTTCAAAAACTGACCCAATAAGCCCAAGAGACTGGCTGCACTTTCTCCTAAGACGCTCCAGTTGCCTCTGGGGTTCCACCCCTGCTCCTGGCCATGCACTTCCCACAGACCTACAGTAATTCTGGATATTGTTACATTTTCCACATTTTTTAAGTATGGCTTTTTATTTCCTCCGTCTGTCTTAATCCGACCCTCCTGGAAGTGCTTTTTGCCTTTGGTTCTGGAAGGCGAGCGACGCCTTTGTGTATCAGATCAGCAGCAGGCTGTCTTTCAGTCTCGCTTTGCATCCAGCCAGTTGATGGCCCCTGAGGATGTTTGTGGTCCCTTAGGGCACCTCCTGGCATTGCAACACAGCCCTGCTATGAAATCCAGCCGGTGTGTGTCCCTCTCTGGAAAGGGAAATGTTCATCTTGCCTTGCCGTGAGCTTGCCTGCTTCTGTGATCACCCTCTGGGTGGGATGCAGGTCTAAGGGGCAGTGAGATGCCCCAAACCAATTTGAAAGATGGGGTGGTGTTATTCTGAGGTTAAACCTGGCTCTGTTATGGCAGCCTGTCCATTGACTTCAAACTTTGCAGCCTGTTTTCCTTCTGAACAGAAGTTTGCTGCTTTCAGAGCCTGTCTGTGGCAGCCCTTTTCAGGGAAGGATCAGCTGTATCCAGCATTTCTTACTCTCTTGGGTTTCCATGGGTCCTCCTGGGTGGCTGAAGCTGGTGAGTTTGGCTGCACCACAACAGGCAATCTGGCTAATACTCAAGTGTTTGGCACTACTCCTTCCCTTAGATCCCCTGGGTCAAGTTTGCTCTCTTTCCTGGGAAAACTTGGTGACTCCCGGTGTGGTGGTTTGGCAGTGGGGAAGGATGTGCCCAGCCATCCTCTCTGCCTCATCCAGCACAGCGCACACAGGGTGTGGCACAGCTGACCATGAGGAAATGCTTAAGCCATGCATCCTATGCAGCTTCACTGCTCAATGCCTACACCTGGGCACTTCCACACTGTTAACACTTTATTTGATTTTTACATTTTTTTCTAACTTTCCATCTCAGCAGCACGTGATCTCCACGTGCCGTGGTGTGGGCTGTGCCCCTGCTGCACTGGGGAGCTGCTCTGCTCTGTCTCTGGGCTCTGCCTACCATGGAAATTGGGTGTTTCTCCTGGCTATTTCAATTATCTGTTGTTTCCATTTACCCGCCCAGCTTCTTGCCCTCCCGCTGCCTAGTGGGGTGGTGATGTCATCAACTCATATGTGTAACCTCACGATAATTTCCGCCTGCAGGTCATGAGGGTTGCAACCACGGTCCAAAAAAGCGTGTTAGTTCCTCTGCAGCGGCTGCATTTTTCACATGCTAATTTTACTCACAGGAGTTGGATTTTTTTTTCATTTTTTATTATTTCTTATTTGTCTCTTCCAGATGTTTTCAGGCAGTTTTTTTTGTTGTTAAACTAATTCCGTTCATGTTTTAAAAATTTATGAAAGCACTAATAAAAATGTCAAAGTGGTAAAAATGTTAGCTTTTGCTCTGCTTTGATTAAATTTTGCAAACTGTTTTTGAATATTAAAAAGCAATATTTTTTTTTCTCTCTCCCTCTCTCTGTTTTTCTCCAGAAGTGATTTGAGAGGCTTGTTGCATGGATATCACTCAGCGGGCTCATTTGCACTCCAGAACCTTGGTGCCATGGATCTCTATTAAATAACATAGACAAATTATTCTTTAAAGACACCAAACAAATTGTCACTTCTCCTCTTACATTAAACTAGAAGGAAGAAAGGGAGTGGAGAAGGAGGGGGGTGAACACAAAGGATTTTATCGCTTTTATTCAGCGGACGGCTTTTTTAATTTCATGTATATTTTTTAATAATTGAGAAATCCATCGCAACTGGATTTGTTTAAACTTTGTATTAACAGGTTCATGTAAATTTTTGATTGCTGATTATTCAAATAATTGAACATTCTTCTGATGAAGGAACGTTTTTATTTCCCTATCAGCATAAATTGGCTGCAAAGAGGAAAATGAAGCAGGGCTTGCTACTGTGCTGTATCCGATAGGGATGGATTTGGGGGGAGCTTTCAGCTCCTTTTCTCAGTCTTTTGGAGGAGGGCAGTCTTCCTCAGCCTCTACAGAGAAGGAGCTTCATGCAGTAGTCCCTGTTGTCTGTCTTACAGTGTCTTCTAAAAGGATGGTGGGCTGGAAAGGTTGGGACTGGTCTTGGGGAGTGCACAGCCCCTGCGATGTCCTTGATAAACAGCTGTGAGCTCATTGCAAGTACAGCTTCATATTCCCTGAGTAGCACATGGGAGTGGTGTGAGACCACCTTCCTTAGGTCCAGCCTAGGCAGTGATGTGTGCAGCTGCAGTGCTGAGCACAGAGACCTCCTTGCAGCCTGTCCCACCTGTGACGGGCATCAGCACCATCCTTGTCTGTTCTGGTGGTGTTGGATGTGCTCTGTGCTGCAGCACCACCTTCCCACTTCTGCACTGATTCTGTGTTGAATTTATTTTTGTTTGGGACTATCAGGCCATCTTGCTAGATGGGATAATTTCCAGCTTCATTTCTTCATGTTTGTTTTAAATGAACAGCTGCTTTTCTTTTTGCCCTATTCAGGAAATCATCGAATTCCCTATCCTGAAGCTGAATGGCAGGACGATGGAGATCGAATCCACCTTTCACATGTATGTTCAGCCTGTGGTGCATCCCCAGCTTACGCCCTTCTGTACAGAGGTAAAGTGCAAAGGTTCCCTGGTGCTCCAAGAGTCTCTCTGGGAAGCAGGTTTCCATTGCACCAGGGACTCAGGTCGCCTCTTCACGGTGCAGCTGCAAGGCAGTGTGTCATGCCTTGAGTTAATGACAAAGAGAATAATTTTTTGTTATTGCAGTAGTGTGTAAAGACCTCAGTTTGGATTCATAAATAACTCTAGCTGTGATCTGCTAACTAAGATAGTTGTATTTACAGCTAACAAATGTCTAAACTGGGTGACCACCAAATAAACACACTTGTGTTGGCTGATGTTCAAAATCCTGTAACCTCTTTATGAGCTCTTGCGATTTTGCTGTTCTCCTCTGTGGTGGGGAAGGTCGAAGAGAGCATGGACTGAGGAAAGACAGTGCTGTGCAGATGTGTGGCTCAAAGGCACTAAATGACTCTCCTGTGGGCCTGCATATTGGGATTTGGGGAGTCCTTCAGAGTGGTAGGATAATTCATGTTTGTATTTTTAAGACTTTCTTTTTGATGTTGTAATTGTGGGCCACTTGAAATGATTGCTGGAGAAGAAATGATTGCTCTTTACTTACTTACTCTCATTGCCGAGGACAGCTGCTCTTGAGCTGTGGCCACTTTTCCCCAGATATGGAATGAAGGTGCTAAATGAAATCCCTGAGGCTTCAAAGGAGTTGAGGAGCAGGGGTTTGGTTTTGTTGTTGATTTGGGGCTTTTTTGGGTTTTTTTTTTAATTCAACCCAAAAAGTTAACTTTTTGGGTTGAATTAAAAGTGTGTTTTTCCTCCTTGCCATAATCATCAAAAGAAACTTTAAGTTCCTTTTGCTTTGGGCTTTTTTTTCCTGTCAGTCTATTGGTTCAATTTTGGCCAGCTCAATGACTAAAGTACTGACTAAGAGAATCAGTGTATTCAAGTTCTTCATTCTGTTCCTGTCTTGTCTAGGATCATCAACACTATGGTGTGTTTTCCCATACCTCTGTGGCTACAGGCTTAAGCCCGTGGAAGCCTTGTCCCACCTGTACTAGCCTGATGAAAAATGACACCTCAGTGTTAGGTGGAGTCCCCTCTAGAACCAACCAGCCCCTTCCATATTTTCACATTGTAAAAACAAATACTTATTTTTATTCTCCTGTAACTCAAAACCATCTGAAGGTATTTTATTTAAACTTAAAAAAAAAAAAAAGACTAAGCACAGAAAACATTATTCCCCAGAGAAGAGCTTTCAGAAAGCTATAAATGTGTGAGAACAGAGGGTTATAATGGAAATTATTTTGCAACCTTAATGCTAGAAGGCTGGGCAACTACTTTGGCTGTACTTACCCCCATGAGACTTACTGGACATATGCTTCTACAAATGTGATAAATCTCACAGCTTGCACCTGATCTTTGCTAAAGACAACATCATCTTCTAGGGCTGAGCCCAAAATGTTAGCCTTGCAAGTCACCTAAATTCTGGAGAGAAGTTGTCTCATTAACTCCCACCAAAACTCCTTTTTCTGGAAATCTCTCTATTGCATCCTTTCCTCTGTTGCTAAAGACTGCAGCTCTGTTCTTGCACAAGAGTCCGCATGACTTGCTTGCTGTGTGCTTGTGGTTCAGCTTAATGAGCTGAACAGAGCCTCCAGCCTGCTGCAATCTAGAGACATTCAGAGATTTTCTGAATGATGACCTTGTGACCAGCAGTCAGCCCATCAAATGCTCCTGTACTGCAGTGATGGTTTCTTGGTCTTCTCTTGCTCTCAGGGCTCTGGAGCAGGTGTTTGTGTCTCGTGTGTGGAGCCTTGAAGCAAGCAAAGCTGAGTGTGTGTGTGTGTGTGTCTGTGATGGCTGTGCTTTTGCAGGAGTCCAGGGTGGGCACAGGTGTCCTGGGTCAGCATTCTGCTGCAGACTCTGCTGTGAACCTCAGTCTGGCATCATGGCCAGAGCTGGGTGAAAATGGGAAGAACTGAGGCCAGCAGGCAAAATGATGGCAGAACCTCCACCTGTGTGTATCAATGGTACAAAAAGGCCGTACTACCAGGTTTGGCAAGTCCTCTGTTACTAACAGCATGGATTAGGAAGCTGGTTTTAATCCTAGCCTTGACATTACTGGCTCCTGGTCACCCTCACATTGTACCCCTTGCTACTTAGTGCCCAGCATGGCCCTGTCCTTCCTGGCTTGGCAGTCCCCTGGCCTGTTGCAGGGGCTGCCAAGAGGTCCAAGAATGGGATCATGGCTGAAGGTGTAACTTGTCTTGTTCCTGGGGCCCGTGTATGGGGCTGAGTTTGAAACCCTGCCCTGAGAGCCACAAGTGAACCTTACTAAACAGTGGGGTGCTGCTAGGCAGGTGCAGAGATCATCCCTGTGCCACTGGTGTAGGTTTGCTTGAGACCCCAGGGACACAGCCAGGATGTGCTCTTGTACAGCTGCTGCCTGAACTGCTCCAGCACTTGTTATTGACTTTCTGCTGGTTTATGTTTTCTGAAAAATACTCATTTTGCTAAATGCCAGTAAAGGGCTTTGTCTAGGCACCTCTACTTACAAAGGGTGAGATTTATTGGCCTCTTTGTCTACAAAGAAAGACCAGGCCTGATTATCAGATGGTACACCAGAGACAAGTGCTTAGGTAATCAGCAAACTGTCTTGGAGTAGAAATACGATGATTTTCCAGATAAACTCTCTAGGAAAAGCACTAGTGTTGACATTACATGGGAGCCTGTCTGCTGTGCTGCTGATTTCCCCTCTCCTCTCTGCCTTTGCTAAGCAGTAGAACTGCTTGGTGTAGACTCTGTGTGGAAGGGTTACTGGGGCTGCTTGACGTTACTGCTTGGGTTTGGATTGCCTCTTCCATCCCTCTTCCTTCCTGAAGACAACGGCACAGCATTGGAAGGGTGGAAGAGCTTGTTGCCTCCCTCAAGACATCACTTTGCTTACCTTTTGATGTGTCTGTACTCTTCCCTGGCTACAAGATGTTTCTCCAACTCCCCACATCAATGGCCAGGAGCTGTCTTCCAGTGCTGGCTCACTCTGAGGCCTCATCTCGTCCCCTTTCTCCTGACCTGCTTCTGTAAAACACCAGGTCGTGAACCTTGGTTATTGTGAGGGGTGAGCTGAATGCTTAGGCGGAGAAGTTGTTAAAAGCTGTTATTAGGTATATAAAGCTCATCATGCCCTTTTGGAAGATGCAGATGATTTTTCTGGTGCCTAAGAAAGTTCTTGCCAGGAGCTTAAGGAGAGGTTCCCTCCACACGCAAGGTGCTTGTACAGATCTTTTCATGATACTTTACTCTCTTTTTATGACTAATTTTTATTGATTTTTTTCCCTGAAGGAATAGACAATAAAAATACAAAAAGATAAAGGCATTATAGCTTGCTTACGTTCCCAAGTACCTCATGCTTCTTAGGATAACCAGTGAAATTTTACAATTGTGCCGTTTTATGTTTTTATACTTTTTCAAAGCTGCAAGAGCAGATAATGCTGCAGAGATCCAATGCACTAGGTTGGATGTGGCTGATGGACATAACTGATAACAAAAAGTATCAGAAAGGATGAGAGAGTAGAAATCTGGTCCAGTTTGAGCACTCTGACCTGTATTGAAATGTACCTATGGAGCAGATACATTCCTTTGTATTCATGTGTGTGATTTCTGCAGTGTGAATCTTGTGTGCATATACTCGGTGATGTGTCCTTGTACAGACAGGCTGGTACTTTGCTTGGCCTGGCAGCAAAGGACAGAAGGAGTTTTTGGGCAAGAATAAGCATCTCCTGATGGGAAATGTCTGGATGAGGCCATTATACCCTGTCCTCCCATGGCATCAGGGGTGCAGTGCTCCAGAGATACAGTCCTGAGGGTGCCTGGAATGGTAGAAACCATTTGCATCAGTGCTGGCTGAACTAGTGAAAGGTTGCCTGTCATCCTTAGTACAGAAAAGACTTGGACCTCTTGGAGCAGGTTCAGAGGAGGGCCATGAAGATGAGCAGAGGGATGAAACATCTCTCCTGTGAGGAAAGGCTGGGAGCTTTGGGGTTGTTCAGCTTGGAGAAGACTCCCAAGAGACCTTATTGAGACCTTTTAGTACTTAAGAGGGCCTGTAAGATAGACTTTTCAGCTTGGCCCCATTGTGACAGGACAAGGAATAATGACTTTAAACTAGTCAAATAAGTATACAGAAGATTTTTACATTGAGGGTGGTGAAACAGTGGCACAGGTTGCCAGAGAGGTAACATTCAAGGTCTGATTAGATGAGGCTGTGAGCAACCTGATCTAGTTGAAGATGTCCCTCCTCACTGCAAGGGAGGTTGGACTGGATGAACTTTAAAGGTCCCTTCCAAAACAAACTATTCTGTGATTCTCTCTTCCTTTCCAAACACACCTTTCAATCACTTCCAGAGATTTGGGTTGAGCTGCTGTCTGAAAGGCAGAAGCAGCACTTTTCAATAGCTGTCTACCTCTGCCAGAAGAATACATGGAGAGAAAGATGGCAAGAAAAGCAAAAACCATGCCATGTGAGCTTTAAAAACTGCTCTAAAGAGCCATGCATTAATTCCTCAAATCTATTTGCTTCTTGGAGTATGGAAGCCTGTAGGTAGCAGCTGTTAACCCAATTAAAATACAGATTAATATAAAAACAGTTTCTGAAATATAAGAGAGTGTCTGTGTCCCTCCACTTTGCTAAAATTCCACTTCATAATGGCTTGATGAACTTGAGAAACACACCTAGAGGAGCTCTGCATTCTTAAAATTAAAGTACTTTCCCTGAAAGGTATGTATTGCCATTTCATGGGAGCCACTATGAGAAAATAATCATTCCACTTACAGTTTATTCAGTGAGTCAGGTATTTGGTATTCATTAAATGTAATTACAGTTTAATTGGAGTTTAATATAATTTCTTTTTCTATCCTCCAAGTTCAATGCTGTAAGCCAAGGAGCCAAAGAAACTGAGAGATAGAAACCATTTAGCTTCCTTCAGTTGCCACATACTTAATAAAGCAGAGCCCTCTGGTTTGTGAGAGGACTTAGGTTGTATAAGTAGGTTGAGCTGGTCTGTGTGGAAGAGTTACTCCTGGATGATGGTGGGGCCATCAGTATCTCTCAGCTGGATACTATGGCTTCCAGAGGCGTGGATGCTTCTAGGTTGTGCTTGACCTTTATTTTATGAAAACGTGTGAGATGTATAGCTTCAGGAAAGTGCCATATGAAGTGAAATCCCATATTGTGCACTTGTTTTAATAATGATTTTTTTAATTACTTGGGTGCATTGATGGCAAGCTACTGAACTCCGATATTCAATATGTTAAAAGACAGTTTTGTCAGTTGGAAGACAGACAGAAAAATTATCTGTTTTCCATGTGCCTCAAGCTCTCCTGGGCAGACACAGGCAGAGGCCCATGAGACTGCATCTTTTAATGCATGTATTTAGCTTTAAACAGCTGAGCAGTCTAGGAGCAGTCAGTAGGAGTATCTGTTAGGAGGACCTCTTCTAGGGAACCTACTGGAAAACAGACTAGACACAGTTGTAGAGTAAAGTGCTTTTCTTCAGATTTCATTCCATTATTTTAAATACAATTTTGAACTGCTGAGGAATGTTCTGATGGACTATGGGAAAGTGCACATGCTGGCTGCCCAGCTCAGGGGAGGATGAATGGGTCCACTCCAGGTCTCACTTAGCAATACTTCTCTGTTTGGTTCATCTAACACTGAAATTTTGGTGTCACTGTGATAGCAGAGGAATGTCCAGAGACCTTGGTAGTTACCACTGCCTGTGTACATCAAGGCAACACCAAAACTGCTGAAAGGCATGTTGAAAAAGGGCATCATGCTGGTGCATGACACTGCTCCCCAGGTGGACCCTGCTATGCTGAGAATTTGCAGTTTTGTGGTGTGGGTAGGAGCCCCACTACATTTCTGTGTTTGGGATGAAGCTGTGCCCTTGCCTGTGGCTGGGGAGCTGCCAGGGTCACCCTGCTGTGGCTGGTTCTTCTGCAACACCCATGTGGGTCACAGGAGCATGTTCTGGTTGCAGAAAGATGGACAGGAGAGTAGACCTCTATAATGATCTTTTGAGTGCTGCTCTGGTGACTGCTTTCCGTTTGTCTCTGTTTCAGCTGACTGGGATTATTCAAGGCATGGTGGATGGGCAGCCGAGCCTCCAGCAAGTGCTTGAGGTAAGCAGAGTAACCTTTAGTTCTCAAACTCTGACCTCTGGTCCTGTAGTCCCCTCTTCATCTCTTTCCCTGCGCCCTCCCCTTGCTGAGAATCGAACCGCGTAATTTGACTATGATTACAGCTTCATTAGAATAACATTTGCTGTCACACTGGTGACACACTGCTGAGATTATTGAACCATTGATCTGTCATCTCCAGCTGTTCATGTCAAGGGTGCTGACAAGATATCCAAACTCCTGCCAGTAGATAGGAGAAGAGGCGATTCTTTCTTGAGCCAGTTTTAAAGCTCCAAGACATTGCTCAAGACCACTGCTCCTGGAAATTCTGCTTTCATTTCTTTTCCCATCCCTCAGCACTTTATTAAATTATTTTTTCTACCTATTTAAATGCTCAATAATACATGTAGTATAGAAAGAAAATGCGTCTGAAATCTAATCTAAAGGATGGGTGAATGCAGATACAGCCCTAATAATACCTTCTGTTTAATGTGGAATTCCTAGAGCATTTAAGGCTTAATTAGCTTGGGAATATTTCTCCATCAGTAGCTTTCATTGGTAGTCAGATAGTGAAGGAAACCTCCTAAAGCAGAGCCTACTTGGGCTGCAGGTTGGTGTTTGATGCGTTGTCTCTGTTAGGATTTCCACTGCTGTGTTACCTAATTGTTCCTAATCAGAATAATTGCAACAATTGCTTATCTGAGGAAATCAAATTAAAGGTGTTAAAGTCCTCCATGGAGACAGCACTTGATGGGCACTCACATCAGGGAGTTTAGAAAGGTTACCACTGCTATCCCCAACTCCCAGGCTCATGTGAGGCTGGCTGGGAGATCCTGTGAGCCAAAGGAAGTGTGGCTGAGAGGCTGGATGCTGCTTTTCTGGGGAGTTTTACTCAGAGGGCTGTTGTACTATCAGTCACAGGAAGAAGCATCAACCCCTGGCAGGAAAGGCTTGTCAGTGACATGAGACTGAAGATGGTGCTCTGCAGAGGTGATGTCTTGCATCCATGCAAGCCCTCAGCTCTCCAGAGAGCATATAGCAGTCTTGCTTGTCTATAAACATATGGATGCATGTGCCTGTTTCCCCCAGGAGGGAGAGCCCTCTTTGCCTGGATGGGTAGATCACTACTGGAGTATTCCAGAATATGGTTTGTTCTGTTTCTATGGAAGCTCCTTAGAGTGTGGAAACAATTATGTGGAATTTTTTTTTATTTGGACAGAAAAGGTGTTCATACAGCAGTATGTTTCTAGGTTAAAATGAGATTCAGGTCAGGCAGCTTCTGAGGCATGCTGGTTTACTCAGGAGTGAAAGGTGTCAAGCAAGGGAAAAGAGGAGGGATTTCTCTTGCTCAAGCATTGAAAATGCTGCTGATGAGGTTGCATAATAACAGTTGATTGCCTAGCACTGCAAGATTTTGGGCACGTCATTTGCTAGTTTTAGCTGGAATAAGTGTCTGTGCAGGGCTTCTGTCTATGCAGGGCTTCTGGTCTAGGTTAGTTCCTTAATCCCTGAGGTGGATTGCATCCTCCAGGCCCATTTCTGAGGAGGACCAAGAACATCTGTCCCTGTAGGAAGTTGATCAGGAATAGTGGATCCACTTTAAATCCACACTACCCTGAACAAGCACTTCTTCAGAACTGTAAGAAGGGAAGATGGATCCAGCCTGGAGAGGAAGGAGACACGTGGCTTTGCTTGTTACTGCCACACAGTGCCTATGTGTGCCCAGCCCTTCCATTTTTCCCCTCTTCCCATATCCCACTGGTGCTATGTGAATTAGTGTATGTGAGAAATGCTGTAGGGGAGGGATGCCATCTCAATATACCTGTCTTTTCTCCTCACTGAAGGGGACACAAGTTATGTCCCTATGAGCCTCTTTGGTACAGGGAGAGGAGAAATGCCAGGTAACAGCACAATTGTATCGTCCCGTTAACGCTGCACAACTTTCATCCCTCCACAAGCAGAGCTGCTGCGGGGTCTGATAAGATCATCTCTCCTCTAGTTGCCTGATGTCTCCTATCAGAAATCTTCAAAGGTCCAAATGTGCTGTTGTTGAGATGGCAAGCAAAGAGAGAAGAGAGAGAGGGAGAGGTTGGATAAGATCACAATTTTCTTCTCTCTTGATTGCAAGCAGCTTATCTGAGTTTAACTCTTGTGGCTCGGCCTGTCTCTGCAAAACTCATCCCCTTTTCTTGCCTTCCTTTCAGAGGGTTGACGAGTGGATGGCAAAGGAAGGCCTCTTAGATCCCAGCGTCAAGTCGATTTTTGTGACCTGTGGAGACTGGGATTTGAAAGTGATGTGAGTATGGGAGGGGAGGGAGATTTTCCTGGGCTTTATTGCTCCATGCTTGCCTACAGTGCATATGTCTTTGTCCTTGCAAGCCTCCAGCTGTCCCTAGTTATTGTTTCTCAGGGAAATTGTTGTGTGCCATGCATAATTGGGAGAGGAGAGTTGTTTCAGAAGACAGGTGGGTGCTGGGCATGGTGCAAGATCACTGCCTAGGATATTCCCTATAGTGAGTGAAGCTTTGCAGAACCCCAAGAAAAGTTTAAACTGGAGCTTTGTGACGTTTTGCCTTTTATCCAATATACTTTCCAAAGGGATGGATATTTCTGAGTGCATACATGGATGATCAAGTGATGATCCTTACATGACTTCCTGCATTTAAGGCTTTTTCTGTCCTCTTGGCACAGTAACTCAATGTGAATCACAGAGTAGTCTTTGGAACAGAATACAAGCCAGGTCTGGCATGCTCCAGTGGTGTTCTTATCATTAAGGTCATCTTCATCAGCTGGGTGAATATCTGGCAAGTGGGGACCTGCACTGGGATCTGCAGGTGTTAGTGTATGTGCATGTTTTGTTAGAAAAATAGCTAGGCCACAACCTAAAAATGTTATTGTAAGAATGGAGCTAAATGTCCAAAAATTAAATTAGTTCAATCTCCAAAGTGTTTTCAGATCAGTGTCCTATAGAGCTGAATTCCCTTGGATTCGTGTGATCTTGCTTCAGCTTTTCATTTCCCTGTGGTGCTGGATAAAGACTCCTGTTGTTATCACACCAGTAAAGCATGGGCTTGACACATCCTGTCCTAAACTGACAGCCACAACTCGTTAGTAGTGTTACTTGGTTTTTTCACTGTGACATTGGTTTCCCCAAGCTGGAAGCCTAAATAAACTGCACATAGTCTAGGAGCAATCAGCACCAGTTTTTCCATGACAAGTAGTCTTTGCAGAGTGGCAGCTCCTTGCCTTTTCTTGGTGTAATTAGTGAAACATGAGATATGGGGTCCAAAGCTCAGCACAAGCACTAGTGGTGATGAGAAATTGGCTCCAGACAGAGACAGAGGGGTGGTATTTGAACTTTTGAGTCAGAATCTGGGTCTCTGCTCAGACTGTGTCCAGAGCTCATATATATTGCAAGTTCCTGTGTTAGTTGCTTAAATTAGGAGTGAGTTATTTTCGTTTCTATATCATGTTTAAACTTCTGTTAGAGACCAGCACAATTGCTGTGCTAAACTTCTCTTCTACTTCGTCATGTATTCTATTTTCTGTGTTCTTCACTCCTGTGTTGCTGTTGTGAGAGTCCAGTTTTCCACTTCGTTGATGGTTGTGAGAAACAGTTACCTTTGCTCCAAGCCCATCTTTCCATCACTTTCAAAGTGGGCTGACAAGATTCCCAGGTAATGACATCCTAACTTGGTGTCTATATGGAAAGAGCAACCTAGATGTGTTGGGTGGCTTTTTTTCTTTTTTTTCCTTCAGAGCTCTACAGTGGGCAAATAGAGGTAAAGATGAGCCCCATTTCTGGTGAGCCATAGGGGTTGTAAGGTGAGCTGGCTCAGAGGGACATGCTGGAGATACACCATTCACCGATTGCAGTGGTCTCTCGCTTGGATTGTCCCTCACTACTCAGCTGGAAAAGAAGACTCCACTCCTGGCCATGAGATTGTTGAGAGTGGTTCATTTCCCCCTCTTCCTTTTAAATTTTTTTTTAAACCATTAACTTCAGAATTAAATCCTGAAGCATCTCCAGGGCAAAGCAGAAAATACATTCTGTGTTTCCAAGCACATGGATAGCAGGAGTCTGGCTGCAGCCGCCTGGTGAGTAGCACATCGCGCTGCTCCGTGGCCGATTGGGTGCTGCAGCGTGTAGCGTCACATCTGATTAGCACCACGCCAGCGGATGAGGCTGGAGTGAGGACTCCCTGCCAGCTCTGACTTGTCTCATTTCCCATTACTTTTATCCGTCACCACAAATGCCGAGTCTCCCTCCTGAACTAATTAAGTTTGCGTGTGTTTAGACACATTGCCAAATGGGGTTTAGCAAAGCAGAACTGAGCATCTCTTTTTAAAGAGAGAAAGCGGAGAGCTGAAACAAGGCTGCTCAGACAGGGAGACAGAGCCTCAGAGACATGGAACGGCCATGAGGTATTCCAGGGAATCACCCCATGCTTACCTGCAAGACCTGCAGTGTAGCTGATGCACTTTGCTACCATATTGAGACCACACGCTGGTCACAAAAGGCATTGGGGCAGTAGAAAGGGAGGTGGTGCTGTTTGTCCATGTTTGGAGGAGTGTTGTTGGAAGCATTGCATGGTAGAAACCTGGCTGGGTTCCAGAGGAATTGAGGACACTGAGGTGAGTGCAACGCTTCCTGGCTTAAGGAGCCACCACTTGTGACAGGTTCACTCCTAACTCTGCTCTTTCTTTTCTCAGCTTCCCTAGTAATGACAGCTGCTTGCATAGCTGCAGTTCTCTTACCAGATCTTGAGTGGTTTGGAGTTTCTGTCCTCCCTTGTGCTTAGCTTGGCTGGTAAACCATGCAGCTTTGTTCCTGGCTTTTCCAGCAGTGACCTGGGCATTTAGTTTGGCTTCTGTCTGCATGTGCTGTTCTAGAGCTGGGACATGGTATCTTCTGAACTGTCCTGTCTACTGTGAGGGCTCCTAGTAGGTACCACTAGTAGGTGCCAGGAAGTCCCAGTGGGATGAGCAAGCTGGATGCAGAGAAGTGGCTGTAACAAGGAGGAGGAATCTTCAAGCCTGTCAGTGTTAAATATAGGGATAAGGTGGGGAAATAGCCCTGTCTAAGCCAGGAGTTGCAATGTGTGTAGCACTCCTAGCTCAAACAAAAGCACCAGCAGAATAGTGATTGTCAGGGTACTGCTCTCTGCTGATGGTGTCTGACACTGCTGAGTCTGCAGGATTCAAGATGTAAACTCAGCTGCTAAAGCATCAGTAAAGCCTCTGCTTGGCTCGGGATCTTCAGGAAATGAGGCATTGTGTGGCTACAGACTTGATTGCTCTTGAACACTGGAGCTTCTTGGAAGACCACAGAGCTGTTTGTCTGGCTTCCCTCAGACAACAGGGAGCACTAGTCACAAGGAGGTGGGTGCCCAGAACAGGAAGTTCTGGGTGCCCAGAACACCAGGCATCTGGGAAGGGCTTATGGAGGTTTGAGTCAAGGTCCTCGGCCATGCTACCAAAGGCTTTATCATGGGGGTGGTGCACCATCAGAAGGTGCACCTGTTGGAGGGATTTGGTTGCTGCTGGAGAGAGTCCATTGTGTGAGAGGGCTCCTATGGAGCACTGATCCTCTGCTTGGATCAATCTGCTTTCAGTTCTTGGTGTGTGTGAATCAGGCTGGAGTTGGGGAGACAGCAGCTCTCCTGCCAGCCCTCCCCTTCCCTCTTGTTAAGATGCAATTTCTTTAATGAGGAAAACCTCTTGAGTAGGAACATCACCTTTCTTGAAGGCTTGTCCTGACAAGGCAGTGCAAGCCGACAGAGTCGCATATCAACTTCAGCAAATATCAGTCATTCATTACAGAGACTCTTCTCCCCCCCACCCCCCAGCAACACCCCTCATTCCCAGACAAGGGAATGAATCACACTTCTGCTCTTGAATACATCATGACAAGTCATGGTTCTAATGAGAGAGGGCCATTCATTCTGGGTGGAAAGTTCCCTGTGTCGACTCAGAAATGTTATTAATTAAAGAGAGCTACCTGAAGCAAAAGATGAAAGGAGCACCAGACCTGCCAAGCTAAAATATGAGTGGGGATACAGCCTCGTTAGGCACACGGTCCTCAGGCCTCTGCATGCTCAGTGGGAGGATTCCTTTAGCCTGTTGCAAGGAGCTATAGTCCAAGTTTAACAGCTCCAGGGATGGATTCAGATACCTGATGTCGTCTGCTTTAGTGCTTGGACCTCATTCTGCACCTAGGTTGGAACTGACACTAGTCATTAAGCAAATAGCATTGATGTGGCATTGGGTGGCGAGGGTAACGTGCCTCTGAAGGGGCTGAGGGAGCTGCTGACTGCAGGAGATGGGTTTAGTGGAAAAAAGGGTACTTAGTATCTGCCAGAGTTGAGCCCTTGTAATATAAGCTCTTTAGTGTAGTTTATCTCTGCTGAAATGTCAAATTGCTTTCCTCTGTGTGTTGAACCAGTTTGTGGGCTCTTAAACACAATGTGAATTAATCTTGGCAACGAAAGAGGCATTTTTACCATGTGTTCATAGATACAGAGTTGAAATACGGTGAGGTTAAGTGAGATGCCTGTGGCTGTGCAGGCAGGCAGAAGCAGAGCTGAAGTCTTATGTCCCAAATCTCAGACCTGCACCATAATGTCAGAAGCATCAGTTAATCCTTCTCCTTCCAGATTTGGATTGTTCTGTAAATGCATTGAGCATAGCTAAAAGTGCATGTATGCTTTGGTCTATATAACTCTGACATGAAGATGCTTGTACTGCACTTACTGTGGCTCATCAGAACATGCTAATTTATGTCTTCACAGGAAACTACTGCTCAGAAGTTTTTTATTTTCTTAAATAAGTGTTAAAAGGCAAGTACTCTCTAATATAGTGATAAAACATAGTGAAGTGTCTTGAAATGTTTATAGCCCTTGGTGCTCTTCCTAGGTTGGATATTAGTAAATTCTGAGCAGTAAATTATACCATTGCTTAATTTTGTCTCACTGTTTTAATTCTTTCTTGCAAATTACACAGATTGGGAGGATGCTTGTCTTCTCAGACCAGCTCCAAATGTGTCAGTGGGTTGCTCTTTCCAGGCTTCTGTCCTGGACATTTTTGAGATCAGAATTAGGTCATGAATGGAAGAGAATTACTGGTGTTAGTGTCCTCTGTATGTGCTGTTCTTTATCACAGGACCAGGAGGGGGTCGGTAGCCTCTGCCTCAGAGAGAAATTGCAGATGGCCACTGACTGGAGTGAGTGGGAATGCTTGGGCAGTCATGAGGAAAGGCAGGAGAAGGTGTGGGGTGGGCTGGCTGTGTGGCAGCAGGCCAAGAGGTGTGTTCAGAATTGAGAGTAACAAGAAAGATTTGGTAACTGAAAGATAATGTAGTCATCTGCATTTAAAGCTAATAAAACAGCTCCTTTCCAACTAAGATCTTTAGATTAGCTTGGTGGTGTTTTTTCAGTGGAGATCATTTTGCTGAACAAGCCTATGCTGTATCTCTTCACACGGTTACTTTGGCTGAACAAAGAGTGTGGTGTGAACTACAGTGAAGGGATGGGACTGAATATCCAGGGTCAGGAACCTTTTGAGTCAGCTTTGCTGATGGAGTTGTTCATGTAATTACATCCTAAAGTGCTTTGCCAGAGCTAAGCAAGGGAGCCTTGTGAGCACTTACAGGGAATAGCACTGACCCCATTCACTTCTGTGACCCGCAGTCCAGCTTTTTGTTTTTAAAGAAAATGATATCACTTATGCAAAAAAAATTTTGGATTTTAAGATTCCCCCTCTGTAGACTCTTATTTAAAATTAATATACCAGACGTGAATTTTGTTATCCTTATGTACCAGTTACCCTGGCTGACTCCTGTTCTTGTCTTTATTTTAAATAATTGGTTGCTTTGGCTTCTGCAAGTTACATTGTCCTAGATGTCTGGGAATGCCTTTGGGTTAAGCTTTGGACATGAAATCTTTGCATAGGGATCATCATGCAATGGACTGTCACCTTCAGGTCTTTTCCTTATCTGGCACATCATAGCAAAGACATTTGTCACAGTCAAGGCTGTAGTGGCTACAGATTTACTGAGCTGTGGTGTCCGGTGCACTCTGGGGAGCAGGACTCTTCTACCTGGGAATTAAGACCAAAGAAGTTGGAAGCAGCATGAAAGATGCTGGAGAAACTTACAAATAAATTTGTGGTGTAGGGGAGAATGAGACAGGCATTGCATCATGTGCTTTATTTCCAGCACTGAACCTTTGGGATGGAGTAATAAGTGGAGAAGGTAGATTTTCTTCCCCTGGGTAACTTAACTCAAGGTATTTGAAAACAGTCACACTGAACTGGATGTAAATCAATGGTCACAATGTCATCTGCTCATAGAGTAGGGAACCATAATTCCCGCTGCACCAGGAATCACTAGGGTGAATTCTGTGTCCAGGGTTTTAGTGAATTCAGGCAAAACAGTTTCAAAATGAGTGGATCTATAATGGGTACTTGGTAAATGGGTACCTAGCCTCTGTCTGTATGAGAGCCCTCTAATAGCAGTTCAGGATTGTGGTGATTCCATGCCTTGGGGAATTGAAAAGCTGGTTGGCTTGGGACTGCAGAGGACAATCACTGGAGGGCTGTTTGCAGTCTGAATTTTGTTGTTTGTGGCATGTGTGAAAACAGGATTAGCTCCACAAAGTGTTCATTTTCTCTTAAAACAGCTTAATTTTTCTAGTGTTAGACAGCCATAGTGTTTCATGCTGGGTCTGAAATGTCAGCTGTCTTCCTTCAGATCCCAGCTCTTCTTACTTTGCAGCTGAAGCAAAGCAGTTGTGTGTTGGCACCAGTGCTGCCCTCTCAGTGGCTTGGCTGGGAGAGATGTGCTTATGGCTTCTCTGCCTAAGAGAGCTCTGCTTGAATAATACTGCCAGCCTGGGAGCAGCATCCTTCCTCTTTCAGTTGCTCTGCTGTGTGAGTCTATAGCTTTCTTGAAAATGTTTTATTTTGTTGGGATGTTTGTTTCCTGTTGGGAGCCATTTTCCTGGATGGGTTTAGTCCCTTTCCTCCTGAAGCTCCTGGCTGGCAAAGACCTACTGGGCCATCTTGAGGTCATCCCTGGTATTTTCCCTCCAGCATATTCTCATGTGCCTTGTCCAGTGACACTCTGTATCCTCAGGAGTGGATGATGGGGTGCGTGCAGGACTTGGGAGGACACCTGAGCTACAGACTAACTTTTTGAGCTGAGTCCCTTTCATGTTGGAGTCACCTTTTCCCATGTTTGGCCCAGATGCTGCCGTTAGCAGCCTGGTACCCCAAAGGCAGTGTTACATTCTCAGACATTGATGTGGACCAGGTATTAGCAATGATGTGAGGCATATGGAGGTGGTAGTAGAAGAAAGCAGAATAGAGAAGTCTGTGGGAAGAAGACAGAGGAAGCAGGACAATGTCCTGGCAGGGTTGTGTCTGGGAAGCTCATACTGCCCAGGACTTCATCCTGCCTCGGTCCTACCAGCTTTGCCTCTCTTGGAGCAAGGATTTCTCCTCCTCTCTGCCCAGCACCTACACCCTGGGACACCCTCGTTTTCCCTCTGTAGGTGCCTCTTGATCGTCTCTAATTTCCTTGCTTCAGTTTTTCCATCTGAAAAATGACCAGGTCTCAGTGTTGACTGTTGGCCAGCATGCCCAAGGTGCCTGGGCACTGGCTGAGTTCAGTCCCTCATCCCTGCCTGGAGTCATGTCTGTCCCTGCAAACCGGGTGGATGGAGTAGGTTGGTGGGAGGTTGCCAAGACCTTTCCTCCAGCTCACAATGCTCCTGAAGAGAACTTTTACATTTTACGGACCATTTAGCTTCCCAATGGTGATCCTAATTCTTCACAGCATGTATATGCCAGTTCTTGGTTATTAAAAGGACCCCTGAAAAGGAACTGCCCTCTGAGTCAGAGCTCTTCCATGCAGTTAATTGCAGGAAGGTTTTCCTTGGACTGTGAGGCTTAATATTTCCAAACTCTCCCTATGATAGCTAAGGGGGTGAATTAGTATCCAGGTTTCCCCACGGCTGCAGAGACTGATCCTTGTGCACCATCAGTAAGCAGGCACAGGAAGAACACTTACATTGGGAGTAGTTCAGACTTGGAATTGCTCTGGAGGAAGTCCACTTGATTTCTGCACAGAGCTCAAGAGTGCTTTAAAGGTTGTCTGGCCAAGTGTCTCAGTCTTTCATCTCTATATCCTTATTTCATGTGACACTTCAGGTGCCAAAGTAGCCTCCATTCCTTGGGGGCCCAAGCAAGCACCGTGTTTACTGGGAAAGGAGTGATTACCTTGGACTGACTGACAGATCAGCCAAAGGTTGGATGGATGGATGGACTGGAGGTGATTCAAGCAGGGAAGTTCTCTGTCAAGTCACTGTGCTGTGTATGAGAAAACAGAGGCAGCAAGCCATTAGACTGTGTATTTCAGGTGTGAGGAAGCTGCTGAGGTCCCCTGCCATTGTGAAATGCCAAGTGAAATGTTACTGCCATGTGGAGCACAGCAGTATGTTGGAATTAATGAGTCTGGTGTAGGAAGAGCACATGTGAACAGTCTGGAGGGTTAATGTGTGAGGATGATAGACTTAGGCAGGGGTTTGTCATCAGGGTTGCTGGGTTTGGGAAGCACGTTCTAATGGAAAGACCACATAAAAAGAAATTGGGACTTGCAAGGAGAGCACTAAAAGTCATCAATTGCCAAAGTT
Organism: Leptocoma aspasia; assembly: GCA_013399835.1. Taxonomy (NCBI): domain Eukaryota; kingdom Metazoa; phylum Chordata; class Aves; order Passeriformes; family Nectariniidae; genus Leptocoma; species Leptocoma aspasia. The sequence goes on from VXAX01007276.1 coordinate 293,842, forward strand.
GTTTTGCGTTTGCTACAGGCCTGAAGCAAATTGCTGGCTTAAGGGGCTCTAAGCACCTGGGTCTTGCACTGGATTTACAGGTAAGGTGAAATTGAGAAGGGGCTAAGTAATTAATTCCTCTTCCTGTGACCAGGATGGTAGATGGTTCTGACTTGCCACTTTTCCTCAGAAGTTGCTTCAGAAGCTAGTAAGGACTCTGGTTGTGAAACCCAGGAAGCAAAGAGGATCCCTGGGTGCCTGACAATTCCTTTTCTCTGTTGGTTCTTTCTTGCAGGCAGCCTCGGGCTGCCTGTCTCTTTGTTAAGAGAGTGACAGCAATGTGACACCGTGAAAATAATTACTAACAAATCACGGTGGTGACTGCAAACAGCTCGCTGTCTTCAGAGGCATGTCAGGGAGCATTAGAGCAGGGCCGTGGGAGCAGCAGAGCGGCTAGGGGCTCTTTCTCTGCTCTAAGCTGAGGGAAGATCTTCGGAGACCTTTGGCGCCTGCCACCCCCACATCATTCCTTCCTCGCTGGCTCTTTCTTTCCTCCCTTCCCTGCCTTTGCCATCAATAATTAAGCCCATTAATTGCACAGTGAGCTTAGAAAAGCTGCTAATGGTAAGACAGGGCTTCTGCCTTCCCTGGATTCAGCAACCAGACACAGAAAAATAAAAACAGTTCTGGAGAGGTATCATGGGCAGAAGCACATCCAAGCTGTGTTTTCCATCTTTCAGCTCTCATGTGTTGCCCTGGGCAGTAATGTTTGTTAGCAGCATGCCCTTAGGAATTCATGGGCTGCTGGTACAGTTGGAGAATGGCCCATGTCCTTGTCCTCAGGAGCCTTCAGTCTCAGTGAATCTGAGAGGTTTGTATTTGTGTAGAGCATCACAGCAAATGTGCAGTTACCTGGCATGTCCAGCAAAAAAAATGGGCAGAAGAATGAGGATGTTCCAGGATTCAGTAGAGATCATGCCATTCAGTGTGACTGAAGCTTCAGGTGAAGACAGTCCTTCGGGGAATAAGGAGTGAACAGATCATGTGTGAGGAAGGTGGCTGGTACCAAATAGAGCATCTGAGGGAGTTTCTACAGGGATGAGCCCCTGTGGCTGTGTTGGAGTGGGGACCCTTCTGCAGGTCTGCACAGAATCTGAGGGAAGCTCTCTTTAAAGCCTCTCATTATATTGATATAAAGCTCTCTCCAAAGGACGGGTGTAGCAGAGATACTGATAGGAAACTGGAAGGCAGCTGCTGGCTGAAGTGTCCTTCAGCAGCATTGATAATCAAACCTCTGGGCAAGCTTTGAGAGGGAGCTCACAGCCTCCCCTCCCCTCCTTGCTCCTAGTGGTATTTCATGCACCAGTTTGAGAACAGGCCGTGCCGTTTGGCAAGGCTGTAAGGGGAGGCAGAAAGTGCAGATGGGAGCCCGCTCCCAGGCACCTGCTCTACTGTGCAGTCTTCATTCCCATTCCCTTAGTTACTAAAGTGATTTTCCTGACTGTCACATCTGTAAATAATGTTGCTGGCGTATCTAGCTGGATGCAGAGTGGCGATGGATGGGGGAGGGCTGGCGCTGAGGGTGGCCGTAACAGCCCCTCTCCCCGACTCATACAATATTTATGCAGGGCTGGGAGTCGGCGGCACTGACCTCTGGGTCGTGCTGTTAAACAGCTCCCGCAGCCCCTGCATCCTAATTGCTGCACTTGTCCTTTGCTCTGGAGGATTCGCTGCTCCTTCTCTCCGGCGAAACAAATACTAATGGCAGCTTGTGCTTGGAGGTGGGAGCGGTCTCTTCCCCACAAGGAAAAGACAAACTTGTTTTCCCCTGTGCATGTGTAATTTGCACAGAAACCTGTGTTCAGACCCTGTTTCCCAACGTGCTAGTCTTCCCAGTGCTGACAGCATGAGAGCCCATGAAGCTGCTGTGTGTGCAGTTTTGGGTTGTTTGTCATCAGAGGGCACAGGAAGGCGGTTTACCCCATCCCAGTGGCTCCTGTTAGGATTTCTCTCTTCCCTTTAGTGGGGAGTGGGAAGAAGAAGCTTCTTGACTCAGACTCAGAAGTCAGTTGAGAGAGTAGAACTGGGTGATCTGGTGCCAGAGGAAGGCAGAGATGGTGCCAGGAAAGAAGAGGGGTTCAAACAGGGTCACAAAACAGAATGGCATCTTTTCTTGTAGATAAATGGTCTGCTTCAGTGAGTGAAAAGAGAGGTGATGCAGAAGGCTGGAGACTCCCTCTATAGATAAGGGGCTCTTCCCCTTGCAAGTGGTGCAACCATGGCTGAAGGTGGAGACAGACCTGGCAGACAGGGATTTTCAGCTGATTCGAGTGGTTCAAGAAAACCCAAAAGACAAAACTTTTGATTGATAGAGCTTCCATGGCTTTCCCCCATGCCTTCTGGCCAGGCTCTGTCCTGCATGGGGCTTCACATCAGGTGTCTGCAAGTCCAGTGACCTGACTGACCACCCACGTCCCTTATCCTGCCTTCCTGGGTTGGCAGGTCCCCTCTGTGACTGGAAAAGTGCTGTTTAGACTGGAGACTAATGGCCTTTAAGTGACATGATTGTATTATGTTAAGCGTCTATAGGCTTTACCATTAGGCACTAAACAGTTTATGACTCATAGCAGAGAAGCCCTTGTCCTGAAGAGTTTATATGCTAAATGGTCTGGACAGGCAAGGCATGGAAGAGGCAAGGCTTCCTCCTGCCTGCCAGAGAGCAGATCTAAGGAAGACCTGGCACAGGACATGTCTTCTGAGTTTAGAGGAGCGCCTTGGCTCTAAGTCTTGTGTGTTCAGGTTTCCTGGGGAGAAATACTTCTGCAATGGGATTTGTACAGTGGGAGGAGAATAATATTTAATTTTAGCTTAGTTTTTGTGCATGTTTTGGTTTTAAGGGGGCTTAGACACAATGTGTTGTGGGTACATCCATTTCATCAGATATTTTCCCTTACTCAGTGCATAATTACAGTGTTGTGCAGCAGGAGTCTGAATGCTCCCTCTTAAAGCAGCTAGAATGCAGAAAACCAGGCAATTGCTACATTAGTGTCTGTATGAAAGACTTATTAAGAGACCGTATAGACAGAGAAAGGACACATGCTCTGTGTAATCAGGCTCTGCTGAAGCATGATTCACAGAATAATTTAAATAGAGATTTTTAATCCACCTGTTCAAAGTAGAGCTAACTTCACACTTAGATTGGGTTGCTCTGGGTCTTCTCCAGATGAGTTTGAACGTCTCCAGGGGAGGAGATTTTGCCACCAATCTGTTCCAGAACTTTACTACCTGCATGGTGAAGAGTTTTTCCTGATGACAAATTTGACGTTCACCTGCTGCAGCCTGTAGTCACGATGCATGACTTTCACTGAGAACACAGTATTCAATTTTGTACACTCTTCTTCATAAGATGCTGTATAATGTTATGTTTAGTAAGCAGACAGACTCTCACACCAAGTTTATGTGTAAAAATCTGTTTGTAGGGGTTTTTCATAGGGTCAGATTCCCGAGGCTAGGGAGGTGACCTCAGCCTTGGAGACTCTGCAGTTTCTCTTTTCTTGGGAGCAGTGTCATGCATTTCTGATGTCGAAGGGAAGTCCACCTAGTTGTTCTCCATGTCTGGAAGGGACGGTGAGAGCATTTGCTCTACCCCTCCACCAATCTGGAGTAGTGCAAACCTTCTTCCTGCTGTGCTTCTAATCTCAGCTGAACCATGGAGCCAGCAAGCTCTGGTTTCCTGCATGGTAATTAAGTACTTATTTAAAAATCAAGAAGCTCAGTTCTGATCCTACTATCCCTGGCTGTTTACAAACTCCAGGTAGAGTTACTCTAGATTTACTCCCACATGCCTAGCAGCAGAATCAGGCCCAGTAAATAGAGCTATGAATCTTTTTAAGAGAAGCTGTTAAGAAGTAGCACATAGATTTATTGTAGCATCATGTGTGTGCAATTGTTGATGAACATCTTCTGTTGGAGGCTGAATACCTGCTGTGTTACAGCCTTGCTTTTAATGTTGAGATAGCATCTCTGCCAGCACCTCGCTGATGCACAGACAGATACCCATAAAAGGGCCAGATCTCCCTCGGTGTTAAATGCCTTCATGTTTCATTAAGGTTGATGGCAGTGGAAGGCACACAGTGCTTTGCAGGACGAGCGAGTCACGACGAGCCACTTGCCCTATGTGCTTTTTGTGGCAGAATTATGTCCTTAGTGTATACATTGCTCTGGCTGCAAAAGGCTAACACCCTTTTCCATTCAGCGGCTAGCGGCTTGGAAAGCAAGGGTCTTGAGGTTCTCTCAAATTTCTTAGTACCCAGCAAAAATTTAGAGAATAGGGATCACACTGTTAGCATATTATGGGTGTTCATATATTTCAGCCAATGCTGCTATGAGTCTTGAGTGTTAAGGCTTGCAGCTTGCCTTTCAGGCTTCCTAGATAGGAATTTGTCTGGTAGAGAGAGAACATAGCTCTGTCCAGAATTAGCATCACAGAAAAAGAAAAGATCTGGAAGTGCCAGGTATTTAGCCTTGCTGCTTAGCCTGTGTGTTTGGCCTCATTACACTAATCCAATTAAAGGTTGACGGGAAAAGATAACGCACACTCCAGTGAAGGGGTTTGTGTGGCAACTGCTTTCCTTCCTGGGCATCTGGTGTGGCCTAAGTTATGTTGTGCATCACCACACCTCCTCGGGCCCTGCAGACCCACTGGTGCCTCCATGTGCCGTGGTGTGTGCTCTTCTCCTGCATTGTGTCTCTCTTATTACTAATGGAGCATGGATGCATTTTAGCTGCTGGTCAGCCCTCATTAATATCCAGAGATGACAGGTTGACATTTGTAAAGAAGGCTTGCATTGACCTTCATGTTGTGCATCGGTGCAGTTGCCATACAGTGCCCTGTGCTGGATGCTTCTCCCTGTGCTGCCTCGGGAATGCATTTGTGTTAGCAAAGGGACCGACTGCTCTGTAACCCTTTGCTGCTGCCAGGAGTGCAGGCAGCGTGTCTGGATGTCTCTGCATCCCTCTGCCCATTCCAGGATTAGTTGCTGTACAGCCTCCATCCGTCCCAGTGAACAGGACTGGAGGGTGTTGGGGTTGCACTTGTGGCTCCTTGTGGAGGTTTGTTATTTGGGTACTGGGGCCTTAATGGAAGACAGCTTTATGCCAGTAGCAATGACCTGTCTTCTTCCTTTTCCTGGCTCTTGTCTGGGGAGGCAGCAGAAGAAAAGGCTGTGCTGCCCAGGCATCCTGAGTGCTGTCAATTGCCTGTCTCTCCCCCAGCCCATGCCATCCCGGCATGAGGACTGCTGCAGCCCGCTCGACAATGACATTTATTAACAGAGGGGGCTTTGAAAAAAGGCAGGCTGCTCCTGCAAAGGCTTCTCGCTCTAACTCTGTCTCCTCTCACCAACCGTCTGAGGCAATGGCTGCTGGTGTTGAAATTCATTAGTGTTACCTGACAGGCGATGGAGGCTTGCTCTGTCTGTTCCCACTTCCCTGCTCTCATGTCCCTGCTTCATGCACGCTGATATTTAAAGCTGATGTGTGGCTCATAGGCTTGTTGCACTGTGACAAGTCTGGGGGTGGTTGAGAGAGCTGAGAGGGTGGAAGGAAAGCAAAGAGGGAGGGAGATGGGTCCTGTCTCAGGGTTTCTGTGAAAGCCTCGCACTTTTCAGACCCTCTCCAGATGTACTGTCTTTCCACAGCTACTCTTTGTGAATTTTAAGAACAACCATGCAAGTGTGGTTTGTCCTGCACTGATGGGGGGCAGAGAGAGATGGCACTGTGTGTGCTTGGTGAGAGTGGGGTGCAGTCGCCTGGCAAGGGCTTGTCTAGTGGAAAGCAAGAGCAGGTGGGCTCCTCTGGCCTCTTGGCTGGTCTGTGGGGCTGAGAAGTTGTGAGTGGAGAACCAGAGGTCTGGCACAGGGTTTGTCCTTCACTTTGGACAGAAGCGTGTGTGCAATGAGTGGCAAAGTGACTCCAGCACTAAGGAAATGACACCTCCGTGCCAAAGCTTTCAGTTACACAGGAAAGTTGCCCCAGTCCAACCTGAATTACTGGGATGAGAGAGTTGGGGTTTGGGGATTTTATGGAGGTGTATGTCAGCATGCTTCAGTCTTTGTAGGCTGCGGTGTGGCTCGGGCTGTTCTTTATGCCTGGGCCACTCTGTTGCGTGTGGGTGCTGTGACATCACCCTGACAGAGGCCTCCTGGTCTGGCACTGTGGTTTCAGCAGCCTGCAGCTGCCTCTTTGGGAGAGTATGGATCTACCTAAACTGCTTTGAATTCCTAGCTTGGCCCCATCTCATGTAAGTGCAGGTTAAGCGCAGACCAGTGCAGCTTCGCCTGTTGTGGTGCCATTTCTCTGCTAAATCAGTTCAGGTGCCTTAGCATAGGATGTTATTCCCTTGCTAGCTTGCAGCGTTGGGAGAGGACACCTAAGCTTTCCTCTTGGCTGGGCAGACATGCCACTTTACATCAAAACAGAGGAGCACCTCTAAGCTGTGTGATCCAGAGTGTTGACCAGCCTTGCTTTGAATGAAGGGGCCCAGCTGAGGTGGTTTGACAGCTCCTCTCTTTCACCATGGTGCTGTTGTGTGCTTCAGCATCCAAGCAGCTTCCTTCTTCAGTGAAGGCTTCCCAGGGCAGGAACCTGCCAGTGCTCTCCCTTGCAGCCCAGTACACAGGTATTGGCCAGGACACAATTAAAATGTTCTGCATCTCTTACAGCACAAGGTCTCCAGGGAATGGATTTTTTTGGAAGGTTAAGATCAGTTCTATAAACCCCAAGATTTAATCTCCCTTTATCTTCCCATAGAAGAACTTGTTCTTTTAACTGCCTCGATATCATTGCACTCTGTGTGTAGCAAGTGGCCCAATTTCTTTGTCTCCTGACATCCTGAACCCAGAAGCAGATGGACGTTAACCAGCTCTGATTAGTTGGGAGAATCAAGCATTAATTTTTTATACACCAGAACCACCTGAGTGACGGAAATCAATTATGGCTGCCCCTCCCCCTTCCATATTAATGTGTTGGCTCCAAGCAGAGATGGAGGGACCTGTTGAAACGAGAAACCCCTATTTCTTCGTTTGACCCTCTAGATAATTAGGGTTAAATTGATATGCTATCGCACTGGTGACACATTTTATCTGCCTCTGTTTGTACAAGAGGATACAATAGTGGAGGGAGGACCAATTTGTGCCCTGCTTTAGCTAACCAGACTGAGATAAAAGGTGTCACTAGTATGATAACGTTCTTGCCTCATGCTCCTTTATTGTTGCTCAATTTGCCTTTTTTTTTTTTTTTAATCTTGTTCTTTTTCTTTCAGTACCCTTGGTCATATTTTAACTCCATGCCATCGCATAATGACGCCCTGCTAAATGTGTGTGGAGATAGGCAACTCTGGCTGACAGCCTTCCCTGATAACCGAATTCCAGCCCATCCATCACTAGGCTGCTCTCCTTAACTTAAGGAAAGTGATAACTAAAGCAAGGCCGTTTATCACTGCCGAGCTGTGCGCTTCTTGCTGCCTTGGAGAGAGCTGGCTTCAACAGCAGAAATGCAGCCATGTCACCTCACCTCCTATTTGCATCCTGTTCATCTCCAGGTTCCATTTACCCTGCAGGGTGGTGAAGCAGGGCTGTATGGAAATCTGAGCTTGGGGTAGTGAAGGCTCTCTGAAAATGGTGCAGTTATCACTGCTGACCATGGCCTAAGGAAGACTTGGACGTGCTTAGCTGCTGGAGGAGAGTGTGCTACCTGATGTCACTTGCTCTTCTGCGCGAAGGTGATCTGCATTTTGGGAGCAGGCAGAAGTTATGCACTCCCATCTCTGCTTCTGGGAGGACAGAGCACCAGAGCTACGTTGGAGGCTGGAAAATCCCACAGCCATTTTCAAGTTTCTCTATATTGAATGCAGTTTGGCTGATGGGGTGGTTTTTGAAAGCCAGCTTCCTTCCCAAGGAGTGAGAGCTTCAGTGTTTGGGAAGCCAGTTAGACCTCATTCAAAAACTGGAAGGATCACGGGATGTTGAATGCAGCAAAATGTGCCATCATTTCTCCCTTACCTGAGGGAGGGCCAAATCCTGAGCTCTCTGCTAAAGCAAAGCCACCCTCAGTGAGCAAGTTTGGCTCTGACAAGAGCAAGAAGCCGTACTGAGCATAAAAGCTTATTTTTCAAATAAGTGAATGCTCAAGTGAATGGTGGCTCTGATAAATAGACACACTTCCTTACAGCCCATCGTACTTCTGTTCCCCAAGACAGCCACAGATGTGCCTTATTCAGTCCAGCCTGGAAAAAATGATAGAGAAACTCCTGCCTGGTCACCAGGCTGAAGAGGTGGGGCGGAGAACCACTGCAGGTGACAGTCTTGGAGCTGAGGAAAAGATTTTGCAGGGGTATTTTCCTCCCCGTAGCTACCGGGAAACTTCTGTGCAGTGAAAGCCCCGGGTTCCCTGTGCCAGGAGTGCTGCATATTCAGACTAGACCAGACCCATATAGCAATCCTTTGCTAATCCTTGCTCAGTGGCTGTGACCCCAGTGGCCTCGAGCCACCAAGACTGCATCTTCCAGCTCAGGGATAGACTTATGTTTTGGTCTGTGCTGCTGAGAGCCCGCCCAGGTTATAATGTGAATGTTGGTCTCCTGATGCATGAAAAACTTGAAGCCCCTCTGCTGCTGACAAGAAATGAGGGGAGCACAAGCTTGGAGGGGGAGGGAGAATGTCCTGAGGTCACACAGCTTCACAGGCAGTTTCTGGGGTTGTTACTTGTTTGCAAAAATGCATCATTTATTTAGTTGACATATTTATTTGAAGCATTTATTTTCTCCAATTAAAGACCCACTGTCCAGCGCCCAGGGCACACTGCCATCAGTCTCAGGGTGAAAATAGAACCAGACTGTCCAGTTTGCTGGGCCTTTTGGTCCCACAGGGATGGCAGTGCTTTAGATGTCATTCATTGCACTGGGTGGTTTGCTGTCAATTCCTGTGGCTAACAAGAACAATGCTGCTCTCACTTCTTCTGGGCCCTGTCCAGAAGTTAGGTAAATGGACAATTTTTCTTCTAACTGGAGCTAGGCTGAGACCTGTATTAATGAAAGCCTCTTGGGTTTGGAAGAGAAACTAATTTTTGTAACATACCTTTTGCTAACTTCTGTCGTCATCCTCTCTCGCTAAATGTGAGCAGACTGAAAGAGGTTGAGCTAATCAAGTGCCTATATTTAGACCAGTTGTTTGGTTTAGATTGTTCCTTTTCTTGTGATCTTTCTTGATTTGGGCACCAGCAAAAAGCAGCTGTCCTGGAGAAAGAGCTTTCTCAGCATGCTGCTTGGGGCTGGTCAGGTCTGTTTGACTAAGAGATGTCACGGACATTTGTGTAAGGGCTGTAAAATGCATGGGCCAGGCTGCTGTTTGTGTGGCAGTGTGCAATTGTGAAGAGTGACTCCAGCTAGTTTATTTCAGTGCAGTGGCATCAGATGAGCTGTGCCCAGGAATGGGACTGTGCTGTCAACTTGCACTACTTGTCCTGCAAATCACCCTGGCCCTGCTCCTTGCAAGCTCGTTCTTTTGACAGCCTTCCTGCTGTCAAAGAGATTCCTCTGTACATTCTTATTCAAATGTGTTTGTATGACTTAAACGATTGGTCCTAAATTATCACCTGTACATCTTCTCAGGACCAGGCATTTGACTTTGGCATAGGAAGTCTATTACTTTCTTAGCCTAAGCAGGGCAAAGGTGGTGCACAAGTGGGTTCCAGTGCGTGCTGGCTCTGTTGGCCACCTATTCCCAGGAGATTCTTCTGGATATGTTTCCCAGCTTCCTTCCTTTTCTTCTCCTAGAAATGGAGGAGTCACCAAGACCAGACTGCTCTGGTACTGCACTACCCTGGGTCTCACATTATCTGCAAGTGCATTATCTGTGTTGCTCCTTCATCTCCTTACTTGGGGAAATGTCTGGAGAGATGCTTCCCTGTTCACCAAAGGGTTTGGAGCTGGGCTGACCGCTCAGGTACTGCCTGGGATACTGATGGTGCACCTATTCTGATGGCTGCAGAATTATAATACTCGGGGTGTTTACCTTGTATCCACTTCTCACCAGAGCTTGTTCCTGTATTTCAGTCTTGAGTCTGACTAGTCTGGACTATTCGCTCTTTCCTCCTTGGAGAGCAGGAGAAGACTTTGCCCTGGACATGGTGGTCTGTGTTCAGATGTTTGAGCAGCTGATGCTGGCACTTATAGCTCTTCCTCCTCCCCTACAATCTCCTCCTACAACCCCCATGTGCCTGAGGAAGTTGGGAGATTCCCCACCCTCTCTGTGTGCAAAAGCTGATTTCTGGGGTTGTGACTTCTAACATGCACAAACAGCGCTAATTTAGTCATTTATTTAGTTGACATATTTATTTGGGATGTTCCTTTGCTTCACTTAAAGATCCTGTGACCAGTGCCCCAGGCATGCTCAGCAGTATGTGAATGAACAAGATCCATCAATTACTCTTGATCAGATCAAAGTGGCCAGGAAATACTCACATAACTCATGTCCCTGCGCAGGCTTGGCTGGAGCCACATGGTTTGCGACTCAGCGTTCCCCAGCTGAGGGGCACATCCTCGCTCCCCTGCAAACACACTGGGATTGGCACAGTGTGTGAGAAGCAGCTTTCCTGAGGTGCTGCTGTCCCTTCAGGCAATCCACCTCCCTTAGTGGTGCTGTTTTGTTTTGAGCCCTATTCCATCAGCTTGCTGTAGGAAGGGAGAGAGTCAATACGTGTCCTCACAGCTCTGGCTGCTGTGCTCACATCCGTAGTGAGACAGTGTGCACCACCTTGTATCTTAAGAGTTGTGTCTGCTCTCTTCTTCCAAGCACCTGCTTGGAAAACAGCCTCTGTTTTCTTAGCCCTATAGCATTGCTATCTGAAAAATGAAAGCTTTGGTGCCTCCTTTCCTCCTTCATATCTCTTTTGATATTTTAACCATAAAGGCCAAATGGAGAAGCACCAGGGCATGACAGGTGAATTGTCAGTCCTTTTGTCTGCCCTGGCTGCTGGCAGAGCAGGATGGTTTTGCAGGGATCTGTGATGGGTGTGCTTAGCCAAGGACAGCCTGGATACTCCAGTCATCTTTGTGTGTTAGCCAGTGTGGGGAAGAGCTGAGTGCTGCTCAGTACACAACTGTTCAAAATGTTTAGTCTAAAAGGTTTCAGCAGCCTGGATGTGCTTGGATGTATATTAGTCTTAAGCCAAGCTGTACTCTCATGAGATTTTTTTGCCAAGAGCTATGGTGTTTCTGATATCCAGCATGATGTTACAGCAGACTTGAGAGTCTTTTCCATCTCTGAACAAAATGCACTTAAGAAAACAGAGTTTGTGTTGTCAAGACACTGATTGAATCAAACTTGCTCTCTCTTCTCTCTTACAGGTTACCAGGACAATGCCAGTACTTAGGGCTGCCGGTTGCTGATTACTTCAAACAGTGGATTAATCTGAAAAAGGTACTTCTGTGCAAACTGCCATGGTCCCTATCTCCCTCCTCCCCTTGTCCTTCACTTTTCCTCTTTAAGGAGGTGTCTAATAACTACTGCTGTTTTGCATTGAAATGAGTTATTTTCTCAGAAGCTGGGCTGAGCGAGTCCTCCAGCTCCCTATTGTATCTCCTCTAATAGAGTCTTACTGTACTTGATGGGATGTGTTCTGCAGCTGGGGAGAATCCCATTGTGGCAGGCACAGTGCAATGTCTGCATAATATTGGGACACTGTGAGACCCCTTTTCAGTGAAGGTTGTGTTGTCTCCAGTATTGCTGACTTTGTTTTGTTTTGCAGCCATATAGTGCTCCTAGGAGCATGGTTCCTGTCAGATGAAATTCCTGTTAATAAATGTGGAAATACTCCAATATAAAAATCAGCATTTCTCTTTGTGGCATGGGGAAAGGGAGCTGTCTCAGCAGCACATCCACCTAAGAGATCAGTGATCACTTTGCTAAGCAAAATGCCTTGGACTGAGTACTGTCTGGTGCCCTGTCTTTTGCTGCACGCCTTCACTGGGTGGTTAAGAAGCAGCATGCTGTGCATCCACAAGGACTCCTGGCACAGCTGCTTCATCTGCACAGAAAAACATGGTGATGCCATAAGTCACAAACCAAAAGTGGGGAAGAAAAGAGCAAGTGTGATTACAAGCAGGAGCAGGATGAGGGAGCAGGCTGCGGTCTGTGCACAAGAGAAATTGGGGTGGCCCTCCTTGTTAAACCTTTAGATGAGTAAGATTCCCTTCCCCCATCCAATTTAGTGCTTTATTTGGGTTTCTATGCCTTTTCCTGGTAATTAAGGGTCTCAGTAAGCGAATTTTCTTATAAACAGCTCATTGTTCTTGCAGGCTTTTCTTTTGTTCTTTTATTTATTTATTGTTTTAAATGGAAGCGTGAGTGACAGGCTGAGCGGCCGCAGAAGGACAATTTGCATGATCTGTTCCGTCAAATAGGGTAGAACATGAACTTAACAAGGGATGCTGGCAGCACATTCCTGGCTGAACTTGTCAAAGGGTCTTGTATTTCCCTGCTGTCAGAGCAAATCTTTTGGCTGATTGCTGGTCCTCGGTAAATGAAATCTGAAAGCACATTGGGGCATTCGGCAGTTCAGTGACCATTAATGATCGCCATTTGAAGTTCACTAAACTTCCGGTGAATGGATAGCAGCTATATAACCAGCAGGTTGATGGCTGCAGAATAATAATACTCAAAAAAAAAAAAATCCCTGTGTACTGTGATGTTTGCTAAGAATTAGGTTGATCCAGCCATGCTCCTCCTCTGGGCCTCAGGATGAATGACTTATGGCACTTTCCCATAGTTCAAGGCTCCTGGATTTAGTGTGTTAGGAGCTAAGATTCATCATTATGTAGATGTCCAGGCAAGTTTCTCTTCTTGAAGGTGAGTGTTCATGTATTGCATGTCAGCAAATACTGTGATACTAAGCTGAGGGCTGCTAAGCATCCATGAAGTCCCAAGCACAAAGCTAAAGGCAGGAGCAGGAGGGAAGTTGTTACAGCGAAATCTTCCCCTATGCAGCTCCCTGAAGGGTCACGTGCTGAGCATGTAGGATGGGGGCACGTGGGTTGGGTTGTCCTCCTCTGCAGATGTGTTACTTGGAAGGTAAAGCTTCAACCTCCTTCAGATTGTGCAGGAAAGGGGATGTGAGAGAGAAATGTTGATCTTCTTCCAACCCCTCTAGTCCCTTAAAAACAATGAAGTTTTTCTGACACTTTAATACCTGACACCCTCTGAACACTGAATGGTTCCAGGGACCCTGCATCCCTCTGGGAAGTGACCCATGTTGCAGGGGAGAGCAGGACACTCCTATCTTGTGGCTAAGAGCCAATTCTCCTGGGACTTGCTCTTACCCTGGGGCAGTGGTCTTTCTATGCCATGCACTGCTTTCAGGTGCTTCTGGGGCATCTGCCTGTGTGTTTTCATGAGAGAATTTCCAGCCTAGATAACTAATTCTGTCCAAGTAGATGGACCCAGTGGAGACTCAGTCTTTATTGAATGAGCTCCCAGTGTGAGACAGATAAGAGTGGACAGGTAACTAGCCCCCCTATTCTTCCCTCCATAGCTCAGGTGGCCCTTTTTCCCCTCCTTCTGGCACATTCCTGACTTAGAAATACCTCCTAGGCTGAGTCTGCCTCTGACCTGATCCATGAAGTAAGTGAAGGTGTTGGAGAGTAGGTGGGGCTTGCAGTGTGAAACTGATGATTTCTAGGTCATGGATAATGCAGAGACTTGAATATTTCAGATCTCAAGAAAACAGGCACATTTTCCTGTGAGAGAGCAGTTTCCTGAAGGATGGCCCCACCTGCACCTGCTGTATCTTCTTTGAGTCGTTGCTTATGAGCAGTGGTAACAAGAGGACCTTTCTGAATTAGGGAGCTCCTGCTGCAACTACCAGGCAATACTGAAACAGGATTACACACAGACAAGTTTGTGTACCTATGTGTATTGCAGTAGCAACAAAATACATTCCAGATTCCTCTGCTGATGCACACACAGCTTCAGGTCCCCTTTGTCTCTGTTTTGTATCATTTTGAAAAACAGTCCTTGTCTGGACTCCCTCTGCCAGCGTGTGGGATGCTCCAGAGCTCAGCAGATCTTCCTGCAGTGGTGAGAGTCTTTCTCAGAGTTCATTTGCCAATAAACTTCCCTTTTCACTGCTGTGCTGCAGGAGCAGCTGAGGTGAGAACTTTGTGCCTGCAGGCAACTTTCACAATTTCCAAGACCTGCCTCTTGGGAAGCTGGAGACAGGAATTGCCCCCAGTAGCTGTCACACTTGCTTTGCCTCAGGCAAACCTTGGTGGATTGATCTGGCCGTTCAGGTGGTGGTGAGCTCCACATCTGACTGCTGCAGTGGTGGCCACAGTATCTTGGGATCTGTAAAAAAGCTTTCTGTGGAGGAGATGGGGGGCGAAAGCTGCCTGTGCACTTGACCATGTTTGCTGAAGTCTTACCTTGCCCTGTGCCCCCCCCCCCCCC
>VXAX01007276.1:308340-351608 GCA_013399835.1 Leptocoma aspasia
CCCCAGCCTGCTAATGCATCCCTTCTGTCAAGCCTGGTCGGTGTTTGCTGACATTTTTAATGTCACTGAGCGATCTTGTATCTCTAGTGAACTGTCAGTGCAGAGCTGACTTGGGGCAGAGAGTTTATCATGTTCTTCACTTCGATTAGCTCAGCCTTGTGGGAGGGGAGCAGAAAGCAGAGGAGGATTTCTTTGAATGCTGCAACATTTCAGATATCCCCCTAAACCATCTCAATAGAGAGCCACCGTCCCATCTGCCAGTTCTCCTTAGGTACCTGTCATGTTGATTTGCAGAGGCCCCATGGGTTAGGACTGAGGTGCAGAACCTGAGCTACATCACTGGAGCTGGATGCTCAGGGTGGAAATAACAGAGAGTGCTTCATGTCAGGAGAGAGGGGCACCAGTGGAGTCATGTGTACAGAAAGCAGGAGGCCATGGGTCAAGATTTGTGCAAAAAAGAAAGCTGCTGCAGCCAGCAAGCTACAACCAAGCAAGCTACAAGCTGCTGCTTCGAGAGTATCCTCAGGTAGCCTGAGTAAACCCATTACTGCTTATTCTAACACAAGGATCAGCTCTCATTTGTGCCCCCTCTGCTCTTTCAGGAGCCTCTGTGGTTTGTTTTCCAGGTCCTACTAGAGTTAGCAGCATGGTTGGTCCCATGATGAATCCTCCCCCCTGGGGCTGGAACCAGTGCTGTGTTAGGCTGAGGACACAGTGTCCACAATCACAGGGTGTCCAAGAGCCTGGGAATGGGAAACCCAGCAGGCAGTAGGAGTTGTCAGCATCATTGGGTTGGGAGCATATCACCGGAGGGAGAGTGGTTTAAAGGAGGGAGGAGGTGGAAGAAGAGTGGTAAAAATAGATTTTCTTACAATGAGCTTGTGCAAGAAGAATGTTAGAAAGATGATGAGGGTATCAAAATGGCCAGACCAAATATGTAACGCAGATTATCTTTATGCCAGAGGTCAGTAGCCAATACTCACAGGTGTAACAGGGAGAGTATGGCTTGACTCAGCTTTCTCTGATTCCCAGCAATCGTCTCCTCAAGAACTGAGAGCTGTCCCTGGACCACTGTATCTAGCACTCACTGTTTTTACCATGTCTGTCTACCAGAAACTTGTACACCCTTTTCTGAATCTGCTCATGCTTTCAGTTTCTACAGCATCCTGTGGCAATGACTTTTGCTATTTAATTATGCATCAATTATACTCTGTTTACTCATACATTGCATGAAGATGCAGGTCCCTTTGTTTCTTTTAAACCTATTGTCAGATCATTTTCTTGGGCCTAGGTCTTGCATTGTGTGAAAGAACATGTGTTTCTAGTTCTTCATGGTGTTACTCTTGATTTGAGACCTCAGTCATATTCTTGCTCAATTGTCTTTTCCAGCACAGCAAAATTTGTTGGAGGGCTGGCACAAAGGCACCTGTGGGCTCTGTGACTCTAGAACTGGCTTGTGGAAGTTATTCTTAACATGTGTACACTATCCTGATCTTCCATTTATTCTCTGGATGTTTTGCAGTTAAAATATAAGATGAGTGTTATATGTATCCACAAAGGGTTTGTTTTATTCCTTGTTTCTTAAATTATATTTAATTTTTTTTTTTAAGAAGACAGTCTTCATTCCCATCACAGAGCTGTCCCTTTCTCCACACTGCTATCCTGGCATCTTTGACCATCTTTGATTTCAGAGGATGCAGCACATCTTTAGAAACAGTAATAGTGTCTGCTTTAGGAGTGAGAGAAAACACACTCCTAAAGGTTTGACATCCTCCTGAAATTCAGGGGAGTTTTTATGAAAGGCAAGAGGCAAGTGTGGTTCCTGATGTGTGTGAAGGAATGCAACTTTCCTTCTGTGGGCATGATGAAACAGGCTTGACAGAGCCTTGGGGAGCACAATGTGACCATGCTGGGGTGCTGTGGCTATGCACAGAATTGGCCTTTTCCAGGGTCAGCCTTTACTGATCTGTAGATATTCCTGTTTGGAAGCAAACTGTTAATACACATCCACAAATGTTTTAAGGTCACCTACTTGCATTGTGAAATCTGTCAGAGGAAGCATGTAATGGGATGTTTTTGTTAATATTTGGCTACTAGAAATAAACACATCTTAAACAAACAAAGATTTGCTAACAGCTTTCTGTCTCTCCTCTGAATTAATAATTCCTTCTGCCTTTGGGGTGGGAGGAGGAGCTCTGAGTACTTCTCAGGCACTTGGTCCTGAAGTATCTTGAGTGCTTTGGATGAAGATCATCTAAATGGGTGAGAAATGGTTTATGTGTTAACCCATATATTTGGAAGTGGTTTTTGTGAGGTCTAACTTCTTGAGGGCTTAGAGTGATTGTTATCAATTTCCTGTTTATTGAGTTACTGGCTGCAGGGAATATAAAATGCCTGGTAAGGTTAGAAATGCCAGAGGAGGATTCCTCAGGCAAAGTGTTTCATGGCCAGAGCATCAAGCATATGAATAAATGTTGCCTCCTGACTGCGAAGAACTGTGCCCAGGGCTTTGGTGGTTTGCAGCATGGGTGCCTGATCTGAGATCCTGTCAAACCTTCCTTCAGTGGGACCTGGGCTTGCTTGGTTCCTCATCCCATCAATGAAGCTCTTGGCTTTGGAAAGTCTGAGAGGGCAGAAATGGGAGAGGTTGTGAAAGGAAACACAAGGAGAAGTGTGACTCTGGGCTAGGGAAGTAAGGGTATCTCTTTCACAGAGATGAGGAAAGTGTCTGTCAAATGGCATTGGTTCATAGTTGGAAGGAAATTGAAGGAATTGCTTATAACAGCAAAATGACTGTGTTTAATAAATACTTTGCTCTGTATTTAAAGAAAGGCAGAGGTTGCCATATTGCTGAGCAAGAGGTTTGCTGTTACAACACAATTTTCTGATAAAGTCAAGTGGTGAATTGGTTGGCATTTTGCATAGCTGGTTTACAGGAGTTTTAAAGAGCTGGCTGAGATGCCCTAGACTATTAATAAGTCTTTGAACATGGGGGAAGTTCTAGAGGACTGGAAGAAAGCTAATGTTGTACCAGTAATTTAGAAGGGCAAATGGGATGACCGATGAAGTAATTATAGCCCTATCATCTTGACATTAATTCTGGGCAAAGTAATGAAAAGCCAGATATCATAGTTGATTAATAAAGAATGAAAAGAGGGTAATATAATGCCAATCAATGTGGATTTATGGAAACTAGATCTTTTTCAAACTAACTTGATATTTTTTTTATGAGAATACATGTTTGGTTGATAAAGGTAACCATGTCAATGTAATATACTTCTGGAAGGCATTTGACTTGGTACCTTATGACATTTTGATTAAGAAACAAGAGTGATACAAAATCAACATGGCACACATTACATTGATTAAGAAAGAGCAAACTGACAGCTCCTAGCATTTAATTGTAAATGGATAATCATCATGGAGTGCATGTCTTCCTAGTGGGGTCCCACAGGGATCTATTTCTCAGACCTCTTGTATTTAACACTTTTGTCAATGCCCTGAAAGAAAATATAAAAATCATTTTCGATAACATGTGCAGATACTGCATCCAGAAGGCGGCTGCTGTTGGATTTATAAACAGGCAGTGGTGAGGAGGAGCAGAGGGGTTGGATCATTTCTTTCTTTGGGTCTGGTTTGACCAGTATGGGATGGGATCCTATCTGCATCAGAAAGAATACTAGGATCTTGAAGACTGGATGAGAGCTGCAAGACCAGAGGAGCACTTGCCATGCAGTAACAACCCTGGGAGCCATTTAGGGTACCAGAGAAGGGTAAGGGCTGTAGTTGCCAAATATCTAAAGGGAGAGCCAAGATGTGACAAGAAGTTCCTTCACGGAAGCAGACAAAAGCATAAGCAGTTCCAGTTCCTGGAAGCCAAAGCAAGGTAATTCAGGTGCAGATCTTTACAGCGTGGGGTAATTAACCATTGGAACAACTTACCAAGGGCTGTGGTGGATTATCCAGCTCAGGAGGGAAGGCTTTTTTCCTAAAAACATCAGCTGTGGTTCAGACAGGAATTTGGGGCAGTGCTGTGGCCTGCGCAGGTCAGGACAGCCGATCGTGGCTGTTTCTTCTACCGTGATGATCTCTGCCCGTCCGCCTCGCACAGCTCTGGCCGCTCTGTTCCCTTGCAGCGAGAGCACTCTCGAGGGCTCCTGGCCTGGGGAGCACAGACAGCACAAACAACACAAAGCTGGGAATGGAGGGGGAAGCATCCCCAGGAACGAAACACCTCTGGCATGGTCAGAGGAGCTCTCCTGCTCCGGGGCTGGAGCACAGCAGCCATCCACGACTTCTCCTTTAAATCTGTCGTGCAGCTGTCTGAACTCTGAAATTTCTTTCACTCTCTCCCTCGCCTTGTTAACATGTGTTGCCTTTGGGGTAATCAGGGAAAAAATATTATGTCCTTTTACAATTACCGGGTTTTGGAATATTAAAATGTCTCTCTGCATCGGCAGTGTTATTTTGATTGGTATTCTAACCTTTGACTAGCCCATAAAGCGAGCCGCTCTTCAAGCCAATATTGCGGGACTGAAATTTAATTCCGAAATGATTCCAGATAATAGGGAGACAGATAATATATGCATGAAGGATATTATGTTTGGACTAAATGCAGCAGGGCCAGGGCTTGGGAGTTGAATAATAGCCCAGAGTGAGTTATAATCTGTGGGACAGAAATACCTTACTGTCAGGGCCAGCAGAGGAACTCTTAAATCAAAGGGAGGGAGATGAGGAGGGAGTTGAGGATAGTCATCTCAACGGGAAAGGGCATCCAGGAGAGGCCTTAAAGGAGCAGCCCTTTCTGTCCTTCTGCTGAGCAGCCTGTCCTTCCTTTCTTACTTAATAAGGAGTGCTGAGTAAAAACATACTTCCAAGGAAAACCAATAGGCAGAGGATTCTGAAAGTTCTTGGCAGTCTTTTCCCTTTTGTCTTCCTGGATTCATTAGAAGAAGGTACAGCATGGGTTGATGTCTCAGTTTCCCTACAAGTTGTAACCAGATGGACCAAGGGGTTGTTGTTGTAGTGGGTTTGCAATACATGCTAAGGTAGAGTGCTCACATAATGCAGAGTAATCATCAGGGTTGATTTTGACATCCGCTTTCACATAAAACAAAGAAAGTACGGGCACAGCATGTGGGCTGCATGGACAGCAGTTGTTCACGGTTCTGCTGAAAGGGCGACTTTCTCAGCCTGGGACTCACTGCCAGGCAAGACTGTCTCCCTCCCTCAGAGTTGCTGCCTAAGCTGGTGACTGGATACACAGTAGAAGTATCTTCCATGCCAGCAGAGGTACAAATACAGTGCCTTTTAAACACTGGAGGCTTTAAGAAACAGCACACTTCCCTCTGGGCTCTCAGTACCAGGGAAGGGAGCTTGAGGTTTTTGCTGTTTATTCCTCTACAAGTGACAATTTGTGCTTTGCCAGCAGCTTCCAGGGTGATGGAGTAGTCAGCGGGATACTCTCCACTGTGCAGTAGTTCAGTCCTATAACTTAACCTGCTGGGCAAGGTGTTGGGAGCTTTTAGTAGCTAGACTTTGCAGAGCATTGCAGACAACTGTGCTGCCAGCTGTCCTGGGAGGAGGAGAACTGAGCAGGCAGAGATGGAGAATGATGTCTGCTGCTGGGTGACACAAACCCATGTCGATATAACAGGCTTTGGCTCAGTGGCACGAGCTTATAGTTTCAAAGTAATGATCCCAGCCTCACATTTCATTTCCTTTCCTTGCAGTCTCAGGAGCTGGTCTTGCTACAGCTGAGAGGGGCTCTAGATGCAGCCTGGAGGCTTCACTGGTTTTGGATGACTTGAATGATAACATATATGCCCATCTCAGGAGGGCAGAAATAAAGAGTGTCCATTTATGCCTAAATGAAATGATTTTGTTTCCCTCTCCTTTGGTTTTTGGTTTTGGGGCTTTTTTGTAAATTACATCACCAAAACACAGGAGCAATTTGCTGTGGAACTTGTGTCTATACAACTTGTTCAGAAAGATGTGATCCCCTGAGGGTTCATGTAAGTTATATGGAAGCCACTTAGATCTACTCCAGGGTAAAGGGGATGCCTTAGTATTTTGGTCCTATTAACAACAAGCTCTTCCTGGAACTTCCTTCCATCTTTCTGTTCTTCTTGTAGCTATGCTGCATGTTTTCTCATGGGATCTCACACATAGGTTAACTTCTTTACCATCAGGGTTCTCCTACATTCTCTTTTGCTAATACATATTAAAATGTCTTAGGTGCATGTTAAAGTGCACCTCTTTTCCTAGGTGTTTTGCAGCCTGGTTTTAGGCTTTGGAACAAAAGAGTTTCATATACTGCATTTGGGGAGGACCTGGCACAGGTGGAAAAACCCAGAGAGTAACAGAACGGTCAAAGGACTGGAAGACATGACCTCCAGAGGAAGATGGAAGGATTTAGAGGACAAACCCTCCAGCTATGCCAGGGGATGTTTTAGTTGGAAGTTAGGAAGAATTTCTTCACAGAAAGGGTGATCAGATACTGGGATGGGCTGCCCAGGGAGGTGGTGGGGTCACCGTCCCTGGATGTGTTTGAGGAAAGACTGGATGTGGCACTCAGTGCCATGGTCTGGTTGACAAGGTGGTGTTAGGTCATAGGTTAGACTCCATGATCTTAGAAGTCTTTTCCAACCTAATTGCTTCTGTGATCTGGGATGAAAGTGCTCAGTTTCTGACTGGTTGTGGTGTATGGCTCTCAATCACATCCTTACCTGCTGCAGGAAGATCAGTAAGCAGTCTCCATGGATAAGAACAGGAATATGGGACCTCTAGCTCCTGTGAGTTCAGAAGAATGTGGTGGCGATGGTTTGAGTAGAGCTGGTTCTGCCTTAAAGCAGACAGTCAGTCATCACTTCTCCCCTCCTGTTTGCCCTGTGTGCTATGATATTACTTCCTTTGCCCTTGCACTGGGACATGGGCTGTCACATTCCTTGGGACACATCACTGAAACTCAAGAGTACATGAGCAGGGAAAGAAAGGGTATTTCCTGTGGGTGCCATGTACAGTCTCCACTCCCCTTCTGATGCTATCTGCCCAAATCCCAGATGTTTGAACTGGGAAAACCCCTAGGCAGACTTTATTATTTGTTAGTGCCTTTGGGCTTCAAGTAAGAACCAGGGCCTCCTATAGCCACATGTGATACAGAGGGCTCTCAGGTAAGGTCAGGATGTATTGATTCAAGAGAAACTGAGGAGCACAATTATGTTCCTTGACCCCAGGTAGCCTGCAGCTACTGGACAAAGCAGAGAGGAGAATTTGTTGCCTTGGAGCTTTTTTTAACCAGGGCAAAAGATTTGCCTTTTAGGTGGAATTCTGAGCAGCGGTTTGCTGAGCACACTGGTTGTGTGGTTGGGGGCAGGTTGGCATTTGTGATTCTTTCTATGCACATTGTTTTAGCTGCAGGCAAAAGGCAGAAAGGCAGCTGCTCAGACCTTGTGTGCTGCTCTTCCTGCTGAGTGCCATATTGCTTGGCTGCACCTCACTGTGCCTGCATTCCCTGTGCTGGGGGATTTGAACATCTGTCCCCTACACCGAGGAGCCTCCTGGTTTCCATCTGGCTCTGTGTGTGCTGCTGCTGCTGAGGTTGAACATACTGCTCAGACCTCTGTTCCATGGGTCTGACCGGTTGCTGCTTGCAGGTTGAGGAAGGAGCTGTGCTGACACTCCTGGTCCTGCCTCTTTTTGGGGGTGTGTCCTGTAGGTGCCAAAGACAAAAGTTTCAGGAAGAGCTTGCACCTAGACTTGGTGCCCTTAGCATGGCAGGCCAGGAGAAAGCCAGGGGAACCTCAAGAATAGTCAGAATTAGGCGTTTGTAGGCTGGATGTTATTCTGGCACAGGTCTGGCATTTCACCTGCACACAGGACTGCAGCTGTGCCTACAGGGCACTGGTGCTGTTGGCAGAAGCTGGGGCCTCCAGTCTCACCTGTCTGTTCATCTGAAGCTGTGGAGTGTCCTGCATTTCCCCATATGTCGAGTACTGAGGTCTGCCAGAGAGGCCAGAACCTTCTTCGTGCCCTGGTATTGTGAGGGGGACGCCGACCCCAAGCCTGACAAAGCTCCATGTAGTCAATACCAGAGCAAGGCTGGAGGAGAAGGGATTAGAGGCAGGGCATGTTTTACAATAATCCTGCAATGTGTGCTGCATTCCAGGCCAGGAGGAGCTGAGAGCTGAAGGCACAAATGTGTGAAAAATGGCCTTTTCTAGAGTCCCATGGGAAAGCTAAGGGACAGAGTATCCCTGCATCCCAGCCCTTCATGTGGAGCTTTACTTGAGTACCAGCACAGCTGCCTAGTGCCTGGTAAAGGAGCTGGTTTTCTCAGCATTTATTTGAAAGACAGGAGCTCCATGTAGGAGCATGAAAATAGGCTTTTGCAGTTCTCCAGGAAGGCATGGTGGGCTATCAGATATTCTAGCCTTCAGGATTAAAGCACTACCTGGTTTGGTCCTCATTGTCCTACCAAGCCAGTGTAGCTACAAAAGGGAGAGTGACTGCTTGCCATCACCACCAGCAACAGCAGGCTGGTTTATGGTAGCCATTGGTTTACCTGTAAGTGGGAAGAACAAAACTTTTTTTTTCTTTTTTTTTTTCTTTTTTTTTTTTTTGTATGAGATGTTCCTGGTGCCCTGTGCTGTACATGATGTGCTGTCCTACTGAAGGGTTGGGACTTTGCTACTGGTGTCTTGGCTGGGAAGTGTGGGTATGCAGCCTCTGCCCCATTGCACAGCAGCATACCAGGGCTTGGCTTTGGCTTCTCATGGGCTCAGTATAAAGCTGCCAGAGATGGTGAGCAGTGAGATGGGACATACAGTAGTGGAATTTATATATTAATAACTTGCAGTACTTCACAGTCATTAAATTAATTAATTAAATCCCTCAGAACCCCAAGGCTACTAAGGAAGTTGATTTCAGAGATAGGATTAAAAGTCTCCTGTCACCCTTCCCCCATGCTGGCATAGCACTTCTGGCTTCATCCTGGCTTTTGCTCTTTCCACTTGCAGGTTTCCGTGCTTGAACTCTGCCTGCAGCCCAAGGATTGAATCTATGAAAGTGGCTTTTCTAAGAACTGGCTGAAAAGTCTACAGATACGATCTGCTTTTGTTTAGAAAATAACCCATCTTTTGCCCTTGTCTGGGCATAAACTTCTCTTATTTTGTGGCCTGCTGGGGAGGGCAGCTCTCATCACTCTGAAGCATGAGCCCAGCCAGGGTCTATCCCACAGTGACTGGTTTTCCCAGTTGCTTAGGCACTGTCTCCTACCAGACCAGGACCATCTTCTCCTTGGGTGCTCTGACATGAGTGCTGCTGCCATCTTTATAGGGCATCAAAGCTCCTGAGCAAATGGCCATTCCTAAGCTTGCTCAGTACCCATCAAGCTCTCAGCAGTCCCTTCTGGGTGTCAGTAGGTGTGGTGGGGAAAAATGCTTTTATTTACTGGCAAACATGCACCTTTCCTTCCTTTTGTTCAATGTTGCATTGCAAAAGCTCATCATCATGTTGTTTGATGTTTTCCTGGACATCCTATCCACAGCTGAAATTGTAGGTCTCACTCACGGCTGATGGATCAGCTCCATCCACCTCACCTTTCTTTGAGCCAGGACACTGGCATTTCAACACTGCACTCAGAATACCTTCAAGCAAATTACTTACATTAAGCCATGTAGGATGGAGTGTAGTTGAGCTGTTGTCTCTCCTCCAAGCATTGGTTGACATCCCCAATGGTTTTAGTGGTGTGGAGATGAAACCTCAGTGTACTGTTCTGCCAGTGCTCCTCCTGCATGCATCCTGCAGATGTGTTTTTAAACGAACTGTAGATACTTAGTGCATGGTTTTGTGCCAATTTCAGGAAAGCCTGTTCTCTGTGCTCTCCCAGCGTGGTAACCTCTGTCACCCCGGCCCTGACTGATGCTGTTAATATTTGAGAGATGATTTGCGATGTCTGCCTTGGCTGCGCTCCTCACTCAGGGAAGAGCTGTCCTGCGTGGACGCTGCAGCTGCCAGAGGAGTGCACTTCTTGCCTGACAGTGTATTTTGGAGGAGGCAGGTCTACCAGGACTAAGGGTAGCACAAAACTTTCAAAGAGCTAATTGCTAGCCTCCAGCAGGTCCAGACTGGGCCTTTATTTGTGTAGGTGAGGGTCTTTCAGCCTCCCTGGGACATGTCATTCTGTATTGGCAGCACCTGTATTTGGCCACTGCGGTGGACGGGTGTCCCCACACCTCTGCTCAGCCCTTCCAGGTATTGGAGCTGGCTTTGGCAGAGCTGCCAAGCCAGAAACAGCTCTGAGTCTCTCCTGTGTTTTGGGTCTCCCTTTGCTATTGTACTATGTATGTTTTGCCTGTATGGAGCTGGCTCTGCTGCACCATTCCCTCTCCTGTGGGGACAGTCCGTGCCGATCAGGAGGTGACTGATTCTCTATTGGTAACTCTGCCACACACAGTTTCCAGCTACCTCCCAGGAGCTGCACATGGACTGTCTGCTCTAAGCAGTGGAGATGCATGGTCATTCCTCTTGGTGCAGGAAAGTTCTAGCAACACATTCCTTGCACAGCCTTCCCTATGGGGCCCAGCTAAATCCAACTGTAAGAATGGGGCTGACATGCTGTGGGGATAGGGGCTCTGACAGATCCAGGAGACAGTAAAGCCATGTGACTGAATACCAGACTGTGTTTGCTCTGCCTAATTATCAAAAGTATGAGTTTGTTCTGCTAGGTGCACATTATGCCTTTATTGTGGTGTAATTATGCCAGCTGCCTATGTTTAGTGTCATAAAAAGGAATAAAATGCCCATTACCCGCCTAAAGAATTCTTCTTGTGGATTTTTTTAATTTTTATTGCTCTGGAGTACACAGTGGGGATATCTTTGGTCGGCAATTCTCCATGCAAAATAGCTAGTGAAATACTGTGCCTTTCAGAGAGCTCCTCTAGCCAGCAGCCTGCAAAGGCAGCTGGCCCACGAGCCTCACCTGGCGCTGCCTCTGTTGCTTTCTGCCAGCCCAATCTAGTGGTCAAAATGGTGAAGCCACCACAGTGGCTTCCTCTGCAGGAGCTCCACTGCTTTCCAGCAGCATTTTCCTGCTGCCATCCAGGTCCCAAAGCTCCCTCCTGCTGACACAGCACATGAGAGGTGCAGGATGCTTTCCAAGCCTGGAAAAGACGCAGACTCTCTACCTGCTTACCTACTCAGGAAGACACAATGATGCCTAGTCTGGCTGAGGTATTTTTTGGGCAGAATGCTGTGTTAAGGAGTCCCATGCCATGGGGAAGCACTTAAGGTTGTCGAGGGAGCAGCCCAGAGAGATGTGCGGGTGGGAGCCACAAACCCCTTTGCCCTGCCTTGTCTGGAAACACAAGCCAAGTGTCCTGAACCTGCCCATGGCCTGCTGGTGCTCTTGCAAGAGCAGGGATACCAAGCCTCATCTCCCAGCCAGCCCACAGCCCCTGCAATTGGGTTTTGGCTGCTTTGAGGTTTCCTGTGGTGTCTGAATATCTGAGGCCATGTTTCTGTGGTGCTGAGAGATGCCTCAAAGGAGCCACATCCCCCAAGAGCTGAGGTTCTGTGCAAACATCAATTACTGTAACACATACCCTGCCAGGGAACAGCAGTTGGGGGCTTGCTTTGTGTGTGTAAATCCTAGGGGCATTTTGGTGAGATTAAGTAATTTCTGATGGGAAAAAAAAATAAAGCCCCATATCCAAATCCCACATCTTCAGAGGTTTTTAAAAGCTGCCTCTCTGCCTTTCCTTCTTCTAGTGTTTCAGTCTGTAATTGGAAACTGACTTTATTAGCCTCATTAGGAATGGTTAGTGCTGGCTATAGATAGCTCTTAAATATATGGTTTCGGTGGATGTTAAATCTCTTGGGTTAGTTGGCTTATTTTTCAACTCCATGTTATGTTCAGCAGGTCCCTGATCCCCCCCAGCCCAGCTGTGCCACAGATACCTCGCACAACGTCCCTTTTAATTCCCTCCACTTATTTTTTACGTCAGGTGTTCCTTGAAGTGGCCTTCACAGCTCTCCACCCTTTCAGCCGATGACTACGTCAGGGGAAGATGGACTTGTGCCTCCCCGCAGCTTCATTGCATATGCACACGCTGTCTGCCCCGGCGGCACGATTGCCTTGGTGAAGAATCCTAGGGGCTGCTGATAGCAATCATTGATTAAGAGGGTAATTGTCCTGAAAATTCAGATTGATCAAAAGGCAGAAATGATAACTTGTGTAACTGTGTTTAAAACCACGTCCTGTCAATAGGGGAGACTGAGATGTGGCGAGCAGAAAGCAGGGAGAATTGGATGTGCAAGCAGGTGAGTGTGCCTGTGGTTCAGGGAGGAGGGGGAGCCATTCTTCCTTGGGGTCCATAGCAGGATGTTTCTTGTCACTGATGCTGGGCTATTGGAGATTCAATCACTTTTATCTTCCCCTCTCTCTCAATCCAAATGCCTTTTCATATTAGAAAATTAGAATCAGCTCTGCTCATGCAAGATTTATTAGCTCTGCTGAGCAATACCACAGAAGAGTAAATGATGTCGCATTTCAGGGGCTTTTTACACATTATGACCAAACTTGCAACTTCTTAAGTATTTTTCCATTGAGCCACTGCAGGATGTTAAAGGGATGGGGAGACAAACTTCTCTCTGGAAATAGTTCTGCACCAGTTCAGATGTCTTTTCTTTATTATCAGAATGATTGAATTTGGATTCTAATACAGATCTTTTCTTTGGGCTCAGTTTCTGTGCTTATTGCTCTGGAAATCAAACTCTCAGAACTGAGCCTGTTTATCACATTTTTTTTCTTGGGTCCCTTTGTAGAAACTCTTTTTGGTGCTAAAATGGGTGTCTTTGGAGCTCTCCTGCTAGCTGGCACTCATTTACATCTGAAGAAGGCAAATCTTGTTTTCTGCTCACTTTTTTTCCATTGTGTTTTGCACTGGGTGGCTTCTTTTTAAATGCCTTCTGACCTTGTGCTGTACACAGCTCATGTTTTGCGTAGTGATGGTCCTTTGGTCTTCAGGTAGTAGATGTTAAAGCTCTTTAAAGACATGAAATGAATTTAGGCTCATACTACTCAACAGATGTTATTGTGGGGATACTGAGGCATGGGGGATTGGATGATTTTCCTGTGAATCCATATCAGAGATTGAAATCAGAAATTAGGTCTCATCTCTCCTGCCTCTGGACTTCAGCCACAAGGCTTGTTTGTGAGGCTTTTCACTTTCAAATTGGCTTGTAGGCATTAAATCCACGCAGCATCCTCGTGGGCTGGCTGCACAGGAGGGTCACTCAGCTGCAAGAATCAGAGCGACCAGTTGCTGGGAGCCTCTGCCTGAGCTTCTGTTCAGTTTTCCTCCCCATCTCAAAAATTAAAGCACTTGAGATACACAGTGTTTCACTGATGCTACCTACACAAATCCCTGATGCTCTGCAGCATTTCACCCTTCTCAGAATGGGCATTTTGTATGTAGCCCCTACGCAAAAGTGGCTGTTGCCAAGGTAAACACCATTTTTCTGCTAGATCTGGCTTGGAATATTCTCAAAAGGGAGCAAATTTTTCTCCAGCCATCATTATTTAGGAAAGTAGACAGCACCACGTAGGGATACTGATGCCACTGCTCAAGTGTCTCACACTAAAACCAGCATTAAACAACAGAAGCTGGAATCAAACTGTGGAAGGGAATAGTTCATTCATAGCTTCATCTGCTGTCATTATGGTGTGGTGGAGCCCAGCACCTGCAGCTGAGCTTCTGCCAATCTTTTATCTATTTGGATCCGACTTTTTCTTGACATGGCTGATCTGCTGGGAGGATTGCAGTGAAGCAGAGTGGAGGAGAGGTTTGGGCAGCCTCGTGGTTAAGGCTCCAAACACTCAGCGGCATCCTCTGCTTGGCAGGTGTAAAGGGACTTTATTAACAGGCAGTACTAATTATATTTAAAATAACACCATATTTGGACCTGTCCAAGTGCCAGCCTAACTTGGTGCAAAGTTTTGCCATTCATCTTAACAAAAGCCATTTCTGAAGAGCTGCTTAGAACTGTGTGTCGCTGGCAGGGAGGTTTCTCATCAGGTGTCGGTGCTTGGCAGGCAGATACACTTGACAGGCAGAAGGACTTGACTTCTTCCCCTTCCATGTACAAGCACTATGTATTATTCAGGGTCTTCTTAAGTCAATGCTGGGTTATTAATCGGTCGTTTCTCTGCATGCTAGATTTGCCTACTAATTTTGAGGCTCTGGAAGAGGACTGTGGGTATGAGATTGCACAGTATTTTCTTTCCCTCTGTGAGTCTCTGAACACCCATGTGTGCAATCTGTGGCTGCTGCACCCCCTTGCTTTGAGTTCAGATGACATAGTTCTGCCTCCACAGCAGCTGCATAGGGAGGTGAGGTCCAGGTTATTGACGTAATGTTCCTGTTTCCAGATAGTCATGGATGGTGGGGGGAGCAGGGGCAGGACTGGAGCAATAAAAGCCTTGTTGAACCTTGAGGGACCAAACAAGACCCCCACACACCACCTCCTAAGGACTAGGGGTGCTACTGTCTCAGGTGTCACTCTGGTGTGGTGTCCAGGTGTGGGGCAGGCATTGTACACAATGCCTGTAGGAGGGGTTTGATCTGTGACATAGATGCTATCCACCTCCCCTTGGCTCTTGCTCTGTTTGCAGACTGATGTAATGAGTTATTTGCAGCTGGTTTGGAGGCAACCTCTTGTCTTAGGACTCTCTCTCCCCTGTACCCCAGCCAGACTTCATACTCTGGTCTCTCCCTCCACAAGCTCTGGCGGTGCTGCCTGCGGTAGGCAAGGCACGTGGGCCTGCACGTTCCAGGAATCACGTCAGCTGTCATTACTTACATTACCTTGATTGGGAACAGTCAGTTATGTCACCGTTCATCATCGCGTCTCTCCCAGGAGAGGCTGAGGAAGGAGGAGAGGAGCAGGAATTATAAAGCGCTTCTGCGGTGCTCTGCCAATCCCAATGCTCCGTTGGCTGAACATCTGTCATCAGGCAGCTTGAAGAGAAGGTGTTTTGTCTGATGGATCTTCCCATTGTAGCCCCACAGGGAGGAGCCTTCTGCAACACCAGGACTGCCCCATGGGAAGAGCACTGGGTACTCTTAGAGAGTTTAACATGAAGGGAATAATGCTGCTGCCTGGGAAGCTCTGTGGGGTACTGCAGTAGAGCATGCTGGGCAGCTGGGGCTGCAGGATGGGCTCTCCTGGCTGAGGGCTGCTTTGAGCCAGGTAGTTGCCAAAACTGTCTCCAGTCCAAATGAGTTAGAGCTTGGACTTGGACGTTGTCCCCAAGTGTGACTGTGGAGGATTTCTGCCCATGTCTAAGGTGGGAAGCAGCCTGGTCTCAGCCTGTGCAAGGCATCTTGTGCAAGTACAGCCAGCAAGGTCTGACCTGTGATCCATCCTGTCATTTAAAGAACATGCACTATACAGAAGTGATGCTTTCTGTGTGCCAGGGGCATCACTGCCGTTTCTCTTAGCTGAGTTTGAAGGGCTCTGGCTGTCCCCAGTTTTAGGTGTAGGCGTTGTTGGATGGCCCAGGTGCATGGAGCTTGCTAGGCAAGGAAGAGATTGAAAAGGGTACATGGAGCAGAGGAGAATTGTTCTTGAGGAAAGGTGGGTTTCCATGGTGGGTGGATAGCTAGTGAAGTGAGTAAATACTTGCTATAAACATGTTCAGAGCATCTCTGTGTGAAGAACCCAGCACAGCTTTTCCGAGTGAATAGAAAGAGAGCCCGGGTTCAGTTCATATGTCTGTTTTCATTTCTTTTCTTCTTCTGGTCAACTGTGGCTGTAGATAAGAGTTTTCTATTTGAAGTTCAGAAGGGAAGGGAAACCCATTGTTAGAAGGGGAGACATTTTTTTTGCTTGATATCTATCTCCAGCAACACAGCGGAGAAGGAAAAGATTTGCTGTGATAAAGGTAGGTTTAAGGAGAAAAAAAAAAGACACATTGAGTGTTGCTTTTCTCTGTACTTCAAAGCCTGAAGTAATATGGAACAGTATAAAAGAAGAGAGGGGAAAAAAAACAACCTAGCCGAGCCTCTGCATGGGGGCTGAGAGTGCCATAATAGAGCACCATCCTGGCCAGAAATCCAGAGCTGTACCTGAGTTGTTCATGTGGGCTTGGCATGGTGGTGTTCAGTATGCACAGCACCTGCCAGGAGTCCACAGGGATGAGCTGCAGGGAAATGTATGCTCCTTACAGGGAAAGGAGAGGAAATGTTTTGCAGGTGTGCATCCTGTGGAAGGACTGAACCAAGAGAAGTCACTCACTGGAAAGAAAATCAGGCAAATGTGGAAGCAGTATGGGAAAAATGTGCCAATAAACATTTAATTATTAAAATAACTTGGAGAGTGTATGGAGTGTTCAATACAGCGTGGCAGAGTGAAAAAGCTGAACAGCACAGCTCTGGTGAAGGCTGTGGGTGGGAAATAGCTAACCATCTCTGTCCATGTGCCTCAGGGCCAGTGGGGTTGGCTTTTTGGGGTCCTGGGCTGTAGGATCAGCATTTGCCAGGGCTCATTGATTCTGAACAAATAAGAGTAGAGGAGTGCTGGGGATGGGGTACCTGTGAGTGCCATTCCCTTGCTTGGAGCACGCATAAGCATACAGGGGGACTGCAGCTCCACAGTCATCAGCAGGACTCCAGTGGTCTAAATGTGGGTTTGGGATGTGCAAGACAGGGAGGGATAGGAGCTCCCTCCCAGGGAACAAGGCAGGGGACAGAGAAGTGTAGCCTGGGGAGCTGGGGCTTATGACACCCCTGCTGCAGTTCTGCTCTGCTGTCATTATGGTTTTGGTCTTCATCCCCATCCCAAGCCCCATGCATGATCCTGGAACAGCCTTTGTTGTGTCAGCCAGCTGCTGCTCTGTCAGCCTGTTTTGGGCTTGCTGAGCTGCTGAGACACCCCTGGAACAGACACCATCCAAGGCTTCCTGTTCCCCTCCAAGAAGCTGGTGCCTTTAAATAAAGGAGAGAGCAAGCCTATACTGGAGGCTCTGCCTCTGTGGGAGTCTGGGGAGGAGCAGAACAAGAAACCAACAAACTCATTTTCAGTGCTGACCTGAGCAGAGGTTGGAAGTGAAAAGATTTCCAGCAAACCTGGGCTGGTCAGGGTTGCTAACAAGCCTTTCCTTTGAGCAATGTTTTACATTCTTTAAGGATGGCAGGGTGCTCTTGGGGAGAATCTGCTAAAGTAAATGGCAGAGTCAAGTGTGCCGGCTCCTTTCTTTCCCTTTTCTTTTCCCTTTTTTTTTCCTTTCCCCTTTCTTGGTTCTCTTTATTATGTGGAGTTGCTCTGGCTCTTTCTCTCACTTCTGTTTCTCCTTTTGTTCTCTCTTTGTCTATTTATCACACTGTGAAGGTTGAAAGAGATGTTATTAATCTGGGAGAATGAAGGCAGGATTAGTGGTATGAATCGGATTTTGAGAGCTGTAATGATGGAAAGACTCGCTCTGCTGGCGGGCTGCGTGAGTTTGATAAATGGGGAGCACTCCAAACTGACTCGCGCCTTCCTCCGCACTGCTCGCTTTGCCCGCTGGGGCGTGCCATGCTCTCAGATCTGCCAGCCATCCCACACCGCTCCTACCTGAACCAGAGCAAAAAGCCAAGGGTAAATCAGAGACAAATATCTCCCATTGCACTTAAAGAGATCATTTCTTTCAACATCTTTTTCAAACAGAGTCCTGTCAAGTTCTTGGACAGCCTTGTGTGGAGGTAGGATCCTTCCTTGGAGTGTGGCTCGGAGCCATGGCCGTGTGTTATTGTCTCCTGCCGTGGCTTTGTGGAGAGCAGTGAGGAGTTCCTGTGGCTGCAGCAGAGCTCCCATCCTGCAAGGCACAAAGAATCAGGATCATCTCCATAGGGCTGCACCCTGCTGTGTTTGCCTCCTGAGGACTGCACCAGAGGCTTCAAAGCCCTTGTGGAGCTGGAAGAAAGCAGGGGCTATTTTATCAAAAGTTGCTTTGGAGTCTTTGCCCTGAAATCTCCTGAGTGAGGGGTTCTCCCCTTGCATAACATGAGCCAGGTTCCCTGTTATCAACCTTGGGGTGGGGCAGAGTAGGCTCTGGGAACAGCCCCCAGCTATGGGCCAAAACAGGACTCTGGACAGCATCTTTAGTGAGTAGGCTTCTTTCCTGGGATCACCCATCACTGCATACTCACCCACCTGAACCCTTCTTCAACCCCACCTTTGGGTATGTGGTGGCTCACATTGCACCCTGCAGAGCCAGAAAAGCCAGGGACAAACTCATGGGTGTAGGTTATGTTGCACTTTGTAGGACAGAGCTCACTGAAGTTATGCCACGAGGCATTCATAGGTGGGGGCTGTGCCCTTGTCCCAGGGTCCTTTATGGGACTCCTTACTCCACCCTCTAGTATGGCCTCTGTTGACATTTTGGGCTCGCTGCTTGGTCGTGGCTGGGCTTGGGTCTTGTGGTCCCACCCAAGAGCATGCATTTGCTGAAGTGAGATGTGGTTGTCTGGAGGCCATGTGCAATGTGTTGGGAAGGTTTGGGTTCTTCAGTGCTCCTTGCCCCAGAAGCTGTGGGCATAGACTTGGCCCTACAAGTCCCCGTCCAGGGGACCAGTGAGTGCCTGATGGTGGTTGCAGGACAACTCATCACTGCAAGGTTTGCATCTTGCCTAGGTTAAGCAGGGGGTTATTGCTCAGTAGAGGAGGGGGAACAGCAGTGTGCAGGAGCAATCCTGCTTCCAAGGGGGAGTCAGACCACCAGGCAGCTCAGAGTTGTCCATGTCCCTTTAACTACAAGGTAATGGACTCCCCCGCGCTCGGGCTGAGCTCTGCTCCTGCCTTGGCAGGAACAGTAATGATTGTCAAGGTAGAGCTAATGAGACGTGCACATCTTTAAAGGATCATGGCTTCCAAGACAAAATTAAAAGGGAAAAAAAAATAAAAAAGAGAAATGAGGGAAGGAGAGAAAGTCCAACTGCACTGCCTTGGCCAGCAAGGTGTCTGTCCATCTGTCTTGCCTGCCCTTGGCAGGATCACCCCTAAATGACTAGCAGGGCCTCTTTGCTTGCTGCTGCAACTCCTGTTTTGCTCTGAGAGCCCCTTCACCGCCCTGTGACTTTCCCCCAGCTGCTCTGCAGGCTCTGGCCCTAGTGGGGAGAGAGCAGGGCATTGCTGGGTATGTGACACATTTGCTGCTGTGTGGCATGGCTGTGGGGACAGTGGAGCTGAAAAGCAGGATAGCAAAAAGACACACAATGAGATTAAGAACACACGGCTATCCTGTTCTGGGTCAGTTGAAGATGTGGGGATGGTGGTGCTGTCAGTCCTGGCTCATCCCTCTCTTCATCCTTTTCTCCCAGGTCTGGGATTGATGCAGTTGTCATTTCCAAGCATGCCTAAAGGTATAGTCTGGATACCAGGGTTTTAATAATCTCCCAAATGCCTGTCCCATTGTGGGTAGGGTCTCCACTTTAGTGTTGGGAATGCTCCATGGCCACTCCTGGCACTGGAGAAGGCTGTGTCAATCAGGCTAAGCCAGGATGTAACCCTTTGGGAAGAGCTGGCAGGGGAGCTGGGATGCTGTGTGTGGTGTTTGGTGTGACTGCCTGCCCACACTTTTCCTCCTGTTCTCACTATTTCAACTTCACAGGTTGAATTGGTTCAGAGCAGCCAAACTAAATGAGGAGAGAAATGATCAGTCAAATTTTTCTTAAATCCTGTCTTTAAGAGATAAGTGCTTGGCTGGAACTTTAAGGCAGGTAATGAGGCTCTCTTCAGATCAGCTTGTGATGTGGAAAGTGCTAGATTGACCAGGCTGCAACTAGAAGAAAGCTCTGTCACAGCCGGGGATGATGGGGCACGGGACTCCCCACACTGGCTCTCTGCACCAGCTGCCGCCCACTGCTCCCTGCTGCCTTTGCCCTCATCCTGCAAGGGGAAAAATACTGCTAGGAGCTGTGGGGAGCAGCTTGCTCACACAAAACTGAGTGACTCCCTTCCACACAAGGAATATCAGTCAGTGCTTTGGACCCTGGCCCCAGTTTGCTCCAGCCATGCAGGCAAGAGCTTGAGTGGAGGTGGTGAGCCAGAGGACCACTGTCCCTCCAAGGGACTTTCACCAGTTTTCTGTTTTAAGCTGACAGATTTGTTTTGCTAGATAAATCAGAGTCACTTCAAGCCTTGCAAGTGATTCTGTGAGGTGGGGTTCTCTCAATCATGTCTCAAGCTGGTGCAAGAGGAGAAGGAAAATGATGTCATTCTTCCAGCAGCCTGGTAAGGATGTGTTGGTAGGATCATCCTTCCTTTTCAAGATACTGTCCTTCCCTCTGCAGTGGGGCACCAGCAGTGCTTGTCTGCCTCAGAATGACATCTTCACAAGGCACTTACCAGAGAAGAGGAGCTGGTTTGTTGGAGGAAAACTGGCAGTGCAGGAGCAGCAGAAGAGAAGGGAGCAATGCTGTGCAAGATGGGATGTACAAGTGTCTCTTCCTAGCTCCAAAATACTTGCTTCTCCTTTAGTCTGTGACTGGGAAAGAATCTGGCCTTACCTGCATGCTGTGCATGATAATGCCAGTGCCAGACTCCTGTGCCCTTGCTCCCTTGTGCATGGCCACCAGGCAGCACCTTGCCATCCTGTTCTTCTCTAGGGCTCTCCCAGGCAGGAGCCGAGGACCCTCTGAGCTTTCTGGTTTGTATCCAGGATTTTTAGGCCTTCTGTTGTTAATTATTGAGATGTAATAATGTGATTAGTGCACTATTAAAAAAATCGCTGATATGATTACCATGGATTTAATATCACATGATATATCATTACATTGTTACATGGTGACAGATGTAATTGAAATACACTTATTGGAGCCTGGGGTTGTGTTTCATTCAATCACAGCAGCACCTCCAGGGGGCAGAGCAGAAATGGCTAAAAAAAAAAATAAAAAGGCATCAGGATTGGAATTTGTAATGAAAACAAAGAAACTTGCAGCCTGTTCTAGTGTGGGACAACTGCTGCTTTGGCATTTTCTCACATAGGAATTTAGAAAAGTACAAGTTTGGAGGATTGCCTGGAGGAGATTGGTCAGTCAAGCTGAACCTGTTTGCTCAGGGGACCGGCAGGAGGATGTGTGCTATGGACCTGTACCCAGAAGGCTTCCAGCCATCTCGCAGCACATGAGCCTGGCACTATGGGCACTATACCACTGACCTCTTGGTCCCTCTTGGCTCTTTTTTTAAAAGGCAAGTGGACCCAAAGATGGTATTCACTGTGCTGTGGGAAAGCCAGCCAGCTACTCCCCACCTTCTGCCTAACGCATTTTTGGAGTCAGGGATAACTCAGTTGCCTCTTGTGTGGCTCAGGCTGTGCCACAGAGGAAGGGTAGGCAGTGGTGAGCTCACCTGCACAACTGTGACCTGGGTCATGTTTCCTTCCATGTCAGTGAGAAGAGGTGACATCTGTCTCTGCCACATTGTCCTCGAGGGGATCTGCACATGGGCTTTGGGCAGCTGGGGTGAGGAGAGGAGCAGCTCTCATGTCCCCTCTGCAGAGGCAGCCAGCTAAAACAGAGCCTGAGCAGGGAAGGGACTGGGCTCTCACTGCCCATGGAGCAAGGCCTGAGCTGGAGAAATTTACCTGCAAGAGAAACACAAATACCCTGCCTGCTGCTGGCTCAAACCTGCTACCTCTCAACATGGTGGTTGATAAGAAGCTGGTGATGAACACAGAAGTCTCCTTTTCCTTCATCTTCTACCCTTTCCCAGGGTCACCCACCCTCCCATTCCCCCACAAGGCAAGTTTGGGGTGTTGCTTTGGACAGGGTTGGAGCTGTGGCAAGACCTCAGACATACAGCACAGCATATTTAATGCACTTTAATTGCTCTTATCATCACCATGTACTAAATCTCATCCAGTAAAGGGGGCAGAGATGTGGTTTTGTCTCAGGTACACCTGTTCCCACCTCTACTGCAGGTCCCAGGACTATTTTATCTTTGCAACAGACAGTGTTTAGGTGACTTTGAAACTGAAGGAGATGTGTTTCATCTTGCCCTCGTCCAAAACAAAGGAAAGAGGAAGAATTTGTGGATAGAGTGAAGGCGACTTTTCCACCAAGAGGGGAATGGCAGTGTGGTGAGCTTGAGACATCTGGATGTTTGCATAATGATGTAGCAGCATCTGGCCCTGGTCACTAACTAAGCATTCACACGTTCAGCACAGCATCACCCCCTACTCCGATGTGTCTGTCCACAAAAACAAACCTTGCTGATGCTTGAGGGATCACTTCTATTTTGGGCTTTCAATTCTGTGTCCTCCCCCCAAAAAGTGCTCCCACCCCTCTTTTGTGGAGCCAGCATACCCATTCTAAGCCCTTGTTTTTGCTGGGAGCTGTGGAAATTAATTTCCAACTGGCATGGGAGCTCTCTGGCTGGGAAGACTCTGGCAAGCATCTTTCTTTTGAGGTTAAAAACATAATTTCAGTCTGACCTCTGCGTTTCTGAGCTTTTGTTGGTTTTCTCCACCCCCAGATGGTTTTTGTGTGTGATTTTAAAATAGCCTTCTTCTCTTGGTTGAAGCTAGCTGATGCGTCCACTTCTCATTCGAGGATTGTTGTGTTTTATTAATGCTGTTATTATTCCATTACTGTCATTGTGCTCTTTTATAGCAAATAGCTTAATTTAGTTGAGATACACAGATGCTGAGAGTTGAAGTGAAATCTTCAGCACTTGGTATGCTGGGCACTGAGCAGATATTCCCTAAGCACTTTGGCATAAACCTTTCACTTAAAAACAAATTGCCTGCTGGGGCAGTGCTGGGTGGCAGGAGTTTGGGAGAGGGGAGAAGGGGCGGGGAACTACCTGTTTAGCACTATACAGAGGAGCTCATAGTTAAATGTGACTATAGGTACTGAGGCATGAAGCTCCCACTGAGGATTTCACCCCCAAGATGGGCTGTTATGGGTCACTCTTCCCTACCAATGCTGCAGGACATGGGGAATTATGCCACCAGCATTGCTGGGTGCTTTGGGTTGAGATTTTTAGGGGTGTGGGGGCGAAGTGTACTGTAATTTCTTCAACTGAAGCTGCCTGGCTGGGAGAGGTGAGGACTGGACATGCTGCCACCCTGGGGTGGAAGCTACAGTGCCAGTGAAATCCAGTGAATGTTTGAAGAAAAACGTGGCTGCTGGAAAGCTATACTGTGCTGCAAGTAGATCTCAGAATAGAGGAGTTGAGAAATAACATTGGTGCCCAGACAACTTAAGGGCCAGGGCCCTACTGTTAGAAATTACTTGGGTGCTTAAGCCTCCTTGGAAGCTGGTGCAATCCAGGCTTTGAAGTACCTTAGCTATTTCTGAAATTTTACCTCTTACTGTTGACAGATGTTTGTCTGAAATGGATGCTTCTTGCTCGGTGCCTCTGGGCGTTCATTAATACTAGTGATAACAATTTCAGATTGTCTCCTACACCTCTTTCCC
The DNA here is from genome assembly GCA_013399835.1 of Leptocoma aspasia. Lineage (NCBI taxonomy): Eukaryota > Metazoa > Chordata > Aves > Passeriformes > Nectariniidae > Leptocoma > Leptocoma aspasia. Next base: position 331,803 of record VXAX01007276.1, read on the forward strand.
TGCCTCCATCCCTTAAAAATTACAAAGGTAAAGCTTGTTAGTGTCATGTTATTTGTGCACTTAACTCTTACTGCCTTGGCAAAACCTGCTGATTTTGGTGCTGTCAGTGCCAAAATTTCTTTATGTGGGGCAGGGAAAGCCAAGAAGAGAGTAAGGTAAAATGGAGCGGGCATGTTGCCACACAGGTTGAGGTGGTGCTGATGGAGAAGAAGAGCTAACCCATGCTGTCTGTCCCCAGTGTGCACTCATAATAGCTTGGGGGTCCATGGAGAGCTGCTGGGATCATTTTTATTCCCTGCTTTGTGGCAGCTTTGTGACTTTATCTGGCTTTTGAGGCGACTGGGGTAGCTAACAACATGCATGCAGCATCCTCTGCGGAGGAGGCCTGGTGCCCGGGTTTGCTAGAGGTCTGCTTTACCACTTATGAGAAACGAGTTAACCTCCCTTTGATCTCAGTTCACAGCTAACCCTTTAACAAAGTCCGGGATGTGCAAGGAAATCAATACTCAAGGCATTGAATTTAACACCAGCCATCAACTCAAGCGTAACACACACACTGACTGACTCCGATTACAAGGAGCGGTCTGGTTTGAAGCTTGTTTGCCAGCTCTCTGGGGTGGTGCGGGGCAGCAGTGGGGAGGGCAGGCAGGCTTACATGCCTTGCTGTAATTCAGGGAGGGAGTAAGAGGGACCTGGTGTACTCTGCCATGTCCTCCTGATCAGCTCTGCCTTCTGGTGCCCCATGTCTCCTTATACCTCTGATTTGCAGCCCCAGCAGCTGTTCCCTGACACTGGAGCAGAGAGCTTGGATGCTGTGTGTGATCACTGAATCCTTGTTTGTATACACATGTAATTGTGCTTTGCTGGTGAGAAGCAATAGAACCCAAGGCAGGGCAGGTTCTGCTGAGCCAGGCAAAAATCAGTACTGCAGGTTAAAAATCTGAAAAATAAAATGCTGCAGGCGAGAAAGGTTGAGTGTCTGGTCAAGGAGGCAGCTGTGTCATTTTGCCAGCTCTAGTCCTCCCCACAGAGATCTAATTAGATTAATGGTGAACTAATTGGGACACCTTGTTCCATACCAGCTTCTTACTCTTTGCTGGCATACTGGCAGTGGGCAGGCTGTCTGCCATGGTTCCTCATTGGGAAAGCCAAGTGGTCCACAGCCAAGCGCTTTCTGGACAGCCCATGGACCTACTCATCACATCTCAGCCCTCCAACCCCCAGCTGCAGACCAGCTCTTCTCTGGGGACATTTGTTCCTACTTGCTTTTTGTCTTTCCACCAGCCACAGCCAGAGCCAAGACAGCACGTGTAGGTTAGGGATGGGTTCAGAGGGCAGCTGAAGGATGCTGAGGGGTGGGATGAGCATTCCATGACTCCACGGCTCTGTTCTTGTGCCATGGCGTGGGGGCCATCCCTCTGCTACGCATGCTCAGTAACGTTGGGCAGAGATCCTGGGATGTGTTCCTCAGATCTTGTATCACCAGCAGGCAGCAAGGCAAATCCTACTAGTGTTTCCAAGGCTCACTGGCCATGAAGACCCAGCCACGCCACAGAATCTGGGCCTCAGCAGTGGCAAGCAGTGATGGCCCCTTCCACAGGGAGCAGGACCCAGGGGCATCCATGTGTCTGGGTGTCATAGCCCTTCCCAGTGCCTTACAGGAGAACTGCAGACACGGTTAAAAGCCACAACCAGAGTGTCCCAGCTTGCCCAGTAAGGAGACCCTGCCTGGCTGGCTGCAGGTGGCTCCCTGTGTCCTTGTATGGTCCCAGCATGGCTGGAGGTCAGTGAAGCCTGGTGGCACCAAAGAGCTGTGGAGGTGCCTTAATCTCTCTTGGAAGACATGAGTTAAGCTCTTGAGGACCCAAAACCCTTCATTTCTGTCAACTGTGACATGATCTTCTCTGTCACCTTCTCAGGACTATAACATGGTGCTGGTGCCACCTTTACAGTCCAGTTAGCCAGTCCTGCCCCAGACTCCCACCTGGCTGTAGCTTCTGTGGTTCATCCCCCCATGCCTCCTTTAATAATGTCTTCTCAGGACCTTGTCATGTTCTCCTTGCAGGTCCCTTTATTCTCTGCTTTCATAACCTCTCTCCAAATTGATTCTCTCATGATGTGTTGCCAAGCCCCTCAGACCATCTCCTTCTGTTTGTTCTTCCATTGAAATTGGGAAATCTCAATTTTGCCGCTGGTGCCCCAGCAGGCTCTGCTAGCTGGGCTGCTTGCCTGGTGTTTGCATCCATCACAGCTCTTAGAGGCTCCTCTGCTTTAACCTCCTCAGTCTTAACCCTGACCTGAGTCAATAATCATGAGGAAGAGCTGATGCTTAGATGATCCAGTGTAAACTCTACCTTTGATTAGACAGGTATCATCCCTAGGCACTGGCACAGCAGCACCTTGTTAGCTTTCCTTGGTGTTCCTTTACTGCAGCCATGAGAGCCTCCAATGCGGGCCGGGGATGGGCTGCTGCCCTAGTAATCTTTATTGATCTTTTCCCTGATGTCTCATGCATTGTATTTCTTGCTTTTCTCTCGTTCTTCCAGCTGCCTCTCCTTTGAGCAGCTTTGCATCTTGTGGGAGTGCAGAGAAACTCTGGTTTTTTCAACTCTTGAGAGCAGCAGCACTCAGAGACTCCAACACCTGTTAGATTGTTGCTCTGCAATGAAAACTTGGGTTTTGCTCCTGTGTGTTTGCTGTCTGGGAGGAGGAGGTAAGAAGGAGCAGAACAGGTATCTCCATGCCCCTCTGGTCTGTTGTGTATGGACCAGATTCTCTGTGCCAGAGGTGCATTGTGCATTGTGCCAGAGGTGTTTTAGAGAAGGTCATGTATCTGTCCCAAGAAGACCTGACCTGGTGAACATGAAAATGGAAGGGATTGTAGGGTGTGAGCTGAGGGAGAGGTGTGTGATAAGACGTGCAGGATAGAAGTGGTAAGAAGGTCCTACAGGATCACTCTGATTTCTTTCCCATCCTCCAGGGACTGGGTTTTCCAAACAGATTATGAAACTGAGATGTGAACATGCTGGTCACCCAGCATCCCTCCCTTGCTGCCACCTTGCAAGCACCTAACCTTGGCAATGACAGGCAGTGGAAACCAGACAGTTGAACTGCCTTGTCTGGCACCTGCACTGTGAATGGATGTGCAGTTGTACATCAGCTCCCCTCTGCTTTTCTCTTGGTAACCTGTCCGTGGGTCTCTGCCCTCTATGGTCCCATCATCTCCATCTGGCATATTTGTGCACAGCAGCTGAACCATCACCAGAGGCATCCTTGCCAAAAATGTCCAGACCACATATGCTGAAACATGCTCTGTGTGGTACAAAGGAGCAGTGTGTCTGCTCTGGACAAATGGCTTTGTTTTGCACTGGGAAAACTTGGAGTCAAAATGTCAAAGCAGAGTTTTGCACAGGAATAGATTGTTCCTCTCCAAAGGGCAACAGTTCTGTCACTAGCTTTTACTTTGTGGTTCCCAAGCAGAACTGTTCCCACACAGTGAAACAAGCCAATATTTTGGCTCTTCCATCCTGGCTTAGGATGAAAGGTAATGTCTTTGGTCTTTCAGTGGGGTGGACGCAGTTTCCCAGCCCGTTACAGCAAGAGCACACTCCCTACCAAGGATGTGTTGCTTCTGCTTTCAGCACGTTTGATCCAGCCCATCTCTTTCAAGGTGTGTGGAAATGAGCTACAATCTCATCATTCCTGCAGAGGCTTCTCGGAGGAGATAGCAGAAGGGTCACAGCGCCTCTGGAAATCTCCCTTCAGGTGATGTGCCGTCGCATTTCACAGCAGACAGACAGAATAACCTTTAGGGCATGGTAAGAGGCAGCGTTTTGAACTCTGAGCTGGGGAGCTCAGGAGCTCATTTCTCTGACACATCATCTGTGTCCCTGCCGGTTCCTGCATCCCCCTGAAATACCTTTGTCCTAATCCATCACTTCCTTAGCTAGAATTTAGAAAAAAAAAAAAAGCTGGGCAGTTGGTCCCTTGTGTGCTGGCCACACAAAAGCTAGTCTCTCCTGCAGAAATGCACCCAGACCCTCTGTTGTGGCCAGTTTTGCCTTAATTTGAGCTGGTCTCAGTCTGTGTGGAGGTGGGGGGCTGCCCACCAGGCCAGCTTCTGGCAGCAGAACAGCTCTCCTGCACTCTCTCGCCTTTCCTGCATTGCAGCCTCAGTATGTGGGTCCTGAGTTGGGTTTTTTCCCCCAGATTTATCTTTGCAGTAGTGGGGAGATGAGCAAGCTGGAGCAAGGCGAGCTGGGGTACGTGCAGGCTGGCACAGGCTGCCCCTAAAAACCAGAGGCTGGGAACACTAGGAGGAAATTGCTGCCTCTCCCTCCTTCCCGCTCCGGAGTAAATAATGGTACTTTTTATTTAGCTATTATTTCCCAGTGGCAGATATCTCCTCGGCTGTCTGTTTAACTATCTTTATCTCACCCTCCTTCTCTGTTTGATATAGTTATAGATAAACAGATAGCTACCTTATTAAATAACATGTTTTAAGAGACCAGTGGTATGGTTAACATAATGCAGCAGCTGTTGATTTGTCTTTCACTGTTGGTTTGTTTTTTGGTTTTTTTTTTCTTAAGGAAATGCTTTAAATAAGGGATACTTCATCTATTAAAAAAAATACACTTGTAGCAGCTGCTAAGCCCATCCATAAGCCTGCTTTACGTTGTATTTGTGATGGGACTGACAGTGCATGGAGGAGCCTGATTATACACAATTCCATTTTAGCAAGCCCTGCGATGTAATTTCACAGGGCGATCAGTGTTTGAATGTAATAGCAGCCTGTGCTAAGGTGTCAGAATATTAAAGGCGCTAATGGAAAAGCTCCCTGGTACACAAGGGGGACAGCATTACAGGAGACGTCGCAGATGGCTGGGCACTAAACTAATGGGGCAGGATCCAAAAAGGGAAAAAAAACCTAGAGAAGGGAGAGCTCACGGGAGCACGGGCACCTGCTTCCCTCTCACACGGAAATTAAACAGCGAGCGAGGGAGAGGCGAGCGTGTGTGTGTGTAAAGATAGAAATTGAGGGGGGAAAATACCCCCTCTTGAAAGGCTTGAAGGTTTTGACAGCAAGCCTGGTGCCAGCTTTGCTTGGGAAAGGCTTGGGGTTAGATTAAAGGGGTGTGTGGGGAGGTCTGAGCGTCACAGCCATCATCTGACCCTGGAAAGAGAAGAGTAATGGCTGGATACTGTTACCCACCCTATTGTAATATGGCAAAACCACAGCTCTCTTTGGTGATTGCTCATCTTCAGTTAAATCCAAGGAGGGTGAGATGTATCCACCTTGCAGCTGCCCTGACAGCTCAGTTCTGCAGCAAGGTGCATCTGCTGGGACCATCATGCTCATTTCTGTCTTCATGTATACAGAGGCTGATGCTGGGTCTGATTACGGGGCAGTGTCAACATTTTCCTGTTTTCCAGCACAGTTAGAGGTATCTTCTCTCTCCCCGTGAACCCCCAGTTTCCCCAAGGGCAGCCAAATTGGACCAATCCATTCCTGTCTGTATGGAGAGGCTTCTGTGCCTGTGGTGAATCATCCATGAAGTGTGCCTGTGGGTTTTCCTTGGTATCATACCCAGCTTCCCGCTCTGCTGGCCACAGAGCTGTGGTAGGGAAAGGCTTAGCGCTGCTTTCCTGCTTGAATTGGCCCCACAGGGGCTGGGGTGGTCAGGGGATAGCACTGCAGGACGTGAGCCTGTCCTTCCAGGGCTGGAAGGGTAAATCAGCCACGTGTAGGTACTCCCTGCAAGCTCTCTACCATGTCGTCATGTGTGTCTGCCTTTCAGGCACTTATCGGGAGCTGCTTGTCCATCTTAGTGCTGGGAGCCAATTGCATGCATCAGAATAACCCAGCTTGGGTCTGTCACCCTGCAGTGCCACCAGGAGCACAGGGACACGGTGAGAAGTCAGCCCTGCCACTTGTCCCAGAGTGGGAAAGGCACTGGACATGTGTCGCCCAGACCCTCTGGTCATGCCAGCAGCCCCCATCCTTGGGCTGCTTTCTTGGTGGTTTATGGCTCTGCTTGTCCCCTCTCCTGGGCCAGCACTGGCTTGTGCACACCACACAACTCCATTTGCCAGCCCTCCAGGAACCCAGACCTGTAGTTTTGTTTTGCTTGTGACCAAACCCAGGGCTTTGACCCAGATCTCCATGGCATTAACCTAGTGTGTCGCCAGCCGCAGAGCACACAGCAGTCGAGAACATTTTATCCAGGATAATCCGTAGCCTGGGAGCAAGGCAAAGACTGTTCATGTTCAAACAAGGGAAATGTGAAGCCTAAACCGCTTGGCACTTTGACACCCTGGAGTCAGGCACACCAGTGTGTTTCTATTGCAGCCTAAGCCAGGGCACATGCTAAACCTGCACGGCAGCAGGGACAGCTTCCTGCTGCCTGATGGGACCACAGCATCCAAATGCACCCTGGAGAGGGGCTCTTGGTGGCTGCAGGGTCCCTCTTGCCCCTCCTAAAGTTCAGACAAGTTTTAGCAGTGAATTTGTACAGCTGTGGCTGAGTTGAGATATTGCCAGGACACAAGCAGGATGAGGCTGCTCAGATGTGTCTTAATGGGAATAGGCAAGGCAAGAGATCACAGCATGCCTCAGTTTCCCTTTTGCAGAGCTCCTATGTACAGAGCTGTGATGGCATGGCTGCTTATTTTAGTAAGGAGAAAGCACATACAGTTATGCTGCATCCTCTGCATCTTCTCTGACATCTTGGTGCCTTCCCTTTAGATTCACCTGTCCTCCTGCCATGGTCTGGGGGCACCTTACCCTCTATACAGCATTTCCCAAAGGTGAAACAGGCAGCTCCTGTGTGCCCTGCGCTCACCTTTCAAAAAACAGACCATTCATATTTTTATTTGTTTAATTTACTCCTTGATGTGAGGCATAAAGTTGTTTCTGTTCTAACAAGCAGCTTTGCAAATGGACTGAAGTGGACATCAGCTGGGCTTGCCAAAGGCTCCCTGCATCCAGGACATGAGGGATGCTGGCTGTGTGGCACTGATCTGTGAAAGGCCCTTGTGTGAAGAGGGCAGAGTACCAGGCAAAGCCTCAGCACCTTTTTAGCAATGTGAGAGGATTTTGTCCAGATCTCATTCTCTCACTGACAGGAATTTCCAATTTTCCTTTACTTCTACCGAAGTGGGGCCAGACCCCATGCATGGTGTCCTCTTTTTCAGTGTGTCAGCTGCTCTCCTTCCCCTGACAGCTCTCGGAGGGTTTGTGTTCTGGAGAGTGATGTTCCCTGGGAAAGGGCACTGCTCACTTCTTCCCCAGCGTCCTCCCATGTCCAAACCCCAGCCAAACCATGTCCTGCAGCAGCACTGCAGATATATTTGGCAAAGGACAAAATGCTTTTGTCACCCCCACCCAGTAATGATTGGCACAGATGTTTAATTCAAGGCTTAGGTTCACAGGTGCTGTGTTGGGCAAAAGTTGGTTTTGTGCACCCTGTACCACTCATGAGTGTTCTCAGTACACTGAGAGAAACTAATTAAACATGAGTGGTGTTGATGCTGTACTTGGTCAGTCTGGGGGCCTCTCTTGCCACTGTGTTCGTAAAAATGAAATGCCTCTTGTTAGTGGTGCAGCAGAAATCTCTAATATGCGTGGACAGAAAGGCAGGGATGGATGGAGTTGGTGTCAGGGCAGCAATTGCTTATCGTGCCTTATCTGGGAATATGAAACTGTATTGCATGACATCCAGAGGCAGGCTGAATAGATATGCCAATTCATCTCGAGCCCGGGCTTTGACAAGCTAGACTGCCCTTGTTGAAAGGCATCAGTCAAACAAGAGCTGCTGGCTGCTTTTCCCTTTTTTATACTTTCTCTCGCTCCCGCGCTCCCTCTCCGTCTCTTGCTGCCTCCCCTCCCTCCACCTTTTTTTCTAAGCTTTTTCCACACAAAATTGAAAAGCTTTGGAAATAATAATAATAAAAGCCCCCCAAACTAATACCATTTTAAGTACACCCCCCCTCCCTCCCCAAATGGGATTGATAAGGAACCCCAGTGTATGAAGGCATGTTTAGATAACATTGAGAATATTATAGCGAGTCAGAGAAAGTAGGGGGAAAAGCTTCCTGCCGCGTCTAAGCCGGGAAAGGCGACGGCACCCTGGCTAATACGAGTGTTTAATATTTGATGTGTTGGGATAAAGCAGGATCACCTTCGAATTGAATTGAGTGTCAGAATGAGAATCTATTACTGAAATTCTTGTGTGATTTGACAGCAAAGCAGACGATGTTATTCTTCACTAGTTACCGCAATCTTCTCCCCTACATCACTTAAATATTTTTTTCTTTGCTTGAGTAAACACACATTATCCTTTTTTTCCACCTCCCTTTCCTTTTTTGTCTCCCTCTTTTATACTTACTTTTTTTTTTTTTCCTTAAACCTGCCTTTCACAGGGCTGATGGAGTAGATTGTTATTTCTTTATTTGTCCTATTAAATGGAATTCCTGATCATTTAATCCTGCTTTTGTAAGTGATTTAAAAATACTTGAAAAGCTGTGAATGTGGCAACACTTCTGACTAAACTGCTTAAAAGGAACACGTTACACCTGGGCTTAGCTCCTGCCTCCTGACAGCCAGCGAGGGTAGCAGGCTCCAGCGCTGCCAGAGCCATCCCAGGCTCCGTGCCTCCATCCTGCCAGGCAAGCTTTCCTCTGTGCCTTCCCTGCCACAGAGGAGTTCTGCTGTTGTCAGCTGTGGCTTGGCAAGCTGCTTATTCATAACGTGACTCTTCTTTAATTGCGTTCAGCCCTGTTCAGGAGCCTATTACTAAATGATCTGGCGGTGGAGTCAGCCCCTTGGTGGTGTTACATTTGCCTCATATCGTGCTGGTAAATTTGCATGGCAAGAAATACCAACAAGAAATGTCCACCTCCCATTTCTCGACTGGAATGCAATTAAAATGGGAATACTCTGGAACCTCCAGTGTCCTGGGTGCTATTCAGGGATGTCCTGCAAGGCAGTCCCAGCCCCAAAACCTTACAGTCACTAAAAACATTTCAAACTATGTTTAAAAGCCTACTTAGTCATAGACATGACCTTTTTTTTTTCCCCACCATATGAGGTAATATAAAACCTTCACACCTAATTGTGGCAGCAGTGGAATAAGGGCAGTTAGATGGGAAATGCTTATTTTGGGTGGATACAGCGCACAGTTGACATGACAGGAGGAGGAAGATGATTTTGCTGTTCCAAAGACATTTTCTTCATTGCAGAAGTGTCAGGGGGTTCACCTTTGATCAGCAGGCAGCTGTGCCCAGCCTCATCCTGGGGGAGCACAGCTGGTACCTGCTGCTTGCCTAAGCTAAGGGCAGCTGGGAGTTCTCATACCTTCTTTCTGTGTATTTAAAACCATGTATATTTCATGTGTCTTTTTGAAATTCTTAATGGAGATTTTCAGCAAAACCCACCACTTTTCTTATTCCTTAGTACCCAGCCTTCAGCATCTTCTTAGACTGCTTAAGCCCCTTTGCTCCTGGGAGGATTTTTTCCAAAAGGAAATACTTTCTCCCTGCCTGAAAGTGTCTGTATTAATATTAAAATTACAATTAGCAGATGAAACATAGTATATAAAACCTCTTGGTAGGACACGTAAAATAAAATGACAGAGTTGTCCAGCTGGTCAGGGCAGGGCACTCTGTGCCAGTCCTGGCAGTTCTTGCTGCCGTGGTTTGTGAACATGCTCATGCCATTGCAAAGCACAAAGGTCTGCTTCCCTCCTGCCTTCAGCTAAAGCATCTAGGGTGATGAAATGCCAGCAGCTGTAGTGGGGGGCAGAGGGGCCAGGAGCTGGCCAGCAGGTCACAGCATGGACACGTGTGGAGGGAACAAGGCTGGCTCTGCCGACATTGCCCGACATTGCCGGCTCAGCGCATTGCCCTAGCAGAGCTCCGGCAGCTCTGTGAGCACCAGCTCTGGTCCTCCCTCTGCTTGTGGGAGGATTTGTGGGGCTCCCTTATTCTGACTTCTGAACAGGTGCCTGTTTATATGCTGTGGGGTGTTTAATTTTGCCTTAATTTGACTGCCAAACAAACAGTTTTTGTGAAGTGTGCTGGGCACTTCCCCATAAATAAATGATGGAGCATTATTCAGTCCACTTAGATCAATACATCAGCTTGACAAGTTCCAGTTCTGAGAATTTTCTGACCCCCTGGAACATCTTTTCTGCAGCCCTGCTGCTTATAATCCATGATGTGCAGCCTAAACAAACTCCAGAGAGCAGCACATCAAGACCCAACTGTGTTGGTGCTGTTGCCTTGCCAGCCCCAGCATTGCTAGGGATGGGTGTTGATGTGCACTGGGATTGCAGCAAGGGCAGGTGAGCCAAACTCGGTGCCAAATGGCACCATGGGATTGCCCAGCCTCACTGGCACGCCCTCTGTCCCAGTGCAAGGGGCCATCTCTGTACCCCAGTGCTGTCAGGACACAGAGCTCTTGTTTCAGGTTCTTTGTGATCTGAGGCAGATGTGTCATAGCCACTGTGAAGGTTTGTGACCTGGTACCACAGGAGGTTGGTTTCAGACCTTTTTTTGCTCTGTTATAAAGCCAGCCTCAAATGCTGTGATTCTGCGCATGCATCATCTCCATGCCCCATGTTTTTTCCCCACTTTTGGTTTTTGGATTCTCTCCAGGATATGTGGGGGGCAGGTTACTTAATGACCTACCTCCCCACACCAGCACTTGTTTAACAAGATGTGGATTATTCATGGTGCTTGCTCTATGCATGGAAACACAGTATGTTCCTAATCTCCTGCTGCTATTAGCTCACATTTATCACAGGAATATCTGCTTACCTTTGATTCGAGATCCCTCCATCAGGGACCCAGGGCGGTATTTGTCTGTGAACTGCTGTGTATGCCTATGGGATTGCATAAGTAAATAAATATAATTAATAATCATCTGACTTTGGAGCAGCATTGGCAGGGAGGTAAATGTAGCCTTCATAGGATTACAAACAAAATCAGAAAAAAAGGGAAACCTTTCTAGGAGATGGTATGAATGAAAATAATTGTATTCAGGCTGCTTGAAAATTATTCTGCAAACATTGTTCAAGTGATTTTTAGCAGATCAGAAACACTGAGTTTCTCTCTAAATTGGAATTTTGGCCAGAACCATTTAAAAATAGCTTTTTAAAAGATGCCTGCGTTTTTGTCAATTAAAATGCAGATAAAAATAAAAAACCACAGGGTCCTGGCCCTGCTTCAGTGTATGACCTAAAAGGGAGCAACCTAGTCTCTGCAACACCAAGACTGAACCAGAGGGAGGGACAAAGTAGTGCAATTTCCTCCCAGAAAGGGTTTCATGGCTTTTTTTGAAATCTTTTGGCTTGCAAGTGAAACAGGGGCATCTCAGACTTTCTCACAGTTTGCCACAGGGATAAGCACTGAAGGGACAGGGATCTGCACCACTGCTGGTGGCTGTGTGGTCACAGAGCTGGCAGGAAAGTGGTTGACACCAGTGTCCCAGCAGCTCCAGTGAGCCAGTGGCCACAGCCACCCCTGCAGGCTGGGTACCCCCAGTGTTGGGGAGCCACCGGCGCTTTCTGCCTCGCTTTAACAGTCAGAAGAAGAACTTTCCTGTTTAAAGATTAAACGTTGTCTTTAAATATTAAACAGCAAAGCTCCTTGCTCTTGATTGTGTGGCTGCTGCCAGCAGGCGGCTCAGAATTGCCACTTTTAATTAAAAAACTTTATTTTCCAGTGCAGCCCAGCAGTGGCTCCTCCTCTCGGCCAGCGGTGGCTGACCTCTCCCTTGCCTTCATCCCTTCATCATCGCTGCCTGCACTTCCCTCTGCCTGCAGCAGTGATGGTCCCTGCCAGCCCCGGAGTGTGAGCAGCCTTGTCTGGGACTGATCAATGCCCCTGGCACTTCCTTCCAAAACCCCAGGAAAAACAATTAAAACCCAATCGATCCTGCAGGCAGCTTTGAATATGCATAAGTGCACACTTGACCTTCAGTGGTCAGGCCAACTTCCACCCCAGCTGCTTAGGTAGTTTGCTCAGGTATTGCAGCTGTACCGAATGACCTTGATCAGGAAAGCAGAAGGCGATGCAGAGATGGGCCCGGTGCTGATCCAGGGGCTGGGGCACGTGCTGCCAGCTCCCTGCTGCTGCTGCTGCTGCTGCTGCTGCTGCTGCTGCAGAGCCAGGGGAGGCAGGCTGAGGTTGGCAGTAGCACCCAGATGCCAGGAGCTTTCCAAAGCTGTGCCTGTGGCTTTCCCAGGATCCTGCCAGTCTCCCACTGTGCTCCCTCAGTTGCTTCTGGCCAGAGTCCAAGGGATGTCTGGGTTGGGAAGGCAGCCTGCAATATGGTAGCTCCCTGGGCAGGGACACCCCTGGTCCTTCCCCATCCGGGGATACCACTTCCCCAGGGATGGCCCTCACTGCCGTCGATCCACTGGAGCTGAGCATGGGAGCCTTCCTATGCTCTGCCTGGGTTTGCTCTGTGGGACGGAGCCCAGGAGAGGGAACAACATGTGGAACCACTCCTGCCACCCAGAAGCTGGGTGGCAGGGTCCCATCCTGCACCCCAACCTCTGTTTCCCTCCACCCCGTGGCTGGCTGGCCTGCATCCTGATCGTGGCAGGGAACATAGCACAGCATGTTTGTCAAAGGCAAAGGAAATCTCCCCGTTGTGTACACAGAGTGTAATTTCAGTGAATTATGCATAGACTTAATTAGGAGTTTTAATTGCTAATCATCTCCCAACAGGATTAGCAATGCTGTCTATTAATTATCTGTGGAGCCTCTGTTTTGCTAAGGCAGGAGTAACAAAGCAGCATGAATGGCTACATGGGCCACTAATAAATTAACTCCCCCAAGCCCCATAGCTCCCAGCGGGCTGCCAGCAGAAGCGGCTGCGCAGGGGCTGGACCTGCCCGCCCTAGACAGAGCAGCAGGTAGCAGGAAAGAGGGGCTGGCAGGAGGTCCCAGCAGCAGGCAGGTGACTGGTAGGATGGTGGGGGACACCTCTCAGCTCTTGTCACCCAGTTCATCCCCATTCCTGCTGCAGAGAGCATCTCCCTGGCATTTGCAGCCTGGGAGGGTGTCGGCAATGCCTGCCACACTGTGGCTGCGGTTAGCGATGATCCCCCGCTGCAGGAGGGAGATAGGGGCTGCTGGATTGACCTGATCTCATCTGGGGACAATGGCCCTCACGGCAGTAAAGATAGTGCCAGCATGAGCGACGCTAAGCCCACGCACCCTTCTTACTGCTCACAAAGCGTTCTGAGCTTAATTCCTCAAGATGAAGAAGATATGTGGCTGTCAGGCTGTAATTACAGCCATGCATGTGACATGGAGGCCTGGCTGCTTTTATGGTTGCATTGTCCAGTGGGTTTTTGTGCTGCTTGGGCTGCCTTGCTCCTCCTGGAAGCCCTGCCAGGGGATGCCATGGGTATGAAGCAGGCTCCCCCTGGCCAGGCTGCAGGATCTGTGCAGTGGGGTGAGCAGGGCTGGCTCCCAGTAGGATTTGTCCCAGTGATGGAGAGCACCCAGGCAACTGGGGTGTGGGGGTGGAAAGGAGAGGGAGCTGGGAGGGCTGTGCTTGCCAGAGGAGAAGGGGCCTTCTGGCTGGTCCAGCCTGGGAATGAGCACCACTCTCCAAACCCCCTGACTCCTGTTGGCAACCCTGTTAAGGCAGGAGTGGGTGGATGTTTTTGGAGCAACTAAGGGACATAAGGGATGAGCTTATGGCCCCTGACTTGCCCCCCACAACATGGCAAAGGTGGCCTTGAGTGATGCAGACCCCTCCATCACAAGGGTTGTCATGTGTACAGGGCACCACCAGAGGCTCTGAACACCTCTAAGGAGAATCAGGTGGGACAGGGCAGGGTGAGAGCGCTTTGTGTGGGCAATTCCGGAAGCGCTGCTGCAAGGGTGATGTATGGGTCCACACTGAACATGGTGAACACAGACCCACTCCAGCCCCAGGAGCAGTCAGACCTGGGCAAGTACAGATTGTCCCTGCACATGGACTATGTCTGACCCTCTGCTTCTCTCTTCCAGGCGTACAGCTTTGCCATGGGGAGTTGGCCAAAGAACGGGCTCTTAGACATGAACAAAGGACTGAACCTACAGCACATAGGGAGGCCTCACAGCGGGATAGGTGAGTGATGCTGCCCCAGCTGCCGCTCTGGGTGTGTGGGACACACCTCAGCTCTAAGACATTGTCCAGTCTGGGGTGCTGAGAACAAGCCAAAGGGCTGAAGAGTCCAGCTGGTGGAAGGGATGAAGATGTGTCAGGGCAGAATGGGCACATGGATGACCTACCTGTCCCTCTGGCTGGGGAGCTGCTTCCCTCTTAGACTGCTTTAGCAGTGCTTGGGTTAGGGTTGGATGTGGCCAGCACCAGGTGCCTGGAGCACAGCACGAGGGTCCCCAGGCTGGGTGGGATGCTCTCCCTGTTGGACCAATCCTCCAGGTTGCTCTGGATGCTGCAGTCCTTGGAAAGGATGCTTGGGAACTGGCTGGAAACACACTGCAGAGTGAAGATGTGTGATCCCAGCTGGAGAACTGAATCACAATCCTGTTTGTTAACACGTATGATGAGTTTCATGGTCTTGCAGCATGCTCCAAGATAAAGTGATCAACAGTGCTCTGAGATAAACAGTGGCAGAGTTCCATGTATCCCTCAACTCCTCTGCACCAGGGATCAAAGTGATATGAGAGAGACCTGGCCCAGGACACTGAGGCTGTATATCTGCCTGCTGCTTAACACTGGGGATGCAGAGCTGGTACAGCAGCAGGCTGTGGTACTGGCAGGAGCTCAGATTTACTGGGCCATAGACAGGGCTGTGACTCAGGGCTGCATCACTCTTGTCTGTCTTGTTTCTCTGTGGAGCAGTAGATCACCTCTTGGAGACCAGTGGTCAGGTATTTTCTCTGCCTCCCAGCCCTTCATCCACAGTGACTTTTGAGCATTAAAGTTTGCAAGGAGGTAAGATTTACTTGGAAAAGTCACTGGCTACCTGGGCCTTGAAGAGGCTGTTTAATATTGTTTCAAGACTCTAACCATTAAACTCTCCAATCAATCCAAGTTAAGGAGATGAATTATTTAAAGCTCACTAGCTTTTAATTAGCAGGGTCCTTCTGAACTATGGATCTGGTTGCATTATTGACAGAGGTAGCATTAAAATGTGCTTCCCTGCCTGGGAGCAGATTTGCCTGGATTGTGTGCCATGTTGGAAGGATCATGGGGAGGGAGCAGGAACTAGAGGAGTTTCGTGTGCATGTCCTGCTCTGGGGACTTGGGCTTTTTCTGGGGTTTCCTAGTAGATGAAGAGTTGGTTTCTGCCTCATCATTCCTCATTTTATGATGAGCTCTCTTGTTGCTGTCATCTCTTACTCCAGCAAAGTGTCCCCATTCTCTGAAGTATCATGTGTCTGCTGTTGGTTTCTGCCCCTTTATCTCAGTACTGTCATCTTGCACAGGTGTGACTCTTCTGCCTGACAGAGTTCAGGGATTTGTTGTCCATGTCCTTCCCCGTTCCAGTCCTTTAGGAGAGTTTTGCCAAACTCCCTCTGTGGAGGAGCTCTCCAGCACAGGGTAAGCCATAGGCTAATTGCCCATGGAAAGCAAGGCCCAGCACCCAAGCTCCCTTCTTGAGGGGGTCAGCCTCTGATTTTGATAGCCAGTCTCAGCAGTTTCACAGGTGGCATGCAATGTAAGAGTGTCTGTGCAGCTCCTTTCCTGGCACTCTGGGGTCCAGGGAGATGCAAACATTCCTGTGAAGCCTCAGCGCGCTTACACAGGAATGCACAACACGGATGTTTCCCTTCAAATCTGACAGAAAAATTGCAGTGGATAGCCACTTGTTTTTGCAAACAATTTGCAAGGAATTTTGCTGTCTTGCCTGATGGATTCTGTATTGCTTTGTTTTCAAATCACTCTCTGTTTCACTGTCTCAGCAGGTGTCTGTTCCAAATCCCTGCACTTGACATGCTCTGGGACCAGTCCTGCTCTATGCCTCATCTTCTTTCCTTCATCATGTTCAAAATCTGCAGAGTTCAGGGTGTTTGACACCCTGCAGGGCCAAGGCTGGATTCTGGATGGGAACCACCTTTAACATCCAGTGGATACAGGCAGGTTGGGCTCGTGCTGGAGCACAGTGGAGTCTCCCTACATCCCCTGGAACACACAGCTCCACATACAGATGCACATACAGCAAGTTGCTGCACAGAGCTCATGTTCTAGCTTTTGTCTGGCTTCTATTCATGAGCAAGTGAGCTGCAAATCTTATTGAGGGGTTAGAAAAATTATTTGTGTTCCCAAATACACCTAAATATGTCTGCATACACTGCAAATACAGCTGCCTTGGGGTGAGATGGGTGCAGGTCTGGTGCCATTGTGTTCTTGAGAGGGAAAAGGTAAAGGAAAGGGGAAGATGTAAATATTTCAGGATAAGGAGATAGAAAAGTCCTGTTCCAGAGGGTGAGGATGCAGGATGCAGAGGAATCCCTTGGGAGATCAGAAAGGAGCAAAAAGGGTATGAAGCCTGTTCTTTCATGCCCTTTCTCATGTTGATATTTCAGCTCTAAGGATTCCTTCTGGGCTGAATGTGTCCTTGGAGACTAGAGAGGATATTTTTATGCAATTTCCATCTCTTCTCTAACATAGGTTAGATATGTGTCAGCTCCAGTGTGGGCTGTAGAATCTTGGGATGAGGAACTTCTCTTTGTCTGCTGTTTTCTTGGCCCTCAGCAAAATGAAGTTGAGTCTTGCCAAGAAGTTACTCAGTCTTACATATATGGGGACATAGCCATTCTTAATACAGGTGTTTGAGGCAGTGCTTGCCAAAAACAAGCTGCAGCTTTTAATGGGAGTCTTGGCACTTGCATGCAAAGACCAGCATTCACAGGCTCCACACCAGTGGAGCTGGGTACCTGTGTTGGGGTCTCTCTGCTGAGAGTCAGAGACTCATAAATCAGAAGGACTTAAATCTCAGATTTTAGTTATGATTTAAATCAGACAGCAGATCACCTACATTCAGAAATTTATTTTCTTCCAGTTTTGCTTTTTTTTAAACCTGTTTCCCTAAAAAAAGGTTAAATTTTACTGAACAGCACCTATCAAACCAAGTTCAGCCTTCCTTATTACTGCCCAGTTGTTAAATCTGGTTATTCTTTTATTCATCCAATACTGTTATTTTTGCTACATTTGTTTTGATCGATTATGTAACATAATATGTCTTCAGTCTTAGTTTTAAAATATTTTTTACATTAGAAAAACAGTGAATTACTGTTTGTTCTTGAAGAGTTGGTGATTAAATTATTACTCATGATTGCTCTTTTGGATGAAAACTGTAATGCCATGCTAAAGTACCCCAGTGGTAGTTTGAATTGATTTTATTAGAAGAATCCACTTTCCCTTGCAAATATTCACTATGGAAGGAAAAGTAAATTTCAGAATACTTTTTAGGTTAAAAAAAACTGGTACATGAAACCAAAGCAAGAAGTGATCAGTCAGCTGGAGGAGTGTTTCTGCAAACCAGCCTTTCAAGGTATTAGAATGAGTACATCTCATCCTCTCTCACCTTTGTTGGTTGGTTTGTTTGTTTTCACTGATTATGGAAAGATAAAAGACAAACCTTTTTCATTTTCAATCCTTTGTTGTTTCT
Organism: Leptocoma aspasia; assembly: GCA_013399835.1. Classification (NCBI taxonomy): domain Eukaryota; kingdom Metazoa; phylum Chordata; class Aves; order Passeriformes; family Nectariniidae; genus Leptocoma; species Leptocoma aspasia. Next base: position 349,445 of record VXAX01007276.1, read on the forward strand.
CAGCTCTGAACTAGTCAGTTCTTGAACTGAAAATACACCAAAACCAGCAAAAAATTTCCAAAACTGCAAAAGTAGCAGCTCCTACTGGGAAAGTTTTTTTCTCATTTGTCAGCTCTGCTTCCCTCTCCAGTGCATTGACTGTCTTTAAGACATGACATTACTCCTTGGTACTGATCTTTTTTGAATCTAATTGAATGTAATTGAATCTTTAAAGTTTGGGTTTTAGCACATACTTTATTGTGATTTTAGATTTAGATGCAAATGTCTGGTTTGGGGTTTGTTTGGTTGGTTTTTTGTTTTGTTTTGTTTTGTTTTTTTTTCCTTAGGGGAAACTGAGTAACTAGGCTGCTGTGTCTCTTGCTAGTGAACCCTCAGTACCTATCCCAGGTGACCAGGAGATCTGGTCCCATAGTAGCACCTGTCCTGACATGGTGCCCTCACTGGGCTGTTTTACACCAGCTGTCATAATCCTGTGAGCTCGGAGCCTCCTCACAGATGGCTTCACCATCTTCCCTGTTCCAGCGTTCCCTTGCGGGGCGGTGCCGTGCTCCCTCTGTGGGGAGATCTCTGCCCGTGCCGCACCTGCCTGGGCAGGTCAGCAGCCCATGCGGTGAGCGACCCAGCAAGCCTTCCCGGCTCCATCGCTCTCTTTTCATTTACTGATTGGAAATCTCGGAAGGTTAGGGTGTGATATTGTTCCTGATCCAGAGCATTAATTAGGCCTCGGAAAGAAGAAGAGGAATTGCGTGTTTTTAACAGTGAGGTTAATGGGATGCTCGCAGAGTAGACAGTTTTAATGAGCTTCAACTCGATGTGCAGTGAGTTTACTCTTTGTGTTAAAAGGGTCACACTGCAGTAGTTTGATGTGGATTGTCTCCTGGCCCCCAGTGTCATAGGTGAGCGTCTGTCAGAGTCCAGTCAGAGCGCATTTACTTAGTGACACGATTCTAATTAACTACCTCGAGCTGCCACCGCCGCGGGGAGCCGGGGCAGCGCCTGCCAGGGTGCCTCCTGCCCGGCGGAGCCATCCCTCTGTGCGCCGCTCCGCCCGCTCTGGCTCGGTGCTGCTGGGCTGCTCCCCGCGCTGACATTGAAGGGGCGGCCGGTGGCAGGTGACGGGCCACCCACCGTAACGGGGGCCTTGGGCCGTCAGCGCCAGCTCTCCCCCCTGGAGCTTGGCGGGAGCGGATGAGGCTGTGCCTCACCCTGGAAGGTGCTGGAGGTGTGTGGTCCTGGCAGTTTGCTGGCTTTATTTGTGCCTGCTCTCACCCTTCCCTGTTTCCCTTTCGTGTCTTTCCTGCCTCTTCCCAGCATCTGTGGGATCCTCGGTCACCCTTGGTGCCCATCTGCCTCCCCTGCATCAGGGCAGGCGGAACAAGGAGATGGACAGCATTTTACGAAACTTCCTTTCATGTTTTTGACTACTTTTCATCCCACCCCACGTGGCAGAGCCAGTCCCACTCTCCTGCTCTGTCCCATGGTGTGGGACAAGCCCCAGAGAACCTTGTGCTCCCCCAGAGCAGGCATAACCCGTTCGTTTTGAGCTCTTCATTTCCCAGCGGAGGTGGCACTTGCACGGCACCATCCTTCTGCTGAGGGATCCTCAGAGGGAGAGCTGAGAACGGAGCTCACCCCGTGCAGTGGGGCACTGCCCCGCACACAGTGGCCCCTGTTCAAGGCAGAAGGGAAGGGACTCTGAATTAAATAATTAAAAGAGACTTAAGTAAAAATCAACAGAAATGTCACCAAATGAGCAGTGTCGTTTTGAATTAGCGCTCAGAAAGGTCAGGCAGATCCAGAACAGGTGGAGCGGCTGCGTGCCGGGTGTCGCGGCCAGGCGGCATGTCCCGGCACTCAGGCAGGGTGCAGGGACCGGCACAGCCGGGTGTGACACAGGGACAGCGCGGCCGGCGCGTGGTGAGAGGTCCTGCTGCAAGCACCGGGCCCCAAATCCCTGAGGAGCGGCGGGGAGGGAGGGCTGGCCGGGGCAGCCGGTTAGAGGACGAGCAACTGTCAGAGTCCAGTCAGAGCACATTAACGCGGTGACATGATTCTAATTAACTACCGTGAGAGGTGTCACAGCTGGAAAAGCAGTGAGCAGAGACAAGCTTTTAAAAAAAGAAAAAAGCAATGTGACAGTCTTTTTTTTTTTCCTCTTTCTTTT
>VXAX01007276.1:351636-380760 GCA_013399835.1 Leptocoma aspasia
TTTTTTACTCTTGTGTGCTCTCTCCCCTCCATGTGGGAGTGGATCTAAAGATAATTAGGATGTCTGGCTGCCTGGGAACCTGAGCCGGGGCTCTTTTGCTTTCAGTCATTTAAGTTTTCGACATCTCTCTGAAGGGACTTGGTGGCGCAGTGGATTACTGCGCGCCAGAGTGACAGAACACTCTTCTAATCGTAAACCCTTTTTAGAAAGGATTCTGCTCTCCCTTTTTCCCCTGGAGCAGCAGGGGGTATGTTCTGATCACTGCAGCTCTGTTCCCATACATGCTACAATGGGAAACTCAAGGTCTTTCAGCTGTTTCCTGCAGTTAACAAAGGAGGCACAGAAGAAAGAAAGGAAGGATGATTGAGTGTTTGTGTTGACTGCACTCACCCCTCCATCCTACCCTGCCAAAAGTTGGTCGTGTGCCCATCTGACCCCACTGCCTGACAGGGGTGTGATGGGTTTGTCACACCTTGCCCTTGGCTGAGGGCTCAAGATTCCCGGAGAGCAGCCTTTGGAGGGAAGTGTGACGGCTGCAGGGACTTGAGCTGCCTGAGAAAAGTCAGGGTGCTTCCATGTGCTTCTCCCAGCCCTCAGGCAGGCAGTGGCAGTGCCTGCTCTGGGGATATGTGGAAGGTATGCTGGAGTCCCTCTCTTCTGGCTGGAAGCAGTTGTTTGCAGCACCAGTGTTAGACTGAAGATTTAAGAGGGATATCTGGATTGTTTGCTGTGCTGCAGTGCCTGGGAGGCCCAGCTGCAAACCAGGGCAAGTCTGTGTCAAGCCTCAGATCTGGCTGATCCCCAGCAGGACAGCATTGCCATCATCTCAAAACTGCCCTTTGGCACATAGGAGTAGCAGTGGAGACTGTCTCCCTTGGAAGATTTGCTGTCCTTCCCTTCCTCCCTTCGACCCATGCCAGTTGTGATCCTCACCCCAACATCTGGCCCAATTTCTGTGACAAGTAACAGATGAGAAACCTTTCAAATATATTTTTCATATCACTCTCAATGGTTGTAGTGGGAGCACCAGGAGAGGCTGATGGTTTGTATTATATTTGTATTATGTCTGCTCTGTTTTAGTGATCAGCCAGTCCCAAAAACAGGAGTGTGCAGACCTGAACTGATCTGTGCTGTAGAGATTCTTGCACTGCCTTGTACCCATTGCACTCCTGGCTATTTGTCCAGTATTTTTAGTTATCTGTGGCTGAGCCTTGCAAAATATCCCCCTCACACACTACTGGAACAGCCCTTGCACTGCCCAAGCCCTGTCCAATACTGTGCTGGGCAGGTAGAACATCTTTGCTAGCATTTGTTCTCCTGCCCCTGTAACAGACAGCAGTTCCCAAGCACCGTGATGCACCCCCGGACACGCTGAGATGTGTTAGGTGAGAAGCCTTGGAAGATCATTAACTTTCTACAGAGCTTTTTCTGTAGAAAGTAGCAACGTAAAACACCGAGTGACATTTTGATTTCCTGTGGATTCTTTTGGTGCCTTGGTGTCTCTGCAATATGTCCCAGACGAGGCTAAATGGTAGCGTGTCTTCCCTTACCTGTGAGGAGGGGAAGAGTTTCCTGTTAATGAACATAAACATCTCAGTTAAGGGCAAGGATTGCCTGCCCTGCTCCGCACTGGACTCTGGTGGAAGGTGTCTTTTAATGTCCTATTGTCCTGCAACAGCAGTGTCCCCAAATCTGCCTTTACATGACTGCATCCGGAGGGATCGCAGGCATGCTGTTTCCCTCTCAGGAAAGCCCCTGTCTCCAGAGTTTGGGAATCTACGTTGTCTCCTCTCTGTCCTCCCTAGAATGTACAGGGTGGTGATACTGTGGTCCTCCTTTGCGAGGAGGAGAGACTCCTGCCTGAGTTTTAGTAAGGATCTGCCTTTAAGGAGAGTGATGGGAGAGGTGCGGAGGGAAGGCTGTGTCAGCAAGGGACGCCAGGTTTAGAGCTGCCCCGCTTCACCTAATGAGAACCGATTGCAAGGTGCAGGAGGGCAGGGGGTAGCAGTCAGCCAGAGAGACTCCACCGCAATTTAACAAGTTTTCATTCCCCTGAGTTCCCTGATAAGACCCCCCTCGAAGTCTGTACAGGAATTCATAAGAATAGGATAATTAGGATGTTTCAAAGCTGCGACCCTCAGAGGAGTCCTTGGATTAATCTGTTTTTTCCCTTAAAGACATCTGTAACTACAATCTTTGTTTCTCTCCTCTTCTTCCCCCCCTCCTTCTTTTCCCTTCTTGTCTGTCTCTGTATCTCCTGTCAAACCGTGGCAGACGTAAATGACAAAGAAATCAGAAAGAGAGATCAATGCAGTCCAAATTAGCACTTGGAGATAGACTGTGCTGGAGATGTCAGAGCCTGACCCCAGTTGATCTGCCAGCCTCCACTGGTGATATTATGCAAATTACATCCATCTGGCAGAGCCCAGTAAAGGACTAATGGGGCAGGGAGGGGGCCAGGACCAGGCACCTTTGGGAAGGGGAGAGAGATGGGGGTCTTTGGGGAGGGGGGTCCACGATCGACAGGGGAGATAAGGTACTGCATTGGCTTCCTTTGCACTCCTGGGTGAATTAAAAGCCAAACTCCAGATAAGAGATAACTAAACTTCATTTTGCTTTTTATTTTATTCCTTATTACTCCCCCCACGCAACCTAGTACCAAAAAGAAGGGGGGAAAAAAAGGTGGTTCTTGGCACTCGTTTCCTGCACGTCATTACCACTAATGGCAGTTTGAGGGGAGAGACAAAGTCAGGGAAAGAAAGCAAAAAAAAAAAAGCTGGCTGCTTAAAAGACTGTTGTAATAGGAGCATGGATAATAGAAATCTCAAATTACGGTGATCGCCTTGTTAAGAAGTTTGAAAATACAGCCAGATTGTCTTTAATGAGAGAAATATGGCTGTTAGTTAGTGAAGGAGGAGGGAATGGACCTTGTTTCAAGATCTGTAGCTCGCCCATCAAAGAGGCACTGTCTGTTTCATTTCAAAATCCTGCTCCTCTGCCTGATATTAAAAATAGTTGTTAAAGGCTTTGACTAGCAAGACGATTCTCTTTGACTTCCTACTCTCTTTCCACCTCCCCCAAAAGACTTCGCTAAGATAACTTCTGCTTTTAAAAAACAGCTAAGCAAGGAAGGAAAGAAAGGCGAAAGTTTTGGCGGCTGCAGGATGATACTGCCCCTGGCACTCCGGCATGCCTGGAGCCTTAAGCCTGAGCACCACCAGCACCGTGGCCATTCCCACCATGGCAGAGAGGAGCCTCCTCTGTGCCATGTGCTGCTGTGCCAGGATGAGCGCTGAGATGTGGTACCACCACTGCTTTCCTCTTGACAGCCCTGACCCATGGCACAGGACAGCAGTGGCTTTTTTGGCATCTGGATCCCCATTAAGTGCCATGATACTTCTTTCCTTTGCTCTACCCTGAGCCTGGGAAGTGGCACCAGGCCAGGGTTGAGGATGCAGAGAAGGGCTCTGACAGAAGCCAGGTCTGGCAGCTGCCCGCCACCCCCACCTCTTGTGAAGAGCTAAGGGGCACCTCTGTGCTGTTAGGCTCTGACCCGTAACTCCTGCCTCGCTGTGGTGCTGACAGTCCCCTCTTCATTCTCCCCTGAAATCAAAGGATCACATTAATTGGTTTCAGGATCGTGGCCCCATGTCCTGAGTGGCCTGTTTAAGATAACGAACTCAGTGTGTTAATAGCTGGTATAGCTCAGCAGAGGATTTAGAGACAAGGCCTGGATGGGGAAGATGCTTCTGGGTGGGGAAGATGGGCATTGACACATCAGAAGTCTATCCAGTACCGTGTTTTTCTGTCCTTACACAAATCAGTGTAATTCTCTCCCTCCTAAATTGCTAACATTTTGAAATCCCAGGGCAAAGGACACTGGCCAGAGGGGAGAGCTGCACCAGCCAAACTGTTGCCCTTTCCTAGTGTGGCGTTGCTCTTTTCATGGGTCTGCACTGGGATCAGAGGGCATCTGCTCATGTCCTCCATAGCTTGAGGCTCTCCCAAAGGTGAAGCTGCCATTGCACAGGTTGATCCCAGCTGTGCCATTAATCACCCAAGTTCTGGCTTGTTCCTGATTCTGCAGGAGAGACCCACAATGGGCTGCACTGTGATGACAGTGTTTCCATCTGTTCCTGAGGGTAATGAGCAATCCTGCTCCAGCTTGGAAGCTGCATTCTTGTAACACAGAAGAGCCCAAGCAGCTTCTCCCAGCCTGGCCCTGAACTGGGCTGTGAGTGTACAGGACCTGGAGGGGAGGGCCATGGTCACTGCTAAGGGTGGGTATACTAGTCCATGCAGCTGGGACAAGATTCCACGTTCAGTACTGTAGTCTGACATGTCTGCCGTGTGTGCTTGGAGGTCTCTGAAGAGATGGCATGAAGGAGGGGCTCAAGAACTCCTATGAGTTTTTAGCCAGTTGATGGCCCAGGGATGCAGCAGGGTCAGCTGGCTGCGCTGTCATGCCACGTGGGCTGCAGAGCTGTCCTTCCTCATCCCCCCATGGCACAGAGCTGATTTTTAACCATGGAATATCCCTACCCAGAGATGTGATCCAAACCCCACAGTGATGAAGAGTGCCTGGTAGTCCTGGGTCACTTTTCCCACTATAATTAGCCTCACTGTTAATTATTTACTTGCAGGCCTGTGATGTGCAGGGGTAGCATCCATGCAGCCGGAGAGGCTGCCTCTGCAGAGACCCTCCTGAAATGCACCAATCCTGCATTGCCCTTTGTCTCCTGCCCAGCTCAGCAGCAGGCATGGCACTGGTGCTGCTGGTTGCCTTAGCTTCCGAAGGCATGCATCTCCCTGCCTGCTGCCACCTCTCAGCCAGGCCCCAGAGGGAAGGGGACCAGTGCCCTGGCACTGCCACCTCAGGAGCCTTTCTGCAGGGGCTCTGTGGATGGGGTGAGCCTGCAGACAGCAGGACCCCCAGCCCTTTGCCCTAAGGAGGGCACAGCAGCACCACCTTTACCAGGAAGCCCACTCCAGCCCTTAGCTGCTAACTGCCCGGTGCTGAGGGTGTTGGGGCCGGGCCCCCTCTCCTGTGCTGTGTGCTTTCAGCCAAGCACCACTGATTTGGCTCTATGTGCATGCCCAGGAGTCTTAGGGCTTGGCAGCTGGGTCATCTCCAGCACCCACAAAGCCCTCTGCTCATGCTCTCCCCCTCTGAAAGTACATACATAACAGCCGAGAGAGGCAGAGAGGGAGAGAAAAGGAGAGACACTAGCTTTGCCTCCGCGCTCCCATCCAGAGCAATCTCCTAATGAGAAGAATATGGCTGCTAGTTAGCAGAGGGGTGTGTCCTGTAGGCTAAAATGAGATAGTTACACTGCACTGATTGAAGGTTGAGGTTAGAGGGCAGCACAATTATGTTCAGGAGATTCAAGGGCTCTGTTTGATGCGGCAGTTCTAAGCTCCCAGCCAGTGTCAGTAGTTTAGCTCAGGGTTTCTTTTTTTTTTTTTTTTGTGGGCTAACGACAGGAAGGATAAAAACTATGGGAATGAGTTGTTTCTATTATTATAAAGTGGTGTGAGTTTTCTTTTTTTTAAACACCGGTTCACCCCCCTTTTGCTTAACTGTTTCCTGATCATTATTTTTTAAGCTGCTCAGAGGGAAGAAGAGCGCATCCCTTTCCCCCTGGAGAGCGGCTCTGAATTTCCCCCAGACAGGGAACATGATTTTTTGTGTCCACTTCTGCTCAGTTCACTGACTACGGATCAGGAAAGCAATTAGCAGTTCAAATTATGCCAGCACCAAATTCTTTGTCTCAAAATCATGGGTTAAGAGTTGCAAAAGAACCTTAATTGTCTGGTGCTGAACTAGATGGTTTTTTCTGAAAGCATTTCCAGTGCTTAGGGCTGTTTGTGGGGGGAGCCTCTTGTGTTTCGAAAACTGTGGATCCTTTTCCCAGAGCTTGCAGCAGTGTTCAGGCACCTGCAGCAGCATCTCATGCCTCTCCAGCCTGTCTCCATCAGCAGGCTAGCTGCCTTGCAGGCAGCCATGCATCCATTTCAAGATGATCCTGGTCACTGTCACCCACTGTCACTGACACCATCTCCAGTGTCCTCTGACCCATGTGTAGCTCTCTGGTTGCTGCACACAGCCTCTGCCACCTGCATGCACTGCAGGGAGGTGAGGCCCAAAGGGACTGCTGGCCTGCAACAGCAGCACAGGGCAGCCCCATGCTGCCCATGGAAGGCGGCTGTTGTTCTCTCAGTAACAGCACCCAGCCCTGCTGGGCTGAACATGAGGTGCTGGCCTGCCCATCTCATCCACCCCATCCTTAAGGATGAACGAAGGGATGCCTGCCCCTTTCTCTCCCTGCCTGCTCCCCAGGGCCCGTTTTGTCCTAAGCCCACACTTCGCATTGCCTTTTGATCTGAGTGACAGCCTGGTTTATTTACTCTAATGGTTCTCAGTTTTAAATGTTAATTCCTCCCTGAAGAAAATGTCTTTTCAGGATGAGTTGCCCATCAGCAGAGACATGGAGGGTGTGTTGGCATCCCCAGCCTCTGTGCCAGGCCTTCACCCAATGGGCAAGAGCCTGGGAGGTGAATACTCCTGATGCCCAGGGAATACCTCAGTCCCTGTCACCACTGTGGCTGGGCTGTCCCAGTGATGCCTCATTGCTGGCAGATCTAGGTAGGACGGATGCATCCCTAGCATCGCAGTTTGTCCCTCTGCATCCCATTTGGCACAGTGCCACACACCACTGTCACAGCCCCCCATAATCCTGGCTGCAATTAGGTGGTGATGGATAGTCCCCAGGCCAGGGTCTCAGTACAGCCCCCTAAAAGGGACAAGGCACATGTAGAGACACGCAGGGGCCTGCTGGGCTGCCACCATCCAACAACAATTTCTAATCTTGATTGGAGAGGAGGGCGGTGGGCTGGGGGGGGAGAAGAATCAGAGATAAATGTTAGCTCATTTCTTAAGTAATTAGTTACCTCCTCATCCCCATGTTGTAATTGTGAACAAGCTGTAATGTTTAATTAGTGTGTAAATGAAACCCCAATTTCATAATGGCTGCAGTGACAGCGCTAAGTGAGACAGGCACAGAAGGGGCCGCATTGTTTCAGCAGGAGATGAAGCTGTCGCCCAGCAAGCCAAGCGTCTCTGGGAGAAAATGGAAATGATAAACGAAGTGAGGCTAATTAGCAAAATCCTACAGGCCCCACTGATGGTTCTCATCAAGGGGAGGTAATGAAGCGGGCGGGCCAAGCTGAGGGGGGATTAATTGGAGCTGATTGCTGCACATACAGGCATTGTAGAGCAGTGGATGCAGGGATGCAAACTTTACTGCCTTTTCCTCTTGCCTTTCCCCAGGACCCAGCTGTGGGTAGAGCCTGTGGGGAGTACACAGGTGAGAGTCTGGTCCTGGAGCAGGCAGGACACAGATGCAGAAGAGTTTTCCCTGCCTGCAGGTGTCTGGGCAGAGGCACATGGGCACCCATCCCACATGAAAAGCATAGTATGAAAGATCTGAAACACTGGAGAGCTGCTGCAGTGGTGGTTTATAGCACAAGGAGGATTATAGCTCTTCGTTAGCTCCCTTCAAGTCCCTCCTCCTCTGCTGACTGTATTTTGAGTGTAGACATTTGGAAAGTAAATAAAGCACCTCTGCATGATGGGTGCTAGGGAAGGGATGAGTCCTTCATGCTCTCCCTCTGGGTGAGAGTTTCTGCAGACCTGTGGCAGCACAATGTGGCAACTGAGCCAGAGCTCGCTGTGGTAGGGGAACCTGGGGCATCATGGAGCTGAACTTTATCCTTTCAAGCTGTGTAAGAAATGCCCTTTCTGCAGCTGTTGGCACACAACTCTGATCACATTGCATTACTTAGTGACATTTCAGGGAGCACATGGAGCCCCGCTGCCAGTGGGCTCGGTCCCAAATGTCCCATCCCTGCTGCGGATGGGGTTCAGCTGCCTGCGGGCCAGGCTGCCCCACAACCTGATCTTTACCTGCTGCCAACTCAATATCAGAAGTGAGCAAAAGCCTTGCCAAGCAGAAGAGAGGACAGCAATACCTCTCTGAGCTTGCATGCGTTAGTCTGTCCAAGGAAGTTATTCATGGCTGCGTATGGAACCATGGGACCATGAGCAGGTCTTTTCAGTGTCTCAGCCTCCTTTTCTGGCAGAAAATGAGTGAGTGAGTTGTCTGCTTGACAAGTGCCCATATCTGGGATGTCCAGTGCCTGCCCAGAGTCATTGCATCCCTTCCTCATGGCATCTCCGAGGCCCCCGCTGCCTCTCTTGCTGAGTAATGAGAGATTTCCCTGGGCCTCCGAGGGCTCTAAAGAGGGGCTGAGCAATATTATTTATTCAGTTGTTTACAGAAGCGTTTGATCGGGAATAGTTCTTCACTGCCAGCCTGTTGTGTATTATTCATTGCAATAATCTCTGCAGATTGTGATAAACTGTAACTGCGGCGGGGCAGCGTGTAGCTGGGCTGTACTGCCACCGCTGCCTGCTCCGGCCTCTAAAATATCGGCAGCTGCAATCATAAATCTCAATTTACAAGTGGGACTATTGCACGGGGAGTTATAGTTATACTAATGATTACTTCTCTGTCTTATTTTTCATGTTGTAACAGAGTAATAAATTTTTAAAAACAGCCTGGGCAAAGCATCAGCAAAGGCTGTGTGTCCTCTCACCACGCTGTCAGCAGAGAGGGGCATTCCTGTTCAGCAGGCATCTCGCTGGCAGGACACCGGCCCCACTTCTCAAGGAGGTGGCTCAAAGAGGGGGGACTTTGTGTCCTCACACTGGGAATGATGCCGTAGGAACTCCCTGTGGGCACGGTGGGGCAGCAGGCTGGGGTGTGATGTTGGGGTCAATCCTAATGCTTGCTGTACCAGAGAAGAGAGCTCAGCTCCCTGCATTGTTTTTCCTGCTGAGAATGGGGACTGAGCCCTGCATTTGTCACTGACCCAGTCTTTCTCAGTCAGACTTAGGATATCCTGGGATTGATGGGGCCAAGAGGTGGGGATCTGATGACCGAGAGTGGAGCTGGTGTTTGAAGGGTGTATCTTATTTCTGTAGCCTATCACCCTCCCAGCACTGGGGCTTTTCCAGACACAGAGAGTTGGAAGCTGCCTTTTTTGCAGACAGTGTCTCCACAGTGTGGAAATGGGGTGATGGCTTGGATGGTCCCACCTGAAGGAAGGCCCCCCTTCCTGGAGGGGACAGCAAGGGTCAGAAGGAAAGGCTTTGGGTTAGAGGAACTCAGACCTTGCCCCCATCCCCATCTGGGAGCAGTGACTCAGGAACACCCAGTGGCATTCCTCCTGGAATGTCACCATGGGAGGAGTCACCATGGGGGCACCCCCCAAAGACCATGTCTTTTGCCCAGAAGGCAGCAGTGGGACACGGGGTTCAGCAAGCATTTCCCGAGTGTTTATCACAGCTCCGAGGTCTGTGATGTGAGGCCTCTGATGGATGCCTCCATTCACAGACTTGACATTATGATGTACAGGGAGCCTAAAGATATATAGATTTTCAAAGTGGCCACTTTGAGCATAATTATAAATATCCAGCCTCTTTACATAGTGAATTGTTGCCAGGAAAAGAAGGACCCCAGGAGCTCCGAAATTTGGCATCCAGGATTTCTTGAGAAAGGAGCCTTGGCAGAGGTTTTCCACCCATTTGGGGGCCAGGAAGACGTGGGCGTTAAGGGATGATGCTTTTCCCATCCTGAACCCCCCTGGCAGGTCCTCCCCCATTCCTCATGGTGCTGGCAGTGTCTCTCTGCGAGGGACATCTCCAAGGCACTGTCTTGGACCCTCACCTCCCCTGCTTGTCTGCACCAGCACACTGTAATATGATTTTAACTGCTTCCGAGTGGCTGGCTCCCCTTCCAGATCACGGCACAGAGCACCAGGGGCATAATGGAGCTGGGAGCAGGTGCTCCTGGTATCTGTGCCTGATCCATGGCCCCAGAGACACAGCAAAGGAGAGATCTTCCCCTCGTTCATGGCTGGCTCATCTCCTTACACTTGCCTTTGGAGCATCCCAGCCCACAGAGGGCTAGGACTCAGCACAAAGGGATCAGTTTTCAAGTGAGCAAAAGATCCCTGCAGTTGGATGGGTGCTGGATGCAAAACCAGCAGCTGAGACCTGAGCGCAGTCAGAAGCACTCCTGCATGCCCTCCTTGGATTCACAGGCTCCTAGAAAAAAGGCAGCTGTTCTTTCTAGGAAACCATCTGGAAGTCCCCTTATCATGCTTTTGTCTTGCCATTTGGATAATATCAGAGCATCACCACTTCCATTTCCATGCTGGAGCTGGGGTGAGTGTGCTCTGGGGAAGGTCTCTGCAGGCAGCTGTGTGCCCATCCCTGTGCGTGAGTGTCTAGGCTCAAACAGGCACCGGTTATCGCCTTCCCCACCCTGGGACTGGGGCATGCTGGAATATTGCAGGGAAAAATGAAGAGAATGTTTGAGGATTTGTGTTCTGTTTGCAAGCAGGGTCTGGAGGAGAAGGTCAAAGAACAAAATTGGAGCTGAATTTAAATCAATGGCAGGTAGAGATTAGAGCAGTGGCCCAATTAACTGCAGCAAGACAGGTGGAGGCTGGGGGAGGGCTCCAGCTCTCCAGGTTAGGACCCCTCATTGGATCCCACTTCTGGTCCATGGAGATGTGAATGCCCCAGACAAAACAGGGAGCATGGCCAGGGACTTGGGATGGGGACTTTGTGCCAAGGACTTGCTGGTGGGCAAGGGCTGGAGTAGCTGGAGGCTGTGGATGGTAGCAGGAGACCTAGGTGTTCTGGTGTTGGATTGAATCCCACTCCCTCCTTCCTTGTCTGCACATCTTGCCAAGCCTAATCTGCCTCTCCATCCACATATCAGCTCTTTGTCCTTGTTTTCTTGTCCCAGTCCCTTCCCCCATGTCCTGCTGTCATCTCAGTTACTCTCACCACCAGCCCCACTAGCTCCCCATCACTGTTTCCTCCTGCTTGTCTGTCCCTTGACTCCAGCTCTTGTTGGTGCAAGTGTTTCAATGAAACAGTTTCCTCCCTCGCACTTCCTGGGGAAGTCATTGAGCACCTGGAAAGCTGGGTCCCCACTTCCCACGCAGGTGTGTAGAGTGGGTGCCAGGGGGGTTGCAGCAGCTGGGAGCAGGGGCCAGCACTGGGATGGGTGTCAGTGCACGTGCAGCTGCCCAGGGCCATATGCAGCTGTCTTTGCCCAAAGTTGGCTTGATTCTGATTGGAAATCCAAAACATTCCGGGTTCCCAAAATCACCTTCCCAACAGACTTCAGGGCTTTGTTCTGAAACATCGTGGCATGTATGAAAAAACCTTGCACTGGCAAGTAACTGGAATTTAAGGGAAATAGTGACATTCTTGTAATTTTTGTTGATGGCAATGTATTAATGGTTCGGGCTGGAATTTCCTGGGAAAAGAATTCAGTGTGAGTTGAACATCCAGCATGGAATGTCTCAGCTGAATCACTGAATTTTGGGGAAAATCACTGTAGGTCACATCAGAGCAAGGGGAAGCCACCAGCCCTTCCTTGTTCCCAGCACACATCCTCTATGTGCTCCTGGTGTCGGGGCAGCCAGGAACACAGCTCCCATGTCTCTAGGCCTACAGGGGTCGGGCTGTGCTCTCTCCAACAACCCTGTGCACTGCACCATGTTGCACATTACCCAAGGAACATTCATTAACATTGCTGGAAGATCTCAGGAAAGGTGCAATTTGAATGGTCTGGCACCACAGTCATTCGGATGCTGAGTTAATTCAATCCTTGCACACAGTGCTCCTGCAGATTGTTGGCTTTAAACAAACAGCGGTGACAGATTTGTTGCTGCGGAAATGTGGTCATTAAGTCAGGAGCGTGTGTTTGACCTGAAAGCGATTGAGTGATGGATGCAAGTCATTTTAAAGCTGCAGCAGCCAAAAGGATGCTCCTTTTGGAGAGCAATCTTGCATCTAAGGAGTGTAAATAATTTAAACAAACAAGTAAAGTAAGGTGAAAGCACTGCTGTGTTGTGGCACTAAATGCAAAGCAGGACAGTTTTGCCAGTCCTATGGTGAAGGAGAGCTCCTTTGCACAGCACTGTCGTAAAGGGGTGCAAGGTACCAGCTCTGGGGCTGTCTGTGGGGGTCAGTGGGACCAACCAAGCTCCCATCAATTCAGTCACCCGTGGGAGCTATGCATCCACTGCACTCTGAGTGTGAGCAGTGCAAACACTGGGGGATCCCCAAGGAACAGTAATCAAAGTGGATTGGTGGACATCACCTTCATGTCCTGGAAGAGCAGGACTCACTTGTCCTGCAGTATGACAGTGTGACACCGTGCCACTCCAGCTGCTCCTCTTGTCAAACTGAAGAAGCCTGATGCTCCCTTGGCTTCCAGACAAGGTCTGGCTTGTCTTGTCCAGCGAGGAAGGTTTGGTGAACCAGGAGCTTGGCATGCTGCTGCTCCATGCCAGCCTTGCTCTGAGCCATCCTCTCATTGCTGTTGAAGATCCTCTCGCCCACAGAGTGTGAGCAGGGAGCGTTGGTTCGATCCGCACCGGTCACGTCACATGGGTCTGCGCATTCTGCCGCTGGATGTGGCGTCCCCGTAATGAGGCTGGTACTTACTGTGCATTAGAAGCAGCCATTGCTTAAGCCTCAGTATCTCGGCCATTTAATTTAATGGGTTTTTTTAAAAACCAAAAGCAATTAAGTTCACATTGTGAGCTAATCGCCTACAAAATTTCATTTCAAAGATGCTCAGACTGTTTGTGAGAGAATTGCTGGAAAGCAGCCCAAATATGCTACCATGTCTGTCTGTGTGTCCTTCTTTGCCTTCCCTCTTTCCCAACCAGAGTTAAGCAGACTTCTCAAAAGGAATTAATCACATTCTCCGATCCCTGTTGTTCTGATAGTTTTATCCCTGGTGTGAATTTTGCATGTCTAAGTTAAATTCCAGTGATTGGTGATGATTATAGTGGTCATCTGGTACTACAAGAGTGGAAAACAGGAGTTTGAGATCTGGCTGATGGGCAAGAGCCACATAGCTGTTGTTGGGGAGTGAGTGGGCACTTAGCTGTGCACCCAGGCCAGGAGTATATGGTGGGAGCTCTGATATTAGCTTGTGTCACCACTGCCTTGAGGCCATGTGTCTGTGCTACTGTCCCTGGGGGTATAAAAGGTACCTGAGCAGTAACACCCTTGCACAAGCCCTTCTGCTTTGGAAAAGTGTTCTGGGTGAGCTGTTGGCAGCATGTCCACCATGTCCCATGGTGGCTCACCCCACGTGCCTGCCTTCCTGATCCTCCTCCTGCCTTAGCAGCTCCAGCCCACGACATTCATCCATGGCAGTCCCTGCAGGGACCAGCTTGTCTGTAGGCTGCAAGGCTTTATCAGATCGGAGAAGAGCCAGAGGTCTTTGTCAGAGATTACTTGTTCTCCTAAACAGCCATGTTACTGAATATGGAATAATCCCCCCTCAACATCCAGCTGGGGGTTTTGTTTCCTTCACTGTGGGCTATCATGTTAACACTCTCTCCTTAAAGCACCTTTGCCAGCTGAGTCACCCACGTGATGCCCATCACCTGACCAGCACGGTGGGCAGGGGCACACTCCCCACCACTGTCCACCAAGCTGCCTGTCTCCAGTGTGTTTGGCTGAGCCATGCATGGCTGCCATCCCGTTTTGGCTGTGGTGTTGCCTTCTCCGTACTCCCATTGCCACCCCCCCCCAGGCTGGTTTCCCTGGCCAGCAGTGGGGAGGTGATTTATGGAGTCCCACATGCACCCGGTGAGTCCAGCTCTCTGCGTTTCAGGGATATCCATCGCACAGGGAGGGGAGGTCACTGCGTTGCAGGTTTGCTAACCTTGCCCGCTTATTAAAAATGGTAAAAGCCTCCCTCAGGACTCGTGAAGTATAGATCCAAAGAGCTCCATATGCTGTTCCCCTTAATGAGATGTCTGCCTGAAGAGCAATAGCAAAACACACCATCCAGTGCAGGGTCCCTATAGCTAGATGGCCTGGCTGTAAACAGAGCCGTCCGTCTTAATGGGCTATCGTGTAAAAACTTCTCCCAGTCAATAAATCAAAGGGGCTCCATTTATATCATGTGCTGCCTTCGCTATTAGGCTGCCTCTGGATGGCATGTTCTGATACAGAGCTCCCTGGGCCTGCCAGACGAGGCCAGAGGCTCTAATAGGCATTTAATTTAGGCTTCCCCTTGCTGATAACCCATGCAGAGTTCAGCATCTGGGACTCGGCAGGGGCTCCCTCGTGGTTTGGCGTCGCCCTGCTGTGAGGAAAGGGCACCCATGGATTGGGCCCTGGCAGGCATCACCTCTCCTGCTCTGCTGGGTAGGAGCCTCTGGTTACAGGGAACCAGACCCTCTCTGTGAAGGGGCGTGTGGGTTTGGCGTGCACCGCTCCTCAGTCGGGAGCAGCAGCCACAGCTTGGCGCAGTTATTTATTTTTCATCCCCTCCCTTGTGCTGCTCGGATGCCACCGGAGGAAGTTCCGCTTCAGCCACCATCCCAGGCAGAGATATTAGTCCTCATTACTAATTAAAGGAAGCAGGAGTAATTGACGGATGGTGGATGGCAGGGGAGCCAGTGTGATGAACAGCCCCTGTCCCTGTGCCGGGGACGCATGCTGAGCGCTACCTGTTAGCTACAAATAAACAAACCTGATAAATAATAAATAGTTTGAGAAGAGTGGGAAAGCATTATTTAAATTAATAGGGATTAGAGGGAGAGGTCTGAAAGAGCATTCCTCCAGATGAGCTATCCCTGGACAGACAGGGACTCATTTGTTGCAGACTGGAGTAAACAAGGAGAAGGGGAGGATTCATCACAGCAGGGCCTCGCAGCGCTTCTCGGGCTGGTAGCAGCATGGCTGTACTTTTCCTGGCTACCCCTGCATCAGGGCTCCCTGTGTCCCTGCTGCCTCACTGGTGTCACTGTGCTGTCACATCTCTGGTGCCAGGCTGGGGCACAGGGTGCTCTGAGGAAGTCAGGGTGCTGCAGCAGAGCAGTGGGGAGCAGATGCTGGGCTCTGGCTGCTGGCAGGGTCCCACACCACGACAGGGCACCCGCAAGTTTTCCCAGACAGCCTGATGGCCGCCTGCAGCCTGCCTCCACCCAGGCACTCACTGTCAGCCACGGGTTGGTCCCAGCCAGCGAATCCGGCTGCAGAGGGGGTCTCTCCTCACGCCCTGATATTTGGATACCACCGTGCCTGCTCAGGGCAGGAGGCTGGGGATGGTAGAGGAAGGAGGAATGCTGTGGGAGGCGGGGGAAAGAGCGGAGGACAGACGCTCTTCTCGCTATCACATCTACTCCATCTTATCACCACAGTAATTTGATGATAAAAAATAATCCGAGGCTGGAAAGGAAACATGTGTAGTGGAGTAAAGATTGAATATAGGTGGATTGTGCCCTGGGGCGGCGGCTGGGAGATAGAAGGAAATGTCCTTCTGTTTGACATACTGCCGAGTGGCGGCCGTGCCCCCGCCTCGCCTCGCCCTGCCCGGGGCCCGGGGAGCCCGCTGGCCCGTGGGCCATGTGCCGGGCAGGACGGTTCCTGTTGCGGCCCCCTCGAGACCTCCTACTCCTCCGCCTGCACCTCCTGTGACCCCCAGTACCCTGTGGGGTGCTGCCCCCCATCTTCCCACCCCATAGCTCGCTCCCAGCACACTTCTGGTTATTTTTTTTCCCTTTGGTTATGCTTCACAACTCATTTTATCAGCTGTCAGTAACCAAATGTCTTTTTTAAGGAGTGGGTTATAGCCACTAATGTACTGAATGCTATTGCACTGGCTGCAGTTAGTGTTCCACGGCTAAATTACTATAATTAATGTTCCACTAGAACTGTTTGTAACAGGCGGCTGCGGGAGCCCCGGGTCTGGGCTTTCACAGCCACTGAATTATCTCTCCTCCCCGGAGAAAGCGCCTCTCACAAAGGGGAGGGAGGAGGTCAGCACTGGGACAGGCAGGTACTAGCCGAGCAAACTCCAGCAGATGAGTGGCCCGGGAGCTGTTCCCGGGGTACAGACTCCCTGTGTCTCCCATCTCGGCTGCTGTGCTCCCTGGGACTGCGGCTGGGTGTGCGGTGGAATTCCTGCTGGGATTGTCAGGGCACGGCTGCATCGCCAGGGCTTCGCCTATCGCCCTCCACGATTGCGTTTTAAAGCTGGAACACAGTGCCTAGAGAAATGCTTCCAAAACTCGCTGAGGGCCGTCAGCAGAGATGTTTCCCTGTGCCAGGCATGGCACTTCAGCCCACACTCCACGCCAAGTCTGCACCCAAAACTATCCCTGCCCTCCCTCCCTGCTCCCCCATCGCCTCTCAGTGAGGCCAGAGGTGCGGGGGAAAAAATGTGCTCGGCGGGCACATGCACCCCTTGTTTCGCTAAATGCATTGTTCAGTACCTGCAACAAACAGATTAGCCGAGGCTTTATCAGGGACAAGAGAAGGGAGAGCAGTGTGATAATGGTTTTCAGCAAATCCTCGGGCTGTCACAGATTAGAGCTGCGGCAGGAGCATTATCAGCCCTTTCCTCCTCTCCCCATCACCTCCCCCTTTGTCTCTTCTCACCATCGGATTTCTCCAGCCAATCTATCCCTGAGAGAGCCGGGCAGATACAAGAAGAAGTCGGTTTCCATCTGATCTGCAATTGGTTTTTCTCGGCAGCCGATCCGTGTCGCAGCATTGATCCGTGGGCCCCCCAGCGCTTGTCACCTTGCGTGTCTGGGAGGAAGGTGGCCGAAGGAAGGGGGGCTGGGGTGGGGATGCTTTAAACTTGCTGTGTGCCATTGATCTGCAGGCGGGAGCATGGCCAGGCCAGCCCTGCCAGGCAGGAGGGCACGAGCCACCTGCCCTCATCAGAGGAGTTTAAATGGCTGTGACCTTCTTTTTAAAGGAGAGGAATGTCTTTGGAAGGCCAGCGGTAGGAGGGGGCCAACCCCAAGCCCTGGGGCAGCTGGTTGCGTCCTGCCCAGCCCTCTCCATCTCACCAAGGGACAGCTTGATGAGACTGGCACTGGGGTGCTGGGAGCCTATGGGGCAGCCTTCTCTCTCAGAGGGGTCACCCACTGCACCCACATCCCCATTTCTGCTCTGCACCTCTCTGTGCCACACTGCAGTATGGCCAGGCATGAGTGGGGACCCCTGTCTTGGCTCTGCAGCTTGTCCGAGCCTGTGGGAGAGAAGCTGCCATGTGGGAGCTGTTGGGTTAACCCCAGAGGGTGGGCAGCTTTCTCAGGAGACCTGAAGCTGCAAAAAGTTGTTTTTCCCTTCTAAATGTGGGACACGAGGCTGTCTTTTGTCCCAATGACTGCAGCCAGGACCTGCAGGCCCCATCAGGCAGGGGTTTGTTGAAATACCTGGATGCTCAGGAGTCATGGCCCAATGGGCAGGGCAGCAATGCTGTACCAGGCAGGACCCAGCATCTTTGGAGTC
Source organism: Leptocoma aspasia (assembly GCA_013399835.1). Taxonomy (NCBI): domain Eukaryota; kingdom Metazoa; phylum Chordata; class Aves; order Passeriformes; family Nectariniidae; genus Leptocoma; species Leptocoma aspasia. Next base: position 369,059 of record VXAX01007276.1, read on the forward strand.
AAGCTCAGACATCCTGTCTGTGCCACCTGATCCTCCCCCTACCCTTCTGCCAGGTTCCTGCTAGGTAGAGCTGTGGCAGCTCTGCCTCATCTCCCCTTGTCTGGCTGACCCGAGGGATGGTATGCAGGTGGGTGGGAGGGCAAGAGGGGATATAACAAGTAATGGCCCCAAGTGTGGAAACAGTGTTAATAAAGTGTATTTCACTTTTAATTTTGGCATATAATGTAATGATCTTTTTTAAGGCCCTATCATATTATCTGCATGACTAGATTATTGAGTCTTCATCATCTCCAGATAAATTTATGACCAGGATGATGTTTGGAATTTATTATCAGTCAATAGAGCTCAATACTGTAACAAGGCGTGTAATAAGATATACATATTTAATGATCCGGAGTAAAACAGCCCTGCTAATGGGCAGGATGAGACGGAGGCTGGAGCGTTAATTTCCATCCCTTGCCCCTTTCCACGGGAGCCTGCACCATTCAGATGGGATGCAGCCCCAGGGTCCTGTGTGTTGCCTGAGGTCGGGAGCAGGGACTGGCTCAGGGGGATAGCGAGGAGCACAGCCCTCATGCTGCTGTGGCTGTGAGCACGTGCCTGCTGCACGTATGCACTCATGGGAAGGTAAGGACTGTCACACATCCACTTTGCAGGTGGCTCTCTCCAGGCCAGCAGTCTGGGCAAGCCTTGCACAAACCTGCAGTTCCGGCAGCTGCTGAGATGGCTGGAAAAGCCACAGAGTACTTTCTATGTTCCAGGGGCAAGCCTGAAATCCTGCCTCTGGGACAGTGCAGGGCTCTGCGGCTCAACAAGGGGAGCAGAGCCAGGGCAGACAGATGCACTCTGTCCACACCACACGAGGACATCTCTGGCCCAGCAAAGCCCTTGGTGGGGACACAGTCCCACGCGGCCTCACAGAGTCCCCCATGCTCCGGCTCACCTGGCTGTCTCCCTGACAGGAGACCAGACAGCACCAGAGCAGGCACAGCCCAGGGAGGTAGCAGGTCTGTGTGCCCAAGCACCCTGGCTCTGTGTGCAGCTGCCCACAGACTGTCATGTTGAACAGGGGGCCATCTCCTTTGCCAGGTTATAATTTGAGCTGCCAGCGCTGATTTTTCCAGCCTTTTGGGATGTTATTAAATTACTTTCCAAGGACTTTTAATAAGCATTTTTGATACCTTTGAAGCGTTCAGCTTTGTGGGAAGATTACAGTCCCGCATCCATCTCGCTGGGAGAGAAACAATGGCAGCAGGGCTGGTGTTTGATCTCTCCTCCAGAAGGCGAGAGAGGGTTTGGGTTAGACAAAGAGGTGAGCTGCTGATTTAGAGCTAATGTTTAAAAATAGGTAGGTCTCCCTCCAAGATAGAGAGACCTGCCCTCCTCTGTGTAATCGCCTGCCTCTGCCTCGCCGGACTTGCAGAAACACAGCTCGCTTTATTTGAAGGCTTCGAGTGCAGCATCGCAGTTTGATTCTTGGTCCTTTTAAAGCTATAACTAGGCCATCTGACCAAGCTTTAAAGAGCAGGAGAACTTTCCATTAGGACATGCGACACACTCTTGGCAGCACTGGAATTGCATTCTTGCCTTTTATTTCCTTTCTCTGACATCTCATGTCACTCAGGCAGGAGAAACTCAGCTTTATAAACTCACTCATCTCTACCTTGAAATTTCTCCCTAATTAGGGTCCCAATCCCAGTGGTGGGACTGGATGTCAGGAGCTGGATGTGGAACAGAGCCAATAGCAGTGGTAGAGGTCAAACCAAACTGCTCTCTGCAGCCCAGGGACTACCTGGCCCCAGTAGCATGTCAGGGGCAGGGAGACAGCATCTCCCATGTCTATGCCCACAACTCCCGCACAGGAGAAACAGAGCCACCATCCCTGCCATGCCAAGCGTCTGCGTGTCTGTCCCCCGTGCTGCCTCTGGCAGGGACCATCAGATGAGTTACAACACCACGAGCACCCAGCTCCACCAAGCATGCCTTCACTGCAGGGAGAAAAGGTGTCAAGGGAGTCGAATTCCCTTTATCTGTGGATAACTACTGCTGCCTTTAACAGCCTGGAATAAACTAGCCATAAATATCATGATCATAAGTGCTTAGATATGGCAACTTTACACTGAACAGAGGTTTTAACCTTCCCTGCGGAGGATATCCAGCTCTACATCACTGGCTGTTTCCATTCAGCTGCGCGGCCAAAGACAAGCTCTTGATGAGTTGCTCAGAGCAGCTGCACCAGCTTCTGGCCACCTCTCAGTCCAGTCTAGCCCCAGTCCTTACCCTGGTTTTAGGGTAGGACCTCCCTCCTGCTTTCAGTGCCAGACAAGAGTCCTGCTGCCCTCTCTCCACTGCCACCATTCTTTCCTCCTCTAAGGAATCACCAGCATTGGAGCCTGCTGCTTACTGGGCTCCTGTGGGGCTCCATCTTCCCTTCTCACTCCCACCCACAAGGAGGGTGCTGAGCCACCAACTTCTGCAGCAATTTGTCACCATCACCTTGTCCCTGAGCCAGGCCAGGGGTCCCGTATCAGCAAGAGGGCAGTTTGCATCCTCCCTGCACCTTGCCAGTGCCCCGCCGTGACTTTATTTTGCATGGCGACTTTGAGGGGAGCTGTAAAACACTCAGACGAGTTAAATAATACACGACAGTGTACGGTATAAATTACAGGAAGCCAGCGGTGGAGCGACATTGTATGCTGAATAAATTAAAGGCTGCGTGACTTACAGGCAAGATTGATCTGCTGAGCATTTTGTTTAGTGACGTGCTTGTCATAAGGGAGAGCTAATTACAGGCACGAGGCGCGCAGCTCTGGCGCTGGGGAGCACAGAGCAAACTGGGTTCATGAATGTCACCCGGCTCCCTGCACTTCCAGGATTTGCTCTTTCTGAGGCCAGCCACATGCCAGGCCCCGCTAGCTGGATGCCTGCTGTTTTCCCAGGGCCATCCAGCACTGTCACAGCCCAGGAAAAGGACTGTGCTGCCACAGGGAGCTGCCACAGTGTGAAAGTGGGTGTGCTGGTATGGGGGATACAGGCAGCTGGTGGCTCTGGGGTCTGCCCTGAGCAAGGGCTGGTGTTGGGGCTGCCTCAGTGGCTTAAGGGAAATGGAGATTTTCTATCCTGAGCCCATTCTTAATGGAGCAGAGTCATATAGGGTCCTGTGGCGTTTTTGAGCCCAGCGCTGCTCACAAGGTGACAGGGATTTCACTGCTCTGGGGTACCCAGGGCTGGCTGAGCAGCAAAGCTGAGAGCTGTGAGGGCTGATTTGGGAACTGAAGAGTACAAAAAGGCAAGAACAATTCAGAAATTAGGTAGGGATCCTGTCATAGCAGGATGCTGCCATGAGCCACCAAGGGAGGGGGCAGTCTTCTTCAGATCACACTTTGGACTGGATGATTTTTGAGAAAGATGTGCTTTACCCACAGGCATGTGGGAGACTGGTGGGAGGCTTGGATTCAGCTGGGTGACTTTAACCACCAAACTTGGGGCTGAGTTTGGAGGCTTTTCCTGCTGGACTCCAGAGCAGGGATGGCTTCCATGCAGGAGGTCTGTCCCCATTGCCTGCACAGCTGAGCCATGCCGTGCAGGCTGTGGGCATCCCTCGAGGTCACAGCAGAGGCTGTGCCATGGAGCTGGTGGAACGGGGACCTCCCTGGCATGCCACAAGGGCGCTGGTGGCTGGAGACCGTGCTCCGGAGCGGGCCGGCCATCGGGATGTGCTCCCCTCCAGCTCGGCTGGGTCGGCGGTTGTCTGTCACTCGGTGGGATTATGAGTAGTGAGTGTAATGCATCGGCGTATGAATAGGGTTGTCTGGCTGATGGTGATGTATCGTTTTTCATTACTGCCTCTCAAGCCCTCCCTGCTTCACGTGTGGAAATTCTATTTATTCCCTAATTTGTAAAAATTCCCTCCTTATCTGATACCAATCAGGGAGGGGTAATTGGCTCTCCAGGGCTAGCGGCTGGGGTCCTGATGAAGAGATATGTGTGTCTGCTCTGGCTGTCCAGGCACCCTGCCCTGCTGCACCAGCGACACGGGCCACAATTAATAATGATTTGCAAATGGCAGACAAGCAATAACGCAGAAAGATGTCCAGCCAGCCTCCTGCCCGCCCCTTAATTTCCTTCTGTAATATAAATGGCACAGGAACGAAAATCCAGCGCTATAAATTCTGAAATTAGTTATTCACCGTAATAAATGGTTCCCTTTTTGGTGCACCGTTCTCCCCATCCTTCTCCTCTGACCCCCCCACTTCCTCCTCCCATCCCAGCCCCCTTGCCTGGTACCTACTTCATTTGAGTCCTAATATGCAAATGCTGTAATTTAACGGGATGGTGAAGTTGATTTTCATGTTAACTTAATTACTTTGATTTATGAAGGGCTGGAATGTAGACACAGCTCCATCCTTGCCCACCTCCCACCCTCACCCCTCTGCAGTCCTGCTGACCTGCCACCTCTCTTCCCTTTTCTTCCCTTGGCTCAGTCCTCTTTTCCTCTTCTTCCCAAGTTTAGTGTTTTATTAGCTGCCTTTAAGTGGACATAAGTCCTTGCGACAATCGCATGATGCGGAGGACAAATTCCCCGTCCTGCCTTGTTTAATCGTGCCTGGATAATGGATGTATAATTGACTCATTTGAATGCTTTTGCCTACAGGAGTGCAGAGCATTAAATGTTTGATTGCCTTAATTTCCAAACAGATCATTATCCCCTTCTTACCCGCTCTTAATAAACACTTTATGAGGATTTTTTTTGTAAAGGAAAAAAATCTCCAGTCCTCGTACTTCTCTGAAGTGATAAACTCTAATTAAGTCTAATATTTAAAAATATGGTAATGGTGACTTGTTTGAATAAGTGGCCTGCATTTCCATAATTTCATTATTACGTAAAACACGCTAATTATTTGAAGTGTGCTTATTACTAAAAGAGAAATCTCCTTCTAATAAAGATGAAATTGGCTTTTTTCCCTGTATTGCTGTGCATGCCGCTCCCCTTCTCTCCTGGACGGTGAGTGGCCACAGCCAGGAGCAGGGTGATGGCAGCATTCGCTTTGTTTGCTCAGGGAAGGCTGCCAGCCAGGGGATGCTGGATGTGCAGGAACAGGCACAGAGGCCGAAGGATAAGCTGAGGTCTCTGTACACCCTAGGTCACCCTTGGCCCCAGCAGCATTGGTGCCCTTTGGGCTCATGAGCTCCAGGAGTTGTTGGGAACATTGCAAGCTCAGCCCCTGCTGCCCACTCCCTCCAGCAGGGATGCCCCAGTTGTCATGGTTTGCCCACCTGGCATCGCCTGTGCCAGGCTATCCAGCAGCCTGTGGGGCTGAAAGGTGTCTCAGCATCTGGGTGTCTTGCAGTGCAGAGGCCCCAGCCACCCAGCTCTGCCCTGGGAGAGGGCCAGCATGGTGGGTGCATGATGGGAAGAATGGTTCCCAATGCAGAGGATGGGAGGAAGCATCTTGTCTCCCACAGAGTGACAGTGGCCAGCCTGGGTGGGAGAAAGGAAGAGCCCAAGGCAGCAGATCAGTGGCCAGCCTGGGTGGGAGAAAGGAAGAGCCCAAGGCAGCAGATTGATGGTCAAGACTGGTCCCCTTTTGCTGCACTTCCTACTGACCTGGGAACTGCCAGAGATGTGCCCTCCCTGCTCCAGTGTCCCTGCTGGGATAAACTGGAATTGGAGGTCTTGCTGACCCCAGTGTGCAGGGAGTGGGACAGGCATCCTGTCCCTCTGGGACAGACACAGGTTGAGGGAGGATGAATATGAATTGTGTCCAACCCCTCTTCAGAGCCTGTGCGGGCGCTCTGTGGCGGGGCAGGCAGGGAGGCACTGGGATGAAGTCAATATAAAACTAATTTTCTTTTCTTCATGAAGAAATGAGGTGTGTGGCAGTAACGTAATTGCAGATAATGAGGTAAGTTATTCTTAATATTCTGCACGTTGCTGTCAGCTCCACCTAATATACCTGCCGGCTGTGCGGGACACGCGCAGCCCCTTGCCCCATGCGCAGGATTATGAGGCCATTAATTTGGGAGCAGCTCAGCAGGACCATCCCTGGCATCCCTGTGGATCCCTGGGAGCCGTGAGCACTTGGTTCTGACACGTCTTTGTCGCCACTATGGCGGGCATCCTGGTGTCACCACCTTGCCCAGCATGTCATGGTGGGGATGGATTCAGATCAGACACAAACTCCCTCCTAGCTCCAGTGTGGATGGGGTGAGTGACACAAGAGCCTGGCTCTGTGTGCTGGGAAAATGCTGTCACTCCCTGCCCCAACAGTGACATTCCTGCTCGCAGGGAGCAGCACAGCCCACTATGGGGATACAGCACCCAGTGCTCCTATTCATGATCGCTGGGGACGCCAGCAGCAGTGCCAGACTTCGTGAGATCTCTGAGGTCCATACAGCTGCTGCCGCTCACAAGGCCACCTGCTGTCACCCAGGGGCGGCAGTGGGGAGGCTCCGGATGGCGGTGGCCGGGCGGCCCTGTTTCTGCTTTGCAGGGAGCTGTTATACAAAGGCAGCAGTGATATTATTCATTAACAGTAATCTGCCATTAGAACATTGACAAATGGCCCCTCGGCGCCTGAGCATCAGTTCTGGTACAGCCCATAAAGCATGGGGACAGTTTAAATATGGACCTGCTCAGCTCGGGCCGGGGGTGATCCGTCTTCCCGGCCATAGCACAGGTGCAGTGGGGCTGCCTCCAAATGAGCACTTTGGGGGGGGCCCTGAAGTCCCTGACCACCCACAGCCCACCGGGGCAGCTGCTGGGATGGAAAAGCTCCCTCCTTGCTCCGGAAGCGTCTCGGCCCAGTGCATGGCGGTTGCACCAGCGCTGAGACCCGCGGACACCAGTCTGTGTGGTTTGATCCTGTGGGGAGGTGGGAGAAATGCTGGCAGGGCAGCACACATAGGGATGTGGCCCCTGCCCTTCTCCCCAGTGTCTGGACTGGGTGTGGAGGTGATGCTCTCCTGGAGTGAGCATTGCTGCTTCTGGGAGCCCGATCCAGCAGCAGACGCCTGCTGATGGAATCCTTGAGCTCATGCTGGGTTTGCAGCAGTGCCGCCATGCAGTGGCTGGTGGGAGGGCACATGCCAGGCAGTCAGCCCAGTGCCATGGGCTGGGGGCTTTCTGCCTCTGTCTCAGCAGAGGAGTGCAATGGGAATGCCTGTTCCCCTCCAAGGACAAGGCAGCCAGTCATGCTGAATGGCCAAACAAACTCCAGCCTAAACTTAGGAGAGCATCCAGCTGCCCCATGTGTGTGCACATGTCGCTGTCCTTGGCTGTCACTGCAGCGAGAGCTTGGCAGGACATGAAGAAAGCTGAAAGGAGGGTGTCAGGCCAGTGTGGTGTCACAGTGGGTAATGCTGAAATAACAGGTTAAAACCTGGTGGGCTAAGCCAGCCAGGGTGAGGGGAGGCTGGGGTGTCACATTACCCCACACTGCACTGGCAGCTGGACCAGAGAGGGTCCCAGAGGTAGCCAGCCCCAGAACTCAGCACCTCAGGGCGAGCTCAACCCGAGCCATCCTGGGCCACTGCATGGGGACAAGGGGCGATGCTCAGAAGCAGCATAGCAAGGTAAGGGGCAGGGAGGCAGAGCAGAGCCACTGCTCTGTTTGTATGAGGCAGGATAACCCCAGGCTCACCCCTTTCACACATACCGCACAACACCCCTAAATCAATTGCATCTTATTATTACAATATCAATATACAATATTCCTACAATAACACCATTGATTTTCTACTCAGAGGCTGCACCTAAGTCTGTTTTAAAGAGGAGGGAGTTAATAGTGCCCTCATTAAAAATCTATAGATTACCCCCCACCCCAAAAAAAAGAAAAAGCAGTTTATATTCATTAGGGCTATTGAATATAAAGTAATATGTTTGTGTAGGACATTGGAGTAATGTGATAATCCGTCCGCATATCAGGGAGAAATCCACTTAGCAACCCTGTCAGCTTGACAAGAAAAATGTGCCCATAAAGTCGGGAATACATTGAGGGAGTGAGCGGGAGGAGAGCGGGGGCGTGTGTGCATGTGCGCGCCTGTGCAGAGCCATGCTGGCCGTCAGCGTGGGACCACCTTCACCCCATCACCCTGCTCAGCCTTGGGACACAGGGGGGCACCCCTCAGGCCCCTGGAGGTGTATGGGGCTGGGACACGCCAAGTGTGCCAGGATGGGGATCAAGCCAGGGGCTCTGCAACCTGCCAGCCTCCCTGGCCCCAGGTAGGGTCACCAGATGGGACAGGTTGGTGGGTGCCAGCCTGGGTACTGGGGTAGCACCACCACAGCCGTGTGCCCCCCAGGGAGAGCTGGGCTGAGTCAGGGCTACAGGGTGGGCAGGGCTGCCTGTGCCCTCCTGCCAGCCTCGGACTCTGCTTATCCCCCACCCCGTGGTCACCTTTGCGATGGATTAAGCACTGAAAAGCAGCAGAGCAATCCCGGTCGCGCTCTCTTAGGCTGTCAATTGCCATTTTTGTAATAGAAATTCCTTTCACAAGGTAACGACGGCCAGATTTAGAGGATTTCATATTGTTAATAATTCCCCAAACAGCCATCTGACTGTGTTGTTTTAAAAGCCGCTTAGTTTTTTGCTTTGGAGTTTATGAAAATCTCCCACTCTAATATCCCGAGAGCCAGCCTATAATTGTGTTATTAAATCAATCGGAGCGGATTACATTGTAAAATCAATAGATGGCTGTAATTGCATATTAGAAAGTTGTTCTGCTGTTGTTGATTTTTTTTTACATGGATAATTATAATAAGCGTGTTTACCTTAGCGCTGATTTGGAATGAGTCTCACTAAATGACGTATGATGAGCTTGGCACACTTGCTGCCAGGGGCTGTGGCATCGTTTGGGACAGCAAGGACAGCACTGGCAGCATGGGCATGTGGGTGGCATTGACCAAACAGGGTCCCACCAGTTTGCAGGGTGGCAGCTCAGAGTTCACGGTGTCTCCCAGCACTTGCATCTGGCAACAGAGCACACTGGGGTTTTGGGGAGGCAGATGATGGGGTGCAGGAAGCAGACAGCAGTCCCAGATGGTGTCCCCAGGGACCACCTTGGGAGTCCCAGGAGGTGCCACGGGGTCTTGCTGCCTGTCTGGCAGCTGCCCAGGTCTCTCTGCAGTTCCCCCTCAGCAATATGGAGCAATAGTCAAGCCCCAGTGGCCACTCCAGCTCGGGGCAATGCTCCAGGCTGTGAGGTTGGCAGTAGGACACCTGGGGCTGTACTTTCACATCCGAACTGCTCACTTGCCACTCACCTGCCACAGCTCCAGGATTTGCTTTGCTGTTACTTTTTGGGGGTACCAGGCCAGGGCTGGCTGGGTGGGGGTACTTTGGCCACAGACAGTTACACTCCTCTTATCTCTGTTTCCCCAGCTTTCAAGCCACTATTACCCTGTTAGATCCCACTGGCAGCTGGCTCCAAGGGCTGAGGGCTTTCTGAGGGACTCGGTTGTCTGGGGGATGAGATGGAGCAGATGATCCTAAGGACAGTGAGGGGATCACTTGAGTGAGAACAAGTGACAGCAGCGGAAGCTGGCATTGTGACTTGGCTGGGCAGGACACCTGTCACCTCTGGGGGCCTTATGCAGCCATCAGTGTCACCTTGGGCAGCAGAGAGGACAAAGGCGCAGAGAGATGGGCTCACCTCTGCCCGCATGCCAGCCAGTGGACTGGGGACTCCCCGCCTTTGTTGGGCTGTCCTTATGCCCAGCTGCTGTCCCATGTCTGGCACACGAGTGACAGGAAGGGGTGCCATGAGAGGTTTCCGGGGGACACTCTAGAGGCACGTGGCACTGATGGGGACATCACCTCTTTCACTGCCAACCATCAGCCAGGGGCAGCTCATGGCAGCCCCTTGGGGGAGCTGCGCATGAGGAAAGTCCTGCACCTCCAACAGTCCTGCTGGGAGACAGGCGATGGCTTTGCCAGCAGGTCACTGGGCACAGCGGGGCTGGGCAGTGCTGCTGGTCTAGCAGGGAGCATCCAGGAGGCCGGGCAGCCCCATCCCTGCAGGCAGATGCCTGGCAGCAGGACAGCGCTGCCCGGCTGCGGGGGGCCCTCAATCCGGCACGCGGCACTGTCAGCAGGCAGCCTGCTGTCTCCTAGACAGTGAAATATGGCCACAATTAGCCCGGATACAGTTCAATTATGATAAACAGCGTTTGCACCCTTTAAGCTGTGATTAAAAGGCCTCCTCCCGTTGATAGAGAGACCTAATTTCACATTATTATCGCTGTAGCTTGATTATAAAGCACTCCCTGGATTTACAGTTGGGAGATGGATGTGGAGGCTTCTTTATCATTTACACATCAGTAATGATGCAGCCTTCCCTCCACCACAACATCCATCCAGCAGCGGTGGGGAGAGGGGGGCCTTGCCTGCACCCCCCTCCCGGGGCACCCTCTCCCTGTGTCAGCCAGGCCCCGCTGCCACACACAAGTGGGCAAAGTCACCCTTACGGTAACAGCTTGATAAATGGGCGGGCGGTAATGAAATGGAGACATCAAGGCGTGGGGCGAGGAAGAAAGAGTGGTAATCGGAACGAGTGGAGCTGTCCCGAAACGGAGGGGAGCGGGAAGAAGGATCGCCTCTGCGCCGTGTGCTGTCAAGGGAGAAATTACACATTTACTCTTGCTTTTTCTTAAGGAGACGGCCCTCATAGATCAAAACATGGATTTACAAGCCAATTTTCAACATGAAATATAGACACTAGGAATCAATTTAAGCCCAGCTTCTATTTTAGTAAACCGTGCCTGAGTTTAGTCCCAGGTAAATAACACCGGAGCCTTCCCCCTTCCCATCTTGCTGCTCTGCCACGGCCCAGCACCAGGAGTGGCTGTGGCTTGCCATCCCAGCCACCTGCCACTTGTCAGACTCTGGTCGGTGAGCATAGGGAGGCACCACGGGCTGGCTCTGGTGGGGACATGGATGACCCAGACCTTCAGGTCCAGGGCATGGATCCATCTCAGCGCAGCACTGGGTCATACTGGGATACAGGTGGCCAGTGCTGGGACTGGGAATTCTGCAATCACGCCACATCACTGCAAGGTCCTTGGGACAGAGTACCTGGACTGATGGGGACACAGGCCCGGCATGGGATTCAGAACTTGCTCAAACAACTCGTTTGGATCATGCTTCTAACCCAATATCTCTGTGCTTTCTCCTTAGACGACTGCAAGAACATTGCCAACATCATGAAGACACTGGCCCATAGAGGCTTCATCTTCAAGCAGACCTCCAAACCTTTTTGATCCCCGAGGCAAGCCAGGCAAGGGCTGCATGCGCCCGGTGCCGGCGAGGCAGGGAGGACGGGCTCCAGCATTAAAAAAAAACCCGGCAACCGAGGCCAGAGGAACCGACACAAAAAAAATCTCAATTTCAGCTGTTAACTCCAGTAGAGGTTGTATATATGGGAAGGCAAATCTGTGTAGACCTGATGTGACTCCCTCTCTGGGCTGCTCCGGACATTATGCCATGCTAGCGGACAGCCGCGTAGGGCGCTTGCACCACATTTTAGACTTGTAGTTCGTTCTTTTTCTTTGGCTCCTGATTTCCATCCCTCCCTCCATATCCCACCCTGCCCTCCCTCTCCCACCCCGTAGCCAGAGCATCCCCCATCTCCACCCTGGCATGGGCCATACCTACCTTCCCTTCTTCTTTCTCTTCTCTGGTTTTATGTTTTCAGGCCTCGAC
>VXAX01007277.1:0-62953 GCA_013399835.1 Leptocoma aspasia
CGCCGCCGCCGCGCCGACCCCGCCAGCCGCGGAGCAGCGGGCAGCGCCGAGCGGCGGCCGCCGGGGCCCTGCTCCCCTGAGTGCTACCAGGGGATCGTGGCGCTGGAGCAGGCCGAGGAGCGCATCGCCAGGCTGGAGGAGGAGAACGGCAGCCTGCGGGAGCTGGTGGAGGACATGCGGGCCGCCCTGCAGAGCAGCGATGCGCGGTGCCTGGCGCTGCAGGTGAGTCCGGGGCGGCTTCTGCACCGGGCTCCCGGGGGCGGCTCGGGTGGCGCCGAGCGCTTCAGGAGAGATGCTGCTCTCGGAAAGTCAGTGTTTGTAACCTCTCCACCGCCAGACGGAGACCGAAGTTGCTCGTTCAGCCTCGGCATTAACTTTTTAGCAAAGTTTAATTACGGGAGGCTTCAAGGAGAAATGCATGGCACCAGTGTGCCATTAAATATAGTTGTGATGAGCGCTTGGGAAAAGCGTAGGGGAGTTCAGCCTAACAAACCCACGTGTACAATGCTGCTGCTTCTTCTACTGCACTTGCAGTCAGGATGTGCTGATGCCATATGCTGGATATGCACCAATGCAGAGTTTTTCCTGAAGTAAGAAAGAACTTTTGGATTCTTACCTGCACAAGCACATGCAGTGCCTCAGTCGTAAGTGCCTCAGAAATATTAGAAGTAGGTTTTCTTCAGAGTGTGGTCACAAGAGTTCAGAGTTGGAGCCAGTTCTGTGGGCAGGCTGATGAATAGTCTGGGGCTCCTCTGCAGAGCCCCATTAATTCCGGGGCTGGTTTCTGCTGGTTCTGCTGTACTGGCTCGAGTGAAACACATACACACTTAACAGCAGTTAAATTACTCTGGCACGAAATAGTGTGGAACAGGCAGAGCAGTGAAGGGCAGCATAGACCAATTGTTCTGTCAGGTCTGACCAGGTCTGATTTGATTCTGACAGCACTCACAGAACTCTGCTCCACCTGTGACACTTCCACTTGCAGTAGATGACTGCTCCTCTTCACAATGTCCAGCAAGGCAGGTCAAAGACACTTTTAGCATTTTCATCTAAAAAAGGGAAAGGAAATCAGCAGAAAACGTGAAGTCACCAGTCAGAGGTCCCATGAAGAATCAAAACAACAAAGAGGAGAGCTCCAGAACACCCCCAGCTACTCCCTGCTCTCTTCTTCTGAACACAACTTCATTGGAAATATCTTTTTCAGCACACTACTTGACTCCTGAATACAGACCATAGTAATGACACAAAAGCTATACAGAAACTTGTGCAATAACATACTAGTGAGTAGTTTGAAAATTAAATACATAGCTAGGTATTAAAAACTACTTTCCAGAGATTATTTCCTTGTCTCTGTACTTGGCAAAGGCCAAGTAGCTTTAGTTGCTTATCAACTATACGTGATTTAAAAATCCCCAACAAAGCACAGTCCAGCCACTTTCAGTCTTAATTAAAACACATCAATTTCTCCCTGCTTTGTGCTCCTGGTCATTACAGGTGGGACTGCGGAAGAGCCATACCAGCCATAAAGAAGAAGGATCCTGCTTCATAGGGAGTAAGAGACCATTAACACAGAACCACTCCCAGACCAAGTGCCTCCAAAGTGTCCTGAAGGAAATGGAGCTCATCCAGAGCTCCAGGNAGGTCCCATTCCCAGCCAGGTGCAATCAGATGGCTGACACTCCATGTCATAGAAAAGCTCTTCAGCTTGTCCTGGGACCTGGGGGAAAGCACACAAGGACAACTTCTGGCCAATGGTTTTAAACTTGCTGTGACTTCATTGCTTCTTCGCTGACAGAATAGGTAATAGAAGAGAGAAGCTGACACGGTCCTAAACCCACAAAATCATATAGTGGGAATCTCAAACAAAAAACATTACCCAACTAAAGTTCGTATTTGTAATAGCGTAAAGCAATCTTTCCAAAAGCCAGAAAGTTGGTCACAAATTTAATATTCCACCCTTTCTGTTGCTTTTTATCTCAGACAAAACTTGGACTCAGTGATGGTTATTAAGAGTTAGTCATTTCTGCCCAAGTTTAAGACAGACCTACGGAATAAAATCTAGTTTATATTTTCACTTACCCAAAACAAAACCAGTATTTTTGGATGTATTTCTACTTACACTACTAAATCTAGTATTTTAATAAATTGCATCTTCTCAAGTCCTTGCCTCTTCCTAAACTCACACTTCCTCTGTCTGCTTATAAGAAGAAGTCATCGTGAGTTATTTATGGCATCATACCTATTGTACTGTTTTATGAAGTGAGGAAATTCTAAAAATAACCATTTTATCGACTGTCTTTCTGTCAGCATTGTATATGCTAATACTTGCATGGTTGCAGAAGATCAAAGAAAATAAAAGGATTTATTTAAACATCAATAGGATTTAAAAACCACTGTGAGGGCACGTAGTGTTCTAGATGACTGTCAGGGGTCTCTGGATGAATGATACAACTCCTGCTGCTAAAAGGGATCACGCAGCCGTCAGGTCTGTCACGTTCTCCTTGGCATGAGCACCAAAGATTTAAGAAGAGTTCTTGTCCTATGGAATTGCTTTTCCAAAGTATGATGAAGGATCACCTTGAAACAGGTTAAAGGCAATAAGCAATGTCCACTGGCCTTTCAGAGCAAGGACTTTATGGGTTACATCAAAACGAAGAGTGTGAGTTTAGAAATGTAAATTATATGTTCCTTGTAAGATAACCTTCATTTGTAATACTTATTTTTAAATTGCATGCTAATTTAAAGTGAGTGTCAAGCTCAGGAATGGTGCTGGACTGACCATTTGTGAACTACACCCCTTTTTTAGCCTTGTAGCACATTTAGCAAAGGCCCAGGCCAGCTTCCACCCTTTGAGATTCTCTGTTGGCCATAAAGCACCTCCACCTCCCCAACCAGTAAAATAACTCTTGGTGTAAACAGTTTAACTTAGAGATGCATAATGATAATTGCGACTTGCATGCCTGTGGTCATATTCCATAACTCATGGAATCCCATCACTCCACATGTTCTCAGAGAGGCATAGAGGTGCCCAAACTGGCAGAAAATGGTGAATAAGCAGTGCTGAGCTGTGTGCTAGGGTGGGGAAAGGGTTCAGCAGCAGCTCTGCCCCATGCAGCCTTGGCTGTCCCAGCTTGTCCCACTCCCTCTGCTTGCTCACGCTGGTGCTCAGGCAGCCCAAACTCCTCCTGCTCAGAGAGAATCACCTTCTCCTGACATGCAGGAGCCCACATCCATGGGTGTAGCTCGGGTGAGGTGCTGGGAGTGCTTGGTGAGGGGAAGAGGTGGGTTGGCTGAGGTGTGGAGAGGGAGGGACAGCTGGGAACCCACAGGGTTCTGAGTGTCACTTGGCAAGGGTGTCACTTGTCCTGTTGGTTAAGTCAGGCTGTATTTCAGTTGCTGTTACCTGTACTGTTAGTGTAAGTCTGGCTGTGTTTCAGTCACCAATCCAGTGAGCAGTTTTCTCCCTTGCCAGGTGCCACACAGAGTGTGAGCAGGGTCTGGATTTGGCAAGAACTAATGCTGCAAGGTAGTGATGGAGAGGAATAGGGGGGATTTGGGTGTTCTGCAGAAAGCATTGACAGTTGCAGATACCTCTCCTGAGAATTCACCTTAATTGGCTTGGTGAGCCACAGGTTTCCTCCAGCTAAAGTCAAATTTCTTCCAGAGAGGATCATATTCAAGAATGAGTCCAACCTATGAGCTTTACACACTGCTCCTGTTTCATATTTATACATGTATAAATATGAAATATAGTTTCATATTTATAAAGGAAATTATTTCTTCTTTTAGGTTCAGATTTTAAAAGCTCTTTTAGCATCTAAATCCCTTTTCTAGACCTTCATCTGAGACCTACGTGCTATCACTTAGATCTGAAATCCCAACCATGACCTTAAGTTATAATCCCTAAAGCAGGAAACAACAGTTTGCATTTAGTCAAGAAAGTGTTTAAGTACCTGCAAGTGATTAAATGTTGTCCTAAATTGGAGTGTGTAATTATAATCATCACCTATTCCTGATTTCATATTCCAGATTCATATTCCTGCAAATCTGTATGACTTAAACATGAACTTTTTCTGAGTACACAGGTTCCTGTGCCAGGGTTTGAAATGCCCCTGTCACATCATTAGGTTCCTAAACCAGCCTAATTGACCAAATAGTTCATAGTTCTTTTCTTCAGGAAGAAGTTCATAGTTCTTGATCTTCCTACTCTGATGAATGTGTCAGGTTTCTGTCTGGACTATCTTTCAGCTTTTATTTTTTAATCCCTGTCAAGTCAGTGAGTCAGCTCAACTTTAAAGGTAAATGTCAATAAATTCCTTACCGAAAAGCTTGAGTTCAGTTCATTTCAGAGGAAAAGGACATCACAAGAAATTGTAAACATGTCATTGGTATTATACAAAAAGTGTGTAATTCCCAGCGCCTGATTACAGGAGAGTTTAGGAAGTCAGGCAAGTCCCATTTTTATGCAGTGCCCAGGGAGTTATTCCCAGAGGACAAATCATTAACCACTATTCCCTAAACTCCCTTTTTTTTCCCCACTAAGTTTTGCTCCAGCAGAAAGTGACACCATCCATGTATTCTAATATAATCCTATGATTTCTAAGTATTGTTTATAAAAATACCACACATGAAAATGTTACTACAGTAAAAATGTCACATCTACTGCTTCTTTCACCCATTGAGCCATTTGCCCTGTCAGAAAAGGAAATTGGATTGGTTTGACATTAATGGTTCTTGCCAAATATGAGTTGGCTCTGTTTTCTATACTACATAGGAGGTGGCTTAGAAATTGATTACTTAATAAAGTGTCCATATTCTTTTTCTCTTTAAAAGCATTGGAGGGAATAGAACAATTTAACAACCATGTTTTTGATCCCAGTGTAACAAATTTTAAAAAAGGTAATTTAGAATTGACATAAACTTCATAATAGAGATGTTCACAGAAGGTTTATGTTGCTGCATTAGTCAGCAGCACAGTAATTACATAGGTCAGTGAAGGAGGTCATAAAATACCAAAAAAGCCTCCCATATGCATGGTCTGTCTCCCAAATTACTTAATTATCCATCAGCATTTCTATGTATTAATGAGTAGCAATCCTTTTGGCATGGAATGCAGAGAAGTTTGTTTCAGCCCCTCATACATTCTCCTGTAACTATGAAGACTGAGGCCTCTAGCATAATTTTCTCCATTTATTTATTTCATCAGTGTCAATTTGTCTAAGAAGTTATGCTTTAGGTTATCTTATACTGGAAGCAGTTCAGTTTTCCCTCTCTTTCAGGAGGCAGTTCCCTGATCTTTTCAATAATTTCTCAGGTTATCATTCACTCTGTAAAATATAACAAGATGGACCAAACAAGTCCAATTCAATAATCCAGGAACAGGAGGGAAATATGGAAATATTCCTAACTGATACAGGGTCAGCTCCATTAAGTGTAGAAGAAAAAGCCCTAGGAAGGAAACACTCATACACAATAGAAGGTGTCTACTGTAGGTTATTTCCAGTCAGAATGATAATGGTTTATATTTAGGCACTCTAGAATTGTTCTTCTGCTCTAAAAATTAGGCATTAAAGAAAATCTGGAAAATTTTTGCTTGACTATGTCATTACTACCAACTCCTTGCTGTTGTGAGGTGAGGGGCATCTTGGCAATTTGTTCCAGGTGGCACAAAATTTGAGAGGAGGCACATCTTGTGTGCATGTGCTGGACAGACCTGCAGGTGATAAAGCAATCCTTGGACAGGAGCAGAGAGCAGGGACTGATGGCACTCAGGGAACTGAGCTCAGAGAGTGAAATGAAATGTTAAATTTGCAGCGCCTCATCTGTGAAAACGCTCAGATTCTTCTGGATGAACTGATGTAATCTCATTTTATTTTCTAACTTTGCCTGGAGCTGATAGTGTTTTCTACTATAGAGTGTAAGAAGTTTTGTATTACAGAGAAGTCTGCCAAAAACCACAGAGCTTCAAGTTTTGGAAGAAGTTAGCTGTAGCAGGTGAATATATTCCCATCATATGAAGCTTAGACTACTTGTGCATCTCTAGTCATAGAAGAATCATAAGCTAAGTAAGCAAACCAGATTACTCTCATTGGGAATGCTTTAAAGCAGCATTTTGATTTCACAAGAAGGGATAATGGAAGGTATTGTTATTTATGGTAGAGAGAACCATGCAGAGCAACTTAAATAGATTAATTTGGCAGAGGAGAAAATCTATAGCATCTCCTTCTGTGGAAGGGCTACTTTTATTTCAAATGCAAGAGTCTTGGAAAGATTTCCATAGTAATAATAGCAGAACCTTGAATTCAAATCCAGTCACATAATTGCAGGTTCATTTATCCCCAAGGAACTGCAACATTTATCCCCAGTGTGCTGCAACGCTGGAAGTGGAGCCACTTCCCTGCCTTTTTCCATGCTGGGCTCTTATTTACAGTGTTTATTCTTGGGAGGCTTTCCATGGCTTCTCCCTAAATCCTCCTTTTATCCGCCCGGCCGTGTTTACTGTGTGGGAGGGAATCAGTGCTGGCACAGTGGCAGTGCCACACAAATGGACACCCTCCTTGTCCCCTCCTGGCTCCATTTGCCGGCCCTGCTGGAGCTGTCCCTCAGCATCCCCCAGCTCACCCCTTCCTGGGGATGGAGGGTTGGCAGTGCCCTGCCAGCCCAGCTGCAGCACAGGGACAAAAGCACAGCCCAGGGCAGAGCTGGTTCTGTCCCCCTGTCCCCCCGTACCCAGCGAGCAGCTGCCTTTCACAGCTGCCTTCTCCGCCCCTCTGTGCATGGTTTGGATCCTGCTAACCCCTCCCACACCAGAGGGATTCGTTTCTGCCAAAGGGATGTGCAGTCAGTGTTTCTGCAGCCTTTTTTCCCCTGAATTAGTGCCTGGAAATTGAGGCAGCATCTTGGTGACAGCTGTACATATCCCTCCTTCATCTGCCTGCCCTGACTTCGTGCATTCCCCCCAGTACTCGACTCTCTTACAGCACCAACTTGCTAGGTGATCAACAGATTACCTGTCTTGTCTTATCCCTCCCCCCCACTCCCCATGAAAAAAAAGATTGATTTCACACACAAACATCACTTTAAAGAGAAAACTTCCTCCCCTACTCCTTTCAAACCCAAACACTGGAGTCCGCATGAGAGACTGTGACCCTCAGAAAGCAGAGCTCCCAGTCCAGGGTCACTGGTTTGGGGTTACAGGAAGAACCAATGTCAGATGTGGTCCTGGATCCTAACCACCCCTCAGGCACACTGTAAATACCCTCCTGTTCCTCAGGACACTGCCAGGAGCAGAGGCACCCAGGGGTAGCCTGTCCAGCAGCATTTAAACCTGCCTGGACTCTGAGGAGGCTGGGGCTGAGCTCATAAATGTCACTGATGTGAGGAAATACAGTACAGGCAACTCCTGCACTTCCAGTGACACCGGGCAGTTACTCAGCAGCCCTGCAAATATTTGTTCTGTTTGGGACTCCTGTTTGAGAATCACTGCCCATGTTGGCTGTGCTGTCCCCTCCCCTTATTCTCTTGGGTATCCTTTCAACTTTTTCAATTTTGTCAGTGTCTCATCTGCCTGCTTAGCAGCATGATTAAAATCCAGACTGATATTTGCCTCTCTCATGCCTGCTGGGGGTATCGTCTTTGTGGTACGTTTCCCTGGACTTGCCTGGGAATCTGAACCTCAGCTATTGAGAACTGCAGCCCATGAAAAAACCTGAGGAAAACTGCAGTCACATCCTAAGGAAAGTGAAAAAAACAGGAGGAAAAAAAAAAAAAGCTAGAAAAGAATGTCCTGCGCTATAAGTAAAACTTGGGTTAAATGGATCTGGTCCTACAGATTTGTGTCCTGAGATAATCCCAGACTGGAAATTCAAAAGCTGATTGAGGTTATGGGGGGAGAAGGAGGGCAGGAGAAGGAGCTGGTCGATGTATCTGCTTCAGTCCTTTATTACAGAAAAGAGATATCCAGGTACACCTAGTTCCACCTCCCCTATAGCAGGGGATCTTTAAGACCACCTAAAGATCTAAAGATGAACTTTAAGGTCCCTTCCAGCCCAAACCACTCTCTAATTCTATGATATTTTCATAATTCCAGATGTAAAACCTAATCTGTGTGCTCAAGTCAAACAACCCGAAAGCTGTAAAATGGATCAATAGAATGGCTTTAGCTCAGAGATCATTCCTGGTCTCTGAAAAAAGAATTTTTATACGTTTTTATAACTTTTCATAAAACCCATCTGAAAATTTGTCAAATTCTGATAAAAATGTGTGGCTTTAAGGGATCACATAGTTAAAGCTCAGCCTCAGAGACTGAAAACATAAAGCATGGGCTGAAGCTTGACCATTATTGCAGGTATCTGTATCCCAGGATTTGCCTGTGTTCTGTGCACCATTCCACATAGGAATGTACTTCATAAAAGAAGAAATGGTTGGCCAATAAATGCCAAATGTAATCTTTGAGCATTAGGAAGTTACTTCTGTGGAACAACCTCAGCCTTCACAGCATCATTCCTAAACCACTTGAAAAATAAGGTGTAGAGACTGTGACTGACTGTGGGTTGCAGTCCCTCCATGTTTGAGGAGAAGAATATTCCCTGAAGGCTGCCTGAGCTTGGAGTGCTAATTGCCATCACAGCACCCATCATCCCTTTCAAAAACAGAGGCGCCGAGTGTCGGGAGTCAGATTTCAGTGGAAAGACCCCAAACCTTTCAATAAATCTCCAGAATCAAAATCAGGTCCTGTGCTTCGTTTTGTGCAGAGCCTCTGCTCACAGCAGAATGTTTCAGGGAGGGTTCATGGTGTGCCATTTATCATAACACTGAAAAGTCTGGTACTCCCTGCACATCTGCTCTGCTTTTACTCTCTGTACTTGACCCCATCACACGTCCTCGGAGTGAGTTCACACAGCATCAAAGTATCTGGGGCTGCACAGGGTGAGGTCAGCCAGGTTTAAAACACAGCTTTGGCAGGTTTAAGCCAAGCTCCGAGTACAGCATTTTCACTCTCCTGGAGCTGGTAGATCTAAGGGGCACTGCTTGGCACAAAATTACATGAGGCAGAAATAGGAGCAATCAGAGCAAAGCCAGTGCTTGTGAAAATTGCAGAATAGGTTTTGCTACCCATTTCTGTGCCAGCAAACAGGCAAGGGTGGCATTTCCAACAAGGGTACACCTGTATTTTGTGGGGCATCACTCTGTTGTCACCCTGAGCCTCCTGACATTATCTGAATGACATTAATAAATCCAATTTCAAAGTACCACTTTAGGATACAAAAAATAAATAAAATTAAACACTTTGGTTTCATGTTGAAGAGGCAGTTCCTTTAGCTGCAAAATATTTTTCCTCAGCTTTCTAATTTAACCAAACCAAGGAAAAAAAAAAAAAAGGAAAACATTCAAACTGTTATAAGCAAAAGTTGGGAGAGAAGCTAGTCCTTAGTCTGAAAGGTCTGTGTTTCCATTAATGAATGTACATGGCTCTGCTGAATTTCCAGTGCTATCCACATTCCCCAGGGACAATTCCTTCAGCAGGGAAAAAAGAATAAGAATACCAAGAATAAGAATGTTCTCTGTTTATTTTGTCAGTAAAACTGTGTCTGTGCTTCTGGAGCCCTGGCTGGGATGTGACAGGTTTTTCAGAAGCCTTCCAGCTGTGAAATATTCCCACCACTGGCAGGATATTCCTGGCTAAATGCACTGACTTTGAACAAAAGACCTTTCAGTGTAGCCAGGGGTTGAGATCTCTCAGAAAAGCTGTGATTGATCTCTCTACAGCAGAGTTATACACCAGGTTTATTCCTGTGCTGTCAATCTTACACTTTGCTGCTTTCCTCTATCTCCCCTTGTTCCCCGCCTGCTTTGCTCTCTTTGGTTTGGGGGTTTTTGTTCATCATGATTTACAGTTTCCAAAGGATGCTTCAAATGCATTTAAAAATAGGAACCTTGAAAATTAAATAAATATAAAGGTTTTGAGGTAAATACTATGCAGGATATGAATGATCTAAGCTTTGATTTTACATCAAAAACCCCATCATTAAAGATCTAAGATCCTTAGAGTTTAGACCTGTACTGTTTATAAAATTGAGGAACTGTCAATCCCTAAGGCTTGGCACTTGTTTTGAAGTATTCAAAGTCATTTATGCTTAAATTGCAGTTCTCCAGCCATACCAGTTCAGGCCCTGCTTCTGCGAGCAAGTATTTTCTCCTAGTTAGGGTGCACCTTGCTTATAATCCAAATTACCTCTGTATCAAATGATGTTGTTTTTAGAACAAAAAATTACTAATGCTGGAAAGGCAGCATTCCTTCCTTCCCCTTTCCCTCAGGAAAGCAGAGGGAGCTTTCCTGTGGCAGGTTCCCATGGACCAGCTAAATTAATGGATCGCTGTTTCCTGAGGGAGCATGACTCATGGAGCAGAAATCACCAGGAAGTAATTGATGCTTTGCTACCTCACGTCCTCAAGCCAAGCCTTTAATTCTATTAATCCACGTTTACCCGTCATTATATCCGGGAAACAAACAGCAAATAACCCCTAGACAGAGCAATGACTCCATGGGCAGAGCCCACAAAACACCCTGAGCCCTCCAGTTTGTCTGGTCAGTGCCTGGAAGGCAGAGCTGAATTCTTCCCTTCTCTAAAGAAAGAAAAGAGGGGGGAGAAGGAGCAGCTCTGCTCGTTACCATGAGAAAGGAGCTGTCAAAGCATCACCTTCTTTCATCCCTCCTCCCTCGCCGGCCTTTTCCTGACCCGGGGAGCTCAAATCAAAGCGAGCGGGTGAGGGCTGGAGCTGCAGGGGACAAGCGTGGGGACCAGGGATGTGATAGTATAAGGTTAAAATGTTTCTAAAATTGTGGGTATAGTGTTCGGGAAAGGGTGGTTAGGCCTGAGAAAATGTCCCTGTACTAGCTCATGGGACAAGGTCTGGGTCGTATGTACGAGGTCATAGAAGCAATAAGATTGTTAGAATTGAATGTAATTATTATGCATACATATGAACCATGGAAAATGATGTCTCGGTGGGCTCGGGAATTCACACCTGGATGAAAACAATAGATACAATACAACAATGTAAGTTTAATCATTAACATATAGCTATAGAACAGAAAGGTATAAAATATGTCTGATTTCAAACCCCTGTCGGAGCTCTGTGCTCTGCGTACCCCGGACTCCCGGGAGCTCTCCCAATAAAGCACCTGCATATAATCAAGCCATGCTGGATTATGTGTTTCCTACCCTATGCTAACAGATGGCCAGGGTCAGGCAGGCACAGCTCATCCATCCCTGGGCTCCTCCAGTCCGTGGGGCAGAGGCTGGCACAGCACAGCCACGGTGGGCAGAGAAATCCCCCCCTTTTCCAGCCCTCCTCCTGCCGGGAGAACACCACCAGCCAGGTGTGGATGTCACCTGTGCTCCAGGTCATGGGCACCTGAATCTCCTCAGGCAGCCTGCAGAAAGGCTCAAAATAAAATTTAAATGGCTAATTTTAATTGAGTTCTGTGTTGTAACAGCTCACAGTGGGCAAGATGAGTGTGAGCTGGGAGAGCTGGGGGAGTACAGATAGAAAACCAGGCACTGCCTTGTTTTTAAAGGCAGGTTTATGAACCATCCATCAGCTCAACATGCACAGACCCGAGTTCACTTCCAGGGGCTCATTATTTTTGGTGAAGTTAAGCAAACCAATGATTTTGGTTTGCATTTTAACAAAGCTTAGAATGAAACAACTTTTCAGTGACAAAAGTCCTCCCAGGACTCTGGGAACATATGCTGCCATGCCAAGCTTTACAAAAAATGCTTTATTTTTTCCATTACTTTATAAGTGAAACTGTAAACCCGTGATCTGGCCCAGAATATAATATATAAAGTGCCAGGTCAGAGGTGAGTGCTATAAAACAGGTGTAAAAAAGCTTATGTGGCTTAGATTGTGTATCCTTAAATTTAAAGGGCTTCCCCTGCTTCCTTGATTAAACAAATTAATCTGCACACACTGGAAATGTACTTAGTGGATGAAGTGCATTGTAAATGCATTCTGGATTTTATATTTTAGAAAATTAATTGGTGCTTAAAAAGCTGCACCCTGTCTGATGTTAAACCCCAGGATATATCAGATTGTTTCTCTCTCATTAAACCCTGCAGAAGAGACCACCGTTCAGAGTCTGAGCCAATCTCTGCAACTAAAAGCAGTGAAGTTCCAGCTCAGTAATTTGATTCATGTCTCCACTAAAAGTGCATTTGAATCACAAAGCTTGGATTCAGATCAGCATATCCACTGAGGGGAAGATGGATACCTAACTTTGGCTTTATCCTAATTTCAACCACAGCTGGTAGTCTGGACACATGTTTAGTTTGTGCTGTATTCTAATTGGAGAAATCTGCTTTATATCACATGGTGAGGAAAGCTACAATATTGTGATTATCATTTGATTTTTAGGTGAAATAATACTGGAAATAAAGGTTTTCAAATTGCTCTGTTAGTCAAGATAAGAAAAACCAGGATCAACAGTGAAGAACTGCAGAGTGATCCTAGGACACTGAGTGATGGGATGGTGACAGGTACCAAATAAATGAAATCAGATTCATTTTGGGGGCTAAAAAACAAAACCAATCCCAAACAACACTTTCAGCTTCAGTGAAACAGATACAATAATAAACTCAGAGTTTATTACAGTTGCTGAAGAATTATATCTTTGAGCTTTATAACTCTAGGAATGTATCTGTAGTTATTAAGCTGCAGGGAGGAAAGCAAATAAAATATTAAAATGTATTACAAAGGGAACAGAGAACAATACAAAGAAAGTAATTATGCACATTCACAGACTACCTGTATCAGAACAAGGAAACTCATGATCCTTCCACCAAAACCAATTAAATTGGAAGAGGCCTAGAAAAGGCAACATGTGTGAAAAAAAGGCATAGAAATTATTTAGCCACTTGCAGATGTGGAAGAGAGGTAGCTTTAGGGAGATGTGAAATGGGTCTGTAAAATTTTCATCCAGAAGATGAATAGGGGAGAATTGTTCAGTCTCAGCACAGGAGCTGTGAGCCAGCTCATGAGAGCAAGGGCAGGTTCAAAGCAGACAGAAAACAAAATAATTCTCACCCAGTGGGTGCCACAAGCTTGGAACACCTTCCTGCACAGTGCTGAGCTTGAGGAAAGGTTACACAGATTAAACAAGCAACTAAAATATCCATTAAAACAAAACAACAAACCCAACTATTTAGCAGGTATTAAATAGAAAGATGACTCCACCTGAGTCACCATGGAAATTACTGAAATACTGCAGTGAAAGGCCAGGGGAGGACTAAGGATGCGCCAGACCCATGAAGAGCAGGGGAAATGGATCTCTAGGTATTGTCTTTGAGCCTCTAATATACATAAAATGACAAAATAAGAGTTTGAGTTTCTAACATCACCTTGGCTTCATCTGCAGGAGTCCAAGGTCACAGCTCTGAGAATAAAGCTCACCTCACACCTGTAATCTCAGAGGTGCCATGCTCTAAGCTGAGCCCTGACTCACACTCCAGACCACAGCTTTGGATGTTGTCCCTTCACATCAGTTTCCCCTTCTAAAAAGTGATTTTAATGCCCACAGAAGAAGGCAGCTATTACCCACGTCAGCTACTGCTCCTACAATCCCCTTTAAAATGACCTCCAAGCTTAGAGATGCTGTTTAATTCTTTTGTAACAACCCACTCTCATTCAGGTGCACAAATATCTCCGATATCTGGAGATTAGCAGGATTTAAAATGGATTAACCGTTCCTCCGGTAAGGAGAATTTCTGAGCTACAGTGATAAATATTAGCTCAAATTCGGGCAAATCTCTGACTCTCAGCTTTAGCCCAAACTTCCCCGTTAGCAACCTCTCACAGATTTCTTGCACACCCCTCACAAGCTTCTCCTTGTGGGCCATAATGAGTAGGATACAGGATTAGGTGGCTGAAGAGCCCAGCCCAAATCTGGTGTGACAAAACCCTGCACAAGTCCCTGCCTTTAGGTCAGGCTTTCCCTTTCTGGCGTGTCCTGGCGGATGCCTATTGTCCAGTCTGCAATGGTTTATTTAATCTCCATTGAGAGCCCAGGAGCTCCCTGCTGGGCTGGGAACCATTCAATGGAGATGTCAGCCTTTGTGGGAGAGACAGCCACACCAATATTGCTAGGAGCCTTTTCAGCCCTTCGTGCCTACAGCAAAATCTAATCTGAAAAGCTAGGCTTAGTGTTTCTGACATGCTGGCACAGCAAATATTTCCCCACATAATTGAAAAGCATCATTTGTAAGAGTGTTGGCCCAGAGGTTCTCAGCACGGGCTGAGATCTGGGGCAAGCAGAGCATTTTCAGAATACTGTGTGTTTATCAGAAATAGAATATGTGCTTTAATATTTCCATTCACTTGGCCCTCATGCTGTTTGCAGCTGGCTGGCACAGACATGCACTGGTATTTCTCTGTGCACATTTGCTCACTTCACTCCAAGCTGCTTGGTATGTGCATGTATGTCCAATATTAAAGATTCTGTTCAATAATCCGTGTGATACCATTCATATCCAAGTGCCTCACCTCTCTTCTGCCCATAAAGCCAGCTCTAACTTGGTTTCTCACACCCTGTTGGGACTGTCAGGGAGAGAAAATGGTGTTTTACAACCCTGGAAATAGGGATTTTTCTTATTTCCAGTCCAGGTAGTCCTGAGATAGGAATACAACATTTTATCTCATTGAAAAAACGAGTGAAGTATTAATGGGGACTCCTCTCTTCCTTTAAAACCCCTCTGAGGATATAAGAATAACCTGACTCCACAAATGGAGAAGAGCCAGACAGCAGAGCTATGCTGTTAAACACAGAGCTTAAGCAGGTGACACGAAAGGGATTATTAACTGTAGGACACACTCTGCATTATTCACTTTGACAGGAGCAAATCATCCCAAACTCATCCCAAACTTCACTCATCCCAAATTTCCCCCACCAGCACTGCTTAGGAATACAAGGAGCTGGACTTCCAGCAGTGCCACTGCTCCCACAGCAGTGGCTTTTATTGATACATATTCTGCAACCACTCAAACTATACTACCAGATTATTTCAATCATTGTAACAGCTCATGTTACCAGAAAAAATAACTGCTGGTTTAAGTGGCAAAATGAGAAAGTAATTTTGTTTAATAGGTCTTATTACTTTGTACTGTCCAACCCTGGCCAGGGACTTAGGAATATTTTGAATCTGACGTTTGTTATTTCAGAAATCTGTTTTTATAGAGGTTACACTGTCCTTGCCAGAACCAAAGATATAAAATACAGGCTGTATCCTGAACATTTTAGTGCTAGAGAAATGTCTGTATGATAAAGAAGCATGATGAAATTATCTGGTTAGATTATTCAGAAAAATCTCATTTAAAATCTCTTCGCATCAGTGTGTGTCTTGGGGAAGGCTGAGTGCTATGAATTCTAGAGAACTCCATCATGAATTTCAAATACAGACAATTTAAAAAGCAAACACTGATTTAGAAGAGTTACACTTGGATTAGTTGATGGCTCTCAGTCCCTTCCCACTGAACTGTTCTATTCTACAAGAAGAGTTCATCAGGTTTTTAAACATGGCATTGTAGTTTTCCTCTTCAGGAAATTTGTTTTAGAAAAATAAACCACCTTCTATCAGATTTCAAAGTTGCAGGTCTAATCCTCACCAGGGGACAGGAGAAATTTTTCTTTATGGGCTATTCTGAGCTTTTAATTTAAGGAACATTTTCCATTGTTATTGATGCTATGCTGGCAAATAAGTACAAATACATCAAAATGCACATGCAGCTCTACTGAAATTTATGTGGTTTTTTTGGTAGGTTTTGTGTATGATGCTAAAATCAATCCTTAAAGCACTTTCCAAGTGGTCACAGATCCACAGGGAATGAAAAAGAATTTGATGAAAGCAGCCTAAATGTGGATTCCAGAGTGATTGCTCAGGGAATGACCCCCTGCACCAGCTGAGATGGGTCTGAAGGCAGGCTGAGGTCTGCACTGGCAGATTGTAAGATTTGATTTGGGTTTTATACATCTTGTAGAAGGAAAGTCAAATGTGTTGCCTCAAAATGCTGTTACTCTGATTTCAGCAGCTTTTATAGAGTTTAGAGAATCTCTTGGGGAACATCAGGGATAGTTTGGAGAGGTGTCAATCACCCTCAGGTCCTGCTGGCTCCTGCAGCCCTCGGGCACAAGAACAAGGGGGTCTCAGATCCAAAGGGTCCATGGAAGATGCACCTGCCAGAGGCAGTACAATCATTGTAATTATTATTTAAAATTAAACAGGCAAAACCTAACAACTGGGAAGAGTTGCAGGCACTGAATCCTTGGAAGGCTTGCAGTGATTACACAGTAAATATCTTTTGAGCTGGCATCTCGTGGATGTTGAGATTTTTCTACATTTTCTTCTGCAATAATGTAGTGACATGAGAAGTCAGCGAGAGCAGCACCAGCACTGTGGACTCTCTTCCCTGGTTTTGGAAACAGATACAGTTCTTGCAGAAGTAACAGACCCCAGAACTTCAGATGTGATGGCTCTGCTGGGTTACCAAGGAAGGGAAGACTCAGGGAACAATCCTGCAATTGTCTCCATCTGTAGCCATGGGTTAGTCCCAACCAGCAGCACAGAGCAGACACGGGAGAGAAGCAGCTCTTGTTTAACAGCAATTGCATCAGGAAATTTAGAATATTCAACTGAATTAGAGCAGACTGTCTGTGTCAAATCGCACATGGCCAGAAAAAACTATTTCCTAGAATCTTGCTCAGTCTTGCTGGGAAAACACAGCCACATCTCCACAGAATCCCATTGCCTAGCCCTGACAAAAGGGCTGGATACAAGGAACTCCTCTGGAATAAAGGCAGGCCTGGAAGCTCTGCTGCAGGCCAAGGTTTTGTTAAACCCTCTCCCAAGCATCAGTGATGCACCCGATGCTCTCAGTGCTCTCTGGTACTCACACCTGGACTGGGGCATGACGTGGTGAAAAGGCATCTGAAACAGATCTGCATGTGGAATATCCTTGATTTCTGTTCCTAATGATGTGTTTGGGTTTTAACTGGAGATCTGGGAATGATCTGGCATTTTAAACAAATGCTTCTGCTAGAAAACCAAATTTATGCACCACTTGGGTTTTTTTCCTGGCTTTGGACCTTTATTAGATCTGGAGCTTGTCACTTCTCAAACCAGCATTAACAGTGGCCCTCACATCTAAAAGTAAGGCCCTTTCAGAGGGATGAGAGCCCTGAAAATCAGCAGTATTTATCCTGACTCTCCCAGCTCCGGGCAGGATCAGTGCAGTTCAACGAGCCTTTGCTAATGCAAAGCAGACTCGTGCATGCTCGTGGGATGCTGTCATTAATTAATCCTTGGAGGACATAAACCTACAGCTGGCTCACTTTACTGCCAGCAGCTTTCTTTAACGACCCTCCAGACACATGATGTTTAATGTACTCTGCCCTGTTCAAGGAATTTCCAACCCAAAAGGCAGGCAGAGCATGGAAAATGCCACCTTTAGCTGTTCTTGCCAGGCTGATCACTGCAGGTGTGAAAATGCTCTCTCAGGGCACTCTTAAGGCCTCTCTCAGTTCCTGAACCCCGTGGCACATCACAGGGCAGCAAACATTCCTGCAGTGACAGATTGCACTGGTTGGACCCACAACAATCAGGAGCATTTTGAAGAACCATAAATGAGGGTTTGGAGGGAGAAGGGTGCTCTGCTGATAAATCTCAGGCTTAACACTGCAACAATATTGCACTTTGCACAGACTGTATAGATTTTTTTTCAATTTAGTTTTTTAAGGTATCTACAGAAACCAAAACCAAGAAATACTTACATTCACTCCAAAGCCCTGCTGCTGTTTTTTAAGTCTCTCTCAATTGAAAGAGTCTCTTGACAAACACTGGTGCTTCCAACAGTTTTAGCTTGAGCAGCAAACCAAACCCATCAGGCTTTCATGTGGGGCTGAGCTGAAAGGAGCCCAGAACTCTGCAGCACAGCACTCCTGTTTGTGCTCTGACCTCAAAGGGACCCTCCGAGATCTCCAAAGCCTTCTGCGCTCGCTCTGATGGAAACTTCAAAAAGTACAATATGAAATGTTCCCGTGAAATTCTGGGGTGTTGCTGGTATGCCTTTAAAAATCCAACCAGCAGCATTGCCAGGTGAGTGGAGTGGATAAAAGAGATTTTGTTTCAGATGCTTTTGCATTGTGAAGATTTTGAGCTTTTATTTCATGTATCTCTTGAAACACAATGTGTCTAATTACTAAAGCCTAGCAGTGGAACTCAGAAACATTCTCTGCTTTCATTTTTTGCCATTTTCTGTATCAAAAATGAGCACAGAATATATTATCCCTAACTTCTCAAATGCAAACAACATACTGTGAAGGCCAAATCCATCTTCTTCTTTCTGACGTTTGGCTTTATGAAATTAAGAAAGTGACGGTAAAAGTAAGGTCAAATTTCCGTTGAAGGATTTACAAATTAAGAGTTTCTCCCCTCAGAATTGTCATTCCACATGCTATATCCCCATTTTTGATGGGCCTGTGTCACCTACCTAACACTCCACAGCCTAAAAAGATTCCCAATGCAGCCACAGATGAACTGGAACATTTTCCTAGCGTGACTATAGTTGCTTTTAAGGTGGAGAGTTACAAATTCCCCTTCCCTTTTCAGTGCCCACAGTAAAATCTAGAACAACTCCATAACATCTAGAACTTTGTGGGAGTTTGAAGATGGATCAGAAAGGATCATTGCAAAACCTCTAGAAGGTTTTAATTAACAAATATTTCTGTATGTCAGATTTTGTCAGATTTTATCCTGACCTGTCTTCCCTTCTAATGCATAAATCTCAGGATTTGAAACTGAATTATAGAAGGTCAAAAAGCCAAGGGAAAAGATGAAGTCTTATATTGGGGGCAAGAGGAACAGAATCAGCATTAGAAAGTTTGGGATCCCATCCAAGATTGAGACAGATGGGAAGTGTTCTAAAAGGGTTGCCCAGGGCAGTAAAGTAAAAATAGAAAATATGGTGTAAAAACGTGGTTACAGAAGTTTCGGTGCTGGTCACCTACTGTCAACTACAATGAAAAGCTAAATATATTGTATAAACACCTGAGGTTTTTAATTCTGCTGCAGCCCTATGATGTTACATTTAATCACTGTTTTTACATATGATAGCACCACTGGTATCACCTACTTCAAACAGCTTCAAACAACCACATTTATTTTAAGTCTTCCTCCTAGTGCTGATCACAGAAAGCTTCTGAGGACTGCTTCCTGTTTTTCATACAGATTTCCCTCTTTTCCTGTGGAATTCTGTTGAGGAAGCTCTCTGAAAACAAGAGGAAGGATCTGTTTCTAAATACCTGTGAAAGCGTCCAAAGGAAGGGTTCTTTGCCCCCTGTGGGGCTCCTGGGGGGGGCAGGGGCTGCTTGTGATGTGTCCCCCCCAAAAAAGCTGCAACCCCTCACACACAGCTGGGATCCTGCATGGAGAGGCTCCAATGATGAGGGGAAATCTGCAATTAAGCATTGGCCCATTTTTTTTTTTAAAGAGGGAGGAGCAAATAGCCAAAGCCTTTTGTTAAAATATTACTGACTTTGAAAATGGGAATCCTGCTTACCCAACTTCCCCATGAGGAATTTTCCTATAACTATGACCATCTCTCTCCTTCACCTCATTTAGTAACTCTGCACTGCAGCCTGTGATGGCCACATAATTAGAGCTAAACTCTAATTAAACTGAGTTTATGTCAATGAGATGCCATAATTGGCTAAAATTATGCACCTGCTTAAATGTTCTGCTAGGAAAGAGTCTATGTAAATTTAAACTTAGATAAGTTTAAGTGAATTTGGTGATTAATACAATGCAAACCTGCTTGGACTGGGGTTCATCAAAGAAGTGGGAGGTGCTGCTGAGACAAGCAGAGGTCCAGCCATGGAGAAGGGAAATGAGCCAGAGTGCTGAACACTGGCAGAAATCAGTTCTTACACCCAGGGAGCAGCTACAAATGGTCACATTACACTCCTGTCAGTGGCTTTTTGACCTCCCAATAATGTTGCTTCTTCAACCATATCACCAACAAAAGACAAAACAGAAGTTGCTATACCTGCTGCCAAAGCACAGGTAGAATCCTAATAAATGCAGAATCACTAGGCAGCATTTTCTGGTCTCTAGGAACTGGCAAATAACTTACAAATATTTGCAAAGGAAAATAATTGCCCCTGAGATTGGCTCAGTTGGTCAGAACGTGGTGTTAATAATGCCAAGATTGTGGATTTGATCCAACTATGGGCCATTCACTTAAGATTGAGCCTTGGGAGTTCCTTTCAGCTCAGAATATTCTGAGTTCTGTGAATCAATTCAGGAGTTACTTTTCAGTCACCTACCAGAACAATCCTTCAAGAAGGCAAAGGACAGGCTGCTCTCAGGAAACTTAAAACTTTCAAAAGGCATCAAGATAGCAGGCACGGAGCTTGGATTGAAGGAAAGTAAGAGCCTAAAAGGAGATGCAGGACTCCAGAGGGCTCTTTAAAATGCTCTTTATTATATCCAGACAGCAATCACGGGTCGTGGGTGACAGAGCCCTGCCTACANAAGGAACATGCAGAATTCCAGAGTCTCTGGTGCAGAGCAGCACTCTGAAGCTCTGAGGATGTTTTTGCAAAGCAGCAAACACAATGGGGTGAGCTAATTGTTCTTCCTGATGCAGGGTCTGAGGAGTGGAAGCTGCACCTTCCCCACGTTCCCAGCAGGCAGCTGCTGGCCCTGACACCTCAGCTCGGCTCTCCCAGTGCCTCCTTTTCCCTCTGCACGGACAAAACCCCAGCACAGCTCTCCTGGGGAACCTGCAGGCACCAAAACCCCTTTACACAGCTCCCAAGAAATACCCAGCTTGGATGCGGAACTGATGCTCGCAGCCCCTCCCCTCACACATTCCTGTCGGATTTTCCCAAATGCTCAGGAAGACCCGGTCAGAAATAACTCACAGCCAGCTGAAGGCACAATGTTTGCTGTTAAATGAGCCATCTTTCTCTCCTGCCACTCCAGATCCACGAGGCTCTAAATCCATGAGGTGCTGAAATAAATCCTGAAGGAATTTATGTGCCAGTAAGTAGGAGCTCTCAGAGTCTGTACCACGCTCAGGGATAGCTGTAGTTTTACAGGTATCAAAAAGAGCTTTGGCACATTTTTAAGCTTTCAGAGTGGAATTCTGTAGGATCTGCACCCAGCTATTAAGTAGTCTGCTAGGAAGAACACTTCTGAAGACACCAAAAGGCTCCCTGGATATTTGGTTTTTACAGACATCCACTGCAGCACCCAGGAGATAAGGGGAGGATTCCTGGGGATTAAACAGCACATGTCTACATGAAGGGACACACGGGGGTGAGGGTGTTACACAAGCAGTGGCAGAAGGAAATGATCCACAGGGGCACAGCTCTGCTTTCTCTGGCTTCGATGGTTTATGTCAAGTGTCTTGGTTAGAGCTGTCCGTGCTCAGAACACCACAGTATTTTAGTTATTGATTTTTGATTGTAGGCTTTTAAGCATCTTTCTGTAAAGTCCAAGTCAGGACACCAGGAGAGACAGAATTCTCAAAATCTGAGTTTGAAAAGCAGGAAGGACAAACAGAATGTATCCAGGCAATTCTGGCATGGGCGTGTGGGGGTGAGTCAGTGTTTGCTTCCACATGCCTCTGTTGCTGTTCCTTATGGACTGGGCTAAAAGCAGATCTCAGACAATGTCATTTCATGGTGACAAAGGTTTGTGCTGTCTCCAGAGTGCTCGAAGTCACCACAGGAAGGACAGCAAGGCACAGTCCTGCTGTGTGTGACAGCAGCATTCCAGGATTTGCCTGCTTGTATCCAACATGCAGGGAGATGGCAAGGTTTGCAAGAAAACACGTGGCCATCACTTAAATGATTTTTTTCTAGAGGCTGGTGATTTTGGCAAGAAAATGAAAATCATCAGCCAAGAACAGGAAACCTCCCAGTACTGTAACCATTATAGTTGAAGTTATAACTATGCTTTATAACTGCCCATATAAAGCCAGGATGTTTGGTGATCTTTATTATAGTCACTAAATATTCATGCATTTAAACATTTATCTTTAATGCCCGACAGATCAAGCTATTTAAAAGCTGAGATGAAGCATCTGGATTGATCATAGAAAGTTCATTCATAGGATTTCTGTTGGAGAGGAGCTCACAGCACCAACCAGAGACAGACGTATTCAGAAAACCCACACAGACACTCAGCTCCAGTGTGAAAACATAATCTCAACAGTAAATGAAAAGTCATAAATAATTCAAAAATGTGCACACCTGAAGTCTCTAATTCCTGCAGAGAATAAGCCAAATCTGAAACCATTCTGCATTCCCTGAACTCTGACAACTTAGGTAAAATAGTACAAAAATAAAAATCATGCCTCATTTTGGTTAAAAACCACAAGTCCTGCACTGTGAATATAAAGTATAGCTCTGAGTATAAGTACATTCAGGGCAATGTATGCACACAGCTGTTTGATCTGCTCCAAGGAAGTCTCTAAAAGAGACGAGTTAAAGGTCTGTGAATGGCAAGTTAATGATTCCTCAGAGTTATTTTCTGATCAGTCAGGAATTATTTAAGCCCAAGATTTGCTCAGCACCAGGAGCAGGTGGGTTTTCCTGCAGCTCCATGTTTCCATAACAATACGGCAGAGCCAATTAAAAGCCAATTAGTCATGGACATTACTTTAAGGTCCAGTACTTTGCAAACTCTCCCCTCTTCAGTGTTGCTGTCCATTATGCTGGGGACAAAGGCTCTGGGATGAATGGGGGCTGTTTGCCTGTCTCCATGGAAGCCTTGCCACGCTCACCCCACACAAACCTTTCCAGGCACCTCCAGCGCCGCTTCCCCCTCTGATCTTTGCCCCAAACAAATGTGCTGTTTATTCACTCTTCTCTTCGTTTATGGAGACCCATTTGATGCTGTATGAATAGCAATGAGGAAAGAATTAAACCTGTGTTTGAGAAGCAGTGAAGATTCCTGCTTCCAGCTCTTCCTTGAATCCCCTTTACCCAAACCTGCTAGAAAAGATTTTCATGATACTTGAAAATTATCCATGTTTTATAGGTTAAGGAAAATCTTAATCACTGCAATAAATATTCACTGAAATATCAGCATCTGTGTTATGTGAACTAACTCCAGAATCTGAAACCCAAACAATGTAAATTAAACCGCAGCTCAAAACTGAGAACTGTCTGCTCAGACACCAACTATGGTGTTCAAGAAATTGTAAAGGATTCCTGTAGAGTACCAGAAAATCAACACATTGCAGGAAAGAAAAATGCAGTATCCCTGTGAAGGGAATATCCCTCAGTAGCTGTCCAGAGCTCTGAAGCTCTGTGATGCTTCTCAGAGCCCCCACTCTGAATGTCCAGGCTTTACAGTGCATTTTATTTGTGCACTACTCCAGAGTTATTTTTTCCAGAACTGATAACTGTCCAGGCCCCTTTCTGGGGATTGTTATTTCCCTTGGCTTTACAGGAAATCCAGTTGTTGCTAAGCTGAGTAACTCCATAAATTGCAAATGAAGTAAGTCATTAGTTTTTGATGCAGTCAGCCCTGCTCAAGGGGGTAAAGTAAGTGCTGGCTTCTCAGCAAGGTTTAGCTCAGCTTCTCCCCTACAGATGTTTTCAAATAGTGACTTTTGTTGTTAAATTCATGATCTTGTTTACTCCTTACAGTTTCACAGGCAATAAGGGAACTACCATTGGTGTGGCTCCTCAGGAGCAGCTGAGTTAAATAAAAGCTCTGAAATTCTGGTGTCCAGCGTGGCCTCAGCTGCTCTGTCCCTGCAGCCAAAGTCCCCTCCCAGCTGCAGCTGGATTTGCTGGCAGGAAGCACAAGATTTGTACAGAAAGCTCACATTATACAACTTGTGTCAGCAGGACCCACCTGCTAAGTGGTTTAGCTCTCTTTTTTTGCTATTTCATGTGTTAAATAAAGGAAATATTCAATATTCGCCAGACCAAAACTAATCTACAGAAGAATTTGGAGGGAATTTGGTACCTCTGCGGACTCCTATTCCTCAGTTACATGATTTGATGTATGTCCCATCCCTTGAAGGCCATTCCTTTAAAACACATAATGTGATATCCTCTCATTGACCTCAGACAAAGACAGTTCCAAAGAAGGCTATCAGCAATGCTGACACCCATTCTGAGATGCTTCTCATCTGACACTCCCTGGTTTCCAGGTGTGCCAGCATTTCAGGATCATCCTTTTTGACTGCTCAGGCTCTGCCTCTGCTTCATCCCAGCGCTCACAAGACATGGATACAACTCCCTGACATTTCTGAGCCCATGGGCCTGGGTCCAGGTACCTGTGGCCACAGTAGACTACTCCATATATATTTTCTAGAGCTCTTTGACCAGACCTAGAAGTTATAGGCACTGTTCAGCTTTTCTTATCACAGGACAGCTGAAATCCACCTTCCTTTGGTGGTCCGGTGTGGCAATGTGGACAGTCGGTGATGGGACAGATGGACACGAGGGATCTCTGGGGTCAGTGCTGATCTTGGAGCATGCAAGAGTTATATAACTCTTTTATTTCATAGGGTGTGGGTGTAGGGGCCCTGCTGAGAGCTGCCAGTCACAGCTCGGAGCAGGACCCAGAGACAGAAGGATAGAGGAAGAGGAGGAAGAGTAAGAGCAAGAGTAAAAAGTAAGAGTAAGAGAGCGAAGTTCCCGTTACAATGCATTAAATCTTCTTCTATACTGAATATTCTAATTTACACTAACCAATGTAGTACAATATACAAATCCTACAGCATTTACATATAGCCTATAAGAATCACTACATTACCATACTGTGTTATATTTTAAACCCTAAAAACTACTCTTTGGGCGCCTCTTGCCAAGCTGGTAGGGTCTGCTCTGACCCTTGGACTCTTGGTGAGGAGAAGGGCATTGTTTAATCAAAAGGGGATGGATTACCTTCAGCTGGCCACACTCTTGTTCTTCTGTTGTTCAGTAACAGAGGCTCGGCATCTTAGACATGGAAACTTGCTTTCAATTCTATTTCACTGATATGTTTCATATTCTC
This sequence comes from Leptocoma aspasia, assembly GCA_013399835.1. Taxonomy (NCBI): domain Eukaryota; kingdom Metazoa; phylum Chordata; class Aves; order Passeriformes; family Nectariniidae; genus Leptocoma; species Leptocoma aspasia. Next base: position 25,077 of record VXAX01007277.1, read on the forward strand.
AAAGTCTAAACAGCCATATTTATAAGGCTTTCCTGTTTCATCCTTCCCAACAGTCCGGGAAGTCACCTCAGGCAGCCCTTGGGGTCGATGGCCCCGTTCTTCAGCAAGTCCCAGCAAGTCCTGCCAAAGCCATGCTGGGCACATCTTGCTTTTCCAAATCTCCTGCACACCAGCCTCCCTCTGGCCTGTTTTGCAGGTCGGAGATGGAGCGATGCCAGCTTGGCCAGCAGAGCAGCCCCGAGCAGCAGGAGGGAGCAGCCGTGCCCGGGGACACCCGCGGCGTGGCCGTGGCACCGCGGGATCGCCGCTCCCCCGCCGGCATCGCCCACCACGGTACCGACCCCACACCCCAAACCAGCCCCAAACACTGCCCTGCCTCCCTCATCTGTAGGGCCAGCAGCAGCAAGACTAACAGAGAGGTTAAACCACCCTACCACAAACCAGCCCTAGAGAGTCTTGAAATCCCAGGCCTACGTAAAACCTTATAGCCCAGTTTCCACTCCTCACTCCCCACATGATTTTGTGTTTAATGAAAGCCTGAACTTATCACTTAGAGCTAGGATCTAGAACTGCTTTTTTCCACATGAGTCATCCCACAAAAACTCTTTTTCCTGGCTTAAAAAGTATAAAGATTTCATTTCTTTGTAAATAAAAATGCAGGACCTCAGCGAAAATAATTTCCAAGGAAACAATTTGCAGTTAATATTCTGTACAGCCACGCTTCTTGGAAACATCCTGACTGCTCCAGTGACTCTGGACAAGCCCAAACTATTTAGCACATGTAGCACCAACAACTGCCATGACATTGCACACCTTGGCTTCCCTGCAGTGATTTATTTTTTTGGGGGCACATCCAGTTCAAAGACCACAAAAGCACTTATCTGACAATAACTCTGAGTTACAAGGCACCTTTACTGCAGACTGGAGAGCTCTTTTTTTTTTGTGACAAAAATTTGGATTTTAGGTGTGTGTTGAATGGAGCTGGCAAGCAGCTGCTTGGAAATGTTAAAAATAGTGACACATAACTACAATTAACATTGTAGCATGTTCTTCATCTGGTTAGACTTAGAAAGCAAACCTGCTTGTACAAATGTTTTTATCAAATCACACACTTTGCCAGCTCAGAGTTTCCACATAAAATTACATTACCCTTATTTCAAGAACAAACAGCTTTTTAGCAAAATGTTTTCATACAAATAAATCATGGGGTTATAGATTCTAAAACAGGGGAAAATGTTCCATCAAGTAAAATAGGATTATTTAGGCAGAAAAGCTAACTCAGAGAGATGAACAAGTAAAAAAAATGTGTCCTTGAACTGTAATTGCCCCCCACAACAACTGATCCTTGACACTTATCCTTACCTTAGTGTAACTCAAGGAAAGAAGAGAGTTGAGGTGAAACAGCTCCAAGTTACCCACAGGACAGCACTGAAATGTCCAAGGCTCTTAAAATAAGGATCTTGGCTGGAGCTGCCTCAGCCCCTTCCCAGGGATGCTGGGGACCCTGCCTGGTGTTTCTCTGGGGTTTAAGCTCTCACTTCTCTCTGGCTCAGGCTGAGGCTTTAGCTGGGGTTGTTGGGGTGCTGCTGAGGGGTCCCTGTGTCCCAGCAGAGGTGAGGGGTCCCTGTGTCCCAGCAGAGGATCAGCTCTTCCGCTCCGTGGAGGGCCAGGCTGCCTCGGATGAGGAGGAAGAGAAGTGGGCAGGTGACCGGGCTCCCCAGCTGCACCACATCAAGAAGATCCTGGCCAAGCTCCCTTGCTGTGGCAGTGGGTAAGTTTAATTTGTTAATTAATGCCGTTTGAGCCCTTTGCAAAGATAATTTCAGGACCTGTGGCTGCAGTCAGAAGCCTTTTGCCCATCCTGTGTGACATGTGGGGAGCAGCCTGCTGGATCTCCCCACTGAGCCCTAATTAGTGTCAGCAAAGACACTAGTTTGTGACCTGTGCTGCCAAGAATTCCACAGGAAAACTGGTTTTTACAAACACAGATCTCTATTGTGAGGTCTCACTAACTCTTTTCTCTTAATGATGTGTGTAGATGTGATGAAAAGACATGGAGAAAGCTGCTGTCCTACCTGGAGACCACCAGCACTGACAGGGAGGACCCCGTGGAGCTCTCAGGGAGAATCTCCCCCCTCACAGAGCAGCCAGAACTCAAGGGCCACCAAGAGAAAAAACTGGAAACAAACATGGAAGAGGTAACAGGGGCCAAGCAGAGTGTGAAGGAGTTGTTTATGCATCTTTGGGGCGCTGCATCTATATGTGTTTGTATTTTATTCTGGCCATTCTGCTCTCTGTTGCAGATGTTTCTTGTTGTGCTGTAGCTTGTCAACTCAGACATCTCCTGCTCTCCTCCAACACCTGCATTTCTACTCTGTTTCCTACCCAAAACTGCCTTTGGAGGAGGAGATGTACCCCAGGCCCTTCAAATACTGTCCTTGATTTGCTGAGGTTCTCCAGCTGTGGATGGAGTGCTCCCCATATCCTAAGGCATCCAACGCCTCTGGGAGCAGAATAACTTTTCAATAAATCCCTCAGAAACTCCCTGTTTTGGAGGAAATGATCCTGTTTACTCTGTCTTTTTCTTGGGCTTAGACTGACATATTTTTATCATAAATATAATATATCAATCTAATATAAGATATCAATAATATAATAAAATATGAATAAAATTAGTTCTCAGGTTAGTAGCATGTCCAGCTCCTCCTGAGCAGAGGTTATAACCACATTATTTAAAGCCCCAGTGCTGTAGCCCAGCAGTCCTGTGTGATCTCACTATTTAAAGTCTGCAGACTTCAGCCCCTGATGGGCACAGATTGAAGTGCCAGAAATCTTTCTATGAAGCAAAAGTAGTGCATTGCCCTGGTCTGCTTTCTCCTGTGCTTGTTCAGTACTTCATACTTTAAACAAAGCAGAAAGCTTTCAGTAGTTCTGGAAGGATTATGTGAATCAGTGAAATATTTAAAGTAAGGGTAAAATATTCAGCTTCTTTACATGTTGCCATCTTTGTGCTTTAACAGTGTTTCATATCATTTTCTCCCTTGGCTAAATTAAATGAAAGACTTTACTTGTTAGGGAAAAAAAATTAAAACCAGAGTAAAATCCTATTTCTGCCTTAAACAATTTGCAGTATTCACAGGCAATTTATGCTTGCAATGTTCTTTAGAGAAACACAAAAGTTTCTTCTCTACTGCTTAGCATCAGTCCACAGAAAAAGAATACCTGCAGGTAGTGCCAGTTTTCTTCTCCTTTTTTCCTCCATTCTGAGGTGCTCATCTTCTTCTGCAGCATCATACTGCCCTCTTTTTCATCTCTGCTGATGGATATTAGTTCTGTGCAGCTTGTCTGGAAAAGCACCATTATCAACAGATTAATACAAAATTCCAGAAGAAAAATGGAATCTGTTGCTCTTGATTTAGAGGCAAGCAGGGAGGTGAAGAAGACATAGTGCCAACTCATTGTGACATGAATTAAATAGCAGTAGGATGAATCATTTTGAGCCTGCTAGGAAATTTATTCTTAAGCCCTTTTATATTAGGCCAGCAGTTATAGGGGAGGAATTTGCTGCTACAAAACAGATAAGTAATAAAAAAATCCTGTCAAAAGGGAGACTCTCCTTGTAATCAACAGAAAGCAAATAGGAAGACTGAGAAATGCTCTCTCTTGAGCACCTTGCAAATAAATGTATTGGCTTAATAAATAAACCACCAACACTTTCTCTGAGGCTGACAAAAGTGCCTTATACATGGCTGTATATGCTTCTGTTTGTACCTGCTCAGTGTGGAAAATCAGACAAATAACAGCAAGGCTAACAAGCCAGAGACTCAGCAGGCAAGTGGAGGGCAGCACTCTCAAATACTGATTAATAGTTGCTCCAGTCTGAGGCTTGTAAAACCAGAGGATGAGAGAGTTCTGAGATTTGTCATGTCTAGAAAGTTCTACTTTCCAACAGCCAAACACTTTAAAATAGCTCCTCCTGAAGACAGGGTGGTGACCTGGGGATGATAGATGGGGAGAACATGAGTGAAGTCTAAAAATAAAGTGTTATGCTGCCCAGTGTAGTGTTGCAAAGAAATGCCAATTATTTCCTATACGAGCTTGCATGCAAGCTGCCAGCTTAATTAAAAAGGCAATTAGTTTATGAACTGCCATACAGGGTCAAGTGAGAAGTTCATCCCAATATCTGGAGAAAAGCAAGGAGAAACAGTGGAGAGGTTGTTCCTCTTGGTGTTCCTCCCCTGGTTCCCAGGGACAGACACATCATCTTGTCTCACTGGACGTACAGATGATTGCTAGGTAGGAGCTGCAGGACAAAGAGATGATTGTGGTGAGGGCAAAATTAGTTTTGCTCTGTAGAGGACAACAGGAATGCAAAAGGGGAGAAAACTGACATAGCACTGCTAGTATTTAAGTATAAAATATAAAATAAATTTAATACTTAAAATTCCTGAATTACCTGCCTGCACCCAGTGATGAAGGAACTCCCATTGCACACAAGAGCAAAGCACTGATTTCCTAACAACTCCTGATACCTCACTTTATGTAGCACATTAAAGAAATGTACTTCCCTTCAAGGGAATCTTCTGGAGTGAGCCCCATTTACCACAAAAGGGGGAAAACTCAGCTTTGCAATCCTTGGGCAAGAAAGGAAAAGCTCCAGTGCCTTCAATTTGCTGTGTTTTGTGCAGATTAAAGGCCCTTTGCTCGGGGAGCTGCAGCAGAAGGTGGAGGAGACAGAAGTGCTGAAGATGGAGCTGCAGATGTTAGAGACAGAGAGGGTTCGGCTGTCCCTGGTGGAAGAGAAGCTCATGGATGTTCTGCAGCTTCTCCAACAACTCCGAGACTTGGTATGGTGAGAAAGCAGTCCTGGGACTGAAAACTGGCTTTTGTAGTCCTTTCCAAACTAAGAATATGTTCATCCCTTCTAGGAAGTAAAAAATCCTTTTACAGCAGGACAGAATTTTACATGTGCGTGCCCTGGGAACTGCCTGGTGGTTGCAGAAAGCTTTTAGACCCCTTTGACTGGCTTTCTAAAAGCCTGGAGATCTCCTTGGAGCTGACTCTTCAAGCTCGTTACCCTCTAATTATCAAAATTGAGGGCAAACGAGGAAAACAAAGGAGTGAGTAATCAGGAAGATTCCAGAATATGTATTCTTCCTTTTAGAACAGGACCTTTGTTAACCTGCATGCTAATGTAACTCTGAGTCAGCATTAAAGAGATAAAACTCCCAGGAGAGTTTAGCAAGAACCCCTAAATCCCTGATGGGATATACCTAAGACAAAAGAAACCTTGCCTGTCAGAGCCTGTGGGTTTAGGTGTCACCTCCCCAGCACATTCACCTTCACTTCTGAAATATCTCATTCACAACAGAATGTCACTGACATTTTGTGGGTCCCTGGGTGAAAAACCTGCGAAGGCTTTTCTTCCCAGGGAGAAGCACATTCTCAGCACAGAGTTTCTATAAACAATCTCTGAGTGTGTTCTGTTCAAGGACATTGTCCCTCTGGCCTGTCTGTGGGAGGAAGCTGGTCCTGGTTATCAGCTTCTCACTTTTAGTATCACACGGACAGGGGAGAGAGAGAGAGAAGGATTCTGCCCCAGGCAGAGTCACAGCATTCTGAGATTCTTGTACAGGGCAGCAAGAAGAAAGCATCTGAGCTCTGTACATGGGCACGATATAGCCCAAGCCTCAGAACAGTGGAGTCATCTTAATAAATCATATTTAAGCCTTCTGATATATGGAGTCAAAAAGTCCTGATTCATCGTCTCAGGGACATTTGTAATAACAGAACCTCCCACCAAGCAGTGGCTATCCAAAGGCACACACACATCCTGTCAGGACTGATAAAACCTCGCTGTGCTGCTGAGGCCATGTGAAATCCCCAAACTGCTTCCCACTCTGCCCCAGTCTCCACTGGGGCAGCCAAGCAGATGGAAGAGGCCCCAGTGGCAGGGAGCAGGGCCAGCTCTGCCTGGGGGTAGCAGCATCTTCCTCCCAGAATTGCTCCCTTCCACTTCCACTTCTTGAAGTTTTAGCAAGAAGGTGTCCCTGCAGATACAAGCTCTCTAAGTGCTAATTAAACTGATTGCAAGACCATCTCCCAGAAAGCACATGAGTGTCTTGACAGCAAATTAGGAGAGTTTGCTTTCCCAGGCACATTATGTAATGTCCCACCAGATTTCTTATGTAAAACCACCACTGAGAGAGACCATCCATATCCTGAGTAGTTTTTACAGTGTTTTCACTTTGGCTAATGTTTATTACATCTCAGATCCAGCTCTGCCACAGGACATTTGCTTTGTCCTTCAGCTGGGCCTGAGCAGACCCTTCCTAAAATAACATCACCAGGTCCAGTTCACCTTCCCCACAGACCTGGCAGAGGACTCAGAGAGCTTTTGCTCTGCTTACCCTCCTTGCCACCTACAGTTGTTTAGGCACACACTCTGGAAAATTCTGTATTTTCCACTGAATAATGGTTATTTCTCTTTCCACAGCCATATTGAGGAATTACAACCCCTTACAAACTGCTGTCTGAGCAGGGTCTAAGATAAAATGCTTGAAAATAAAGCAAATATCAAGTCTTGTGTTAATCAGGATTCAGTGTCATTTTGGTTTAGTTTCCCAATGTAAATACCCTGCACATAGGTTCTGTTGCATATCTGTAAACTGGTGAAGGACATATTTGTGCCATAATGTTGTTTTGCCTTTTAAAGAACATTTCGAAGCGAGCCTTGGGGAAAATCCTGCTGAGCACTTTGGAATCCTGCCCTGACCCCCAACCTGGTAAGAAAAGAAGTCACATCTCAAGACCAAGAAGCACGAAAAGTGTCCTTATGGGACAAACACTGGGTAATACAGAGATGGGTAGGAAAAGGATATTTCAAATCCTGGGGTACAGGCTGGGGAGAAGGAGGTAGATTGAAAATTACCTATAGGAAGTGATGCTTTCTAGTCTGTGATGCATCAAAACCACACCCAGGGTGTTTTTTTAGTCAAAGTTTAATGAAAATTTGGCCTTTGGGGGATAATTCAGTATCCTACAAATGTTTTTTACTGTTTCATTGATACAAGAAAGTGGAAAAATGACCAGGTATGTAATGCAGCTGTTTCTCAGGTTTGCTACCCCAGTGTGTTGTGCGTCTCTGCTGCAACACAAGATTTACCCATCAGAACAGCTCTGTACAGAAACCAGATCAAACCTGCATGCCTCTAATAACAGCATTTCATAATCCTTGTGTGAAAATTAAACTTGCAAACTCCTGTCCCTTGCCAGTGGTCTGGAGCTGCCTTTGCAGGAGCCCTGCAGGGATCACAGCCCCAGGGCTTTGGTTTGATTACTTTGTTCCTATTAGCAGAGCATTTGTACTTACCTCCAAGGAATGAACATCCTGTCCCAGGAACATGGCTTGGAGGTGCTTTTAATAGGCAGGCAGCAGTCAAAGACAAGATTAGAAAAGACCAGATGTGGCCTGGGGGCTTGGTTTTGGAGAATATTATTTACAGGGATTTAGGGAGAACAGCATGGGAACCCTTCTGGGGTTTGCAGTTTGAAAGCCTGTTTTTCCTTGTGCCCAGCAATCCAGGGCACAGGCAGCCCAGAGCCAAGCTGTGCTCTTCAGCTGCAGAGGGAGCAGAGAAACGAGGCCAAAGACAGACTTTTGTAGGCTCCAGGACACCAATGCAGAGAGAAACCACAGCTGAGCCATGGGTCTGATGTTCTTCTGGATGAACAGAAGAGGAGAGTTTGGATCCACAGCACAATGTCCAGAAGGTGCTGCCAGTTACCCTGCACAGGAACAGGGACTCCAAGGGATGCTGTTCAAAGTTCCTGCCTGTGTAACAGCAGCACAGCTCAGCTCCCTGCAGCTTCCAAAAGTGCTGCTCTCTGTGCATTCTGCATTCTGCATCACCACTGCCATGCACAGCTCACCTTCTCTGCTTTCCACTGTCTGGCCGTGCACTTGGGGAGGGTTAAGCAGCTTTCCCAAGTCTTTGTAATCAAATATTTTTCTCTGACAAGCCAAAGTGGGTGTTTGGGCTGGCAATGGTGATATGAAATAGTCTGTTCAGACTAGTATATGAGACCTCAGTGGGCAGGGAATGAAGCAAGAGGAGACAGAGAAGACATCTGAACCCAGATTTGCTCGTGCTTTTTATGGACAGGAGTTCATTATTTGGTCGCAAAATTTAGACATTTTATGACAGCCACTTGAAAGGGCACCTACGAAGAAAAGAGCCTGTTAGGATTGTGAGACTGCTGAATTTTATATTCCTTACTTTGTTCAGATGCTAATGTTTGCAATTTTCTTTCCCAAGGCAAAGCCCAGCTGTTCGAAGTGCTGGACACCCTTCAGCAGGAGCTGGCAGCCTGTGAACTGCTGCACAAGCAGCCCATGGAGCAGGCACAGAGCCCACAGTCCCTGTCCAACCCCCTGGTGATCTCCTGCTGAGCCCAGCCAGCCCCAGGACAGCTGGAAGAAGGAACAAGGGACATTTGTCCAGCTCAGCCACACCTGCACTGGCCAGGAACAAGGAGTGACCGAAGGGAAGAGCACCAGCCCTGGGCTGAGCACAGCCCTGCCTTACCTGGACTGCAAACCCCAGCCCTGGGGTGCCCCTGGGACTGGGCTGGCACCAAACTGTGCCCACCACACCCAACCTGACCCAGGCTGATTTACAGCCCTGGGTATGCAGGGGCTGGGCACAGTTTGCAGCCTTTGTGGAAGCCCCACTCCAAAGCCAAGGCACCCTGTGTTATCCCTGGATTTGTTATCCCTTACCCTACAAGGGGCAAACTGAATGATAAACACACCCAGGAGTGTGTGCCAGCAGTGCAGGCTTTAAGGGCTCTGTGTTTCTCACTCAATTATTCACCTTACTTAACTCTGAAGCTAGATTTTTTTATTGCTCTGCTGAATTTTATATTTGCAATTACAGAGATGCCTTAGGAATATGCAGCAGCCTTTCCTGACAACAGTCAGATTTTACATAAAAAGTTAAGTGCTTGAAGAAGGTCCAAAGCAATCTTGTTCCCAGGCTCTCAGGGAAAGGAAGGGCTGAAAAATTCACTTTGCTGTCATTCTGTGTTAGCAAAGAACTCGTGCAGTGCACAAGTGAGTTCTAAAGTTTAATTTCCCTCAATGCAGTTGCAGAGACACAAAACTAGGCCCCACATGCAGGCCAATTAATGTAGAGCTGGGCCTAATCGTGGTGCCATGGAATGTTTTAATCAGTAATAAAATAATTCCTGGGGCAAAAGTAAAAAAAAAAAAAATAGGTTTCTTCCAAGATGCTTTTGCTGAGTCATTCACCTGCCAAACAGAGGCAGAATTCCTAAAAGAGCCAGCTGAATTTATGTTATTGAAAAGATGTACTGTGGATCTTCTAAGAATGTGAAAAGATTTGCCTGAGATAATGCCAACAATGAAATAAGATCATTTAGCTGTACATGTATGAATTTTTCCCAGGAAAAAGGTTTTCATACAGGAATAAGGTCCACAATGCAAGGTGGGGAACAAGATTTCCATTCCTTTCCATTCAGAGCACACTGTGTAGCTCACACACACCTCCATTAAAAATTGTGGCACCTTTGAGGCACATTGGGAACAAAAACTTGTATTATTTTAATTTCATTTTAAAGGAAAGAAAAAAAGGTGTTATGCAAACAATGAAACAAACTCTGTTCAATGGTGTTTTACCTCGTTGGTTTTTTTTTTTTGGTTTTGTTTGTATTTTGGCGGGTTTTTTGTGGTTCTAGCAGAGGAAGATTTCAAAAATAGATATATATTGTTAATGTACATTTTTCTTACATTAGACAGGACATATATACATATAACAATATTCATCCTCTAAGAAAGAAAACTGTCTCTTAATGCTAAATATGTTACTAACAAAATACCAGAACATAATATACTATTACTGAGTATATACTGGGGCATATGCTAGTATTACATCCTACAGAAACAGCCTCTAGGTGTGCCACAGGCAAAAGTTTTAAAGAGCAGAAATCAGATCCCTGCTTGGGCTCATTTGCTAAAAAACCCAGGAAGTGCCAGCTTTTGTTTTGTGCAGCTCTCTCAGGCTTTCCCAGGAATATGGCAGAGGTATAACGAGGGAAAATGCCAGGAAATGATGAAATGAGCCTGATCTGTGTGTTCAGGTGGCAGGTGAGACATTCAGGAGCAGGATTCTAGTGCAGGTACACACCTGGCCCTGGATCCTCATTTACTGCAGGATTCTTGCAGCATTTGGGTTTGTAACCATCTGGACCCTTTTTCCTGTTCCCATGTCCCCCAAACCTGGCAGTCTATTTCTCCCAGACTTTGCATTTCCTCAGATCCCCACAAACTCACTTCTAGTTTATCAGTTTTCTGTTAAACCCACAAACTGGCCCTAAAAGGAAGCTTGGATATTTTCTCCCCTGACCTCCACCATTAAGTTTTTGGGTTTTTTTCCCACAAAACAGACTTTCTGATTTGACTTCATCCTCAATGTCCCTTCCCCTCCCAGCACCCTCCTCCCTTCCCATTTGGCAAATTTCTCCCTGGGATAACCGCTGAGGGTTCACACTTTTAGCACAAATGACATTTTTCAAGGAGAGTTTCCTCCTCCCATTATTTTTTAGTTTATAGGAGGCATTAACTATTAGTAAATTAAAGTACATCTGATCTGTAAAGTTATTTAATAATTGTCCTATTTATTTATGACGCTCTCTCTGGAGTATTTGGCAGTGAGGACTCATCACTGATTTGCTGGAATTAAAACTCCTCCCTTTCATGATACTGTCCTTAATCTGTTACATGGTGATGAAAGGAACTGGGATTAGGAAGAAAGGAGCACTTTTAAACTGTGCTGCATAAAATGGAATTGCTCAGTGTGAGTGACACTAAACCTTCACAGCATGCATGTGACATGTGGCATTACCAGTCACAGGGCCTCTCTCAGATTTATAATTTCATGGAGTTTAAGTCACTGAATCCTTTAGTATTTATATTGTCTTATTTTCTTAATAATTTTATGTATAATTCCCCAACACACAAAAGCTACAGAGTGTGTTTCCTAGTGTGAAATTAATTAAAATCATCCATATGTCCTTAATTACACTTTACTTTCAAATGACTGGGATTTCAGGGGTCTTGGGTTTCTATCCTACTTTTCTGTCTCTTCTTTTTGCCTCGGCATGCCAAAATAGCTCAACTTCATTTTGACTCCTCAACTTTTTTCAAATTACCTCGAGGCTGAAATCATCACACCCCAAACCTGGACTGAGGTACTCACAGAAGAGCTCAGCTTAGCAAAATAAAACCTCCTTGTTTTATGCAGCTCACTCATTTCTTCACTTAGAAGGGGTGTCTGAATTACAGCAAACTTCCCTGAAATGGGACTCACTTCTTAAATGGCATTATTTCCTAAAATGCTTATATTTTTCTGAACTGTAACTGTTTCACACTCTATCTGGAGAATTGCCTGCTCCTAGACTTGATCCCCCACCCATTTCCAGACTGTAGAACAAAAGAAGAGAAAGAAAAGGCTCATAGGGATTCTAAAATTCTTAAATTAGCGTTTTAGACCCAGTCACCAGCAAATTAAATTCATGGCCATTTTTACTGCTGCCAAAACAACTGTATTTTTGTCTAGTGGAACTCCCAAAGCGACAGCAGAGTGTCAGAATCAGGAGGAAAAGGTCTCCTTAAATTCCTGCCTCTGCCAAAACCTGCAGCACAGAACAAAGACAGCTGCTTGGTTTAAGTTCAATAATAACCTAGGAAATAAAGCAGAATTAACTCTGCATGAGGAGAAGGCTTTCCAGTGCCTGAAGGGGGCTCACAGGGAGGCTGAGAGGGCTTTCCATGAAGGTATGGGGTGAGAGGCAAGGGGGGGATGGCTTTGAAAGTAGGCTTAGATGGGATCATGGGAAGAAATTCTTTCTTGTAAAGGTGGTGAGGCACTGGAACAGATTGTCCAGAGAGGTTGTGGATTACCCTGGGAATGTTCCAGGCTGGGTTGGAAGGGGCTTGGAGCAACCTGGTCTAGTGGAAGGTGTTCCTGCCCATGGCAGGGCGTGGAATGAGGTGCGCTCTAAGTTCCCTTCCAACCCAAACCGTCCTGGGGCTCCGTGAATATTCCACAAATTGTCCTGTACTGCTCCTGTGAGCACTGCTCCTGCTCAGGGTGTAACCCCTCCTCATCCTCAGTGCTCCTGCTCAGGGAGTAACCCCACCTCATCCTTAGTGCTCCTGCTCAGGGAGTAACCCCACCTCATCCTTAGTGCTCCTGCTCAGGGAGTAACCCCACCTCATCCTTAGTGCTCCTGCTCAGGGAGTAACCCCACCTCATCCTTAGTGCTCCTGCTCAGGGAGTAACCCCACCTCATCCTCAGTGCTCCTACTCAGTGTGTAACCCCACCTCATCCTCACTGCAGGGGATACTCAGGGTGTAACCCCACCTCATCCTTGCTGCAGGGGATGGGCAGCCCAAACTCTGCACTCCAGGCAGCTTCACCTGGGTCACAGTGGGCAGGAGTCAAACCCCACAGAGTTCCTTGTGTTCCCTGGGGTGCACAAACCAAATTACATTCTTAATTACTGGTTTATGATTCTGCCTCAAAGAGCTGTGAGGTAACTTATCTCTGTCAAGGAGTAAACAAGGGCTGTAGGATGACATTGAAAAATTATCAGTATTCAAGTGGTTTCACCCATGTGCACTCTGCAAAGCAGAAAGGTCATGAGAGCTGAGGGTTTGGGTATTATAGTTCCAGATAATTTCTGTGCTTCAAGGTTTTATTGTTTGATAGCCTTGGTTTTGCTGATTGCTTCTCATTCGGTTTTTGTTTTGCCTTTTTTTTTTTCCACAATTACAAGTGGAAAAATGGTCTCTAACAAAGGCAAGGTCCAGTCTTTTGTGATGAATTTTCCACCTCCTACGGTTGCCAAAAACAGATAAAGAAAAAAAAAGAGAGAAAATATGTGGAGGCTGATACAATTTGATTTAAAATACCATTTAGATTGAAAAATGTTATTTTTAAATAAAGAACATGCAATACCCATGGGAGGATTTTTTTTATTTCTGAACTGATTGTGGGAATCAAATCCATTGCACAGGCAGTGCCAGCCCAGCACACAGCAGGACAAGTTGCTTTCCTGTCAGGCTCTGCAGCTCCACCAGCAGAGATCAGCTCTGGGCACAGCAGAAGTCAGAACAGCCTCTAATTGCTTATGAGCAAACATCTGTCATGCCCAGGGCTGAGACACACCACTGACTCATCCACCAAAGGATTGATGGGCACCCAAAAACATCACCAGCTTTCCAGAGTCATTTGAAAGTCGCTCACGGGTAGGCTCAGGTTTTGGATGTAATTTTCTTGTGCCCTGCCATGACCAGCACAGAGCACATCCCACTGCCATGGAAACCATTCCTAGGTCACCTTCACATCCCAGAGCTGGGAAAGCAGCCCACCACCGACCCCACCACTGCAGCACCCTCCTTGCAGCGAGGATTGCAGCAACAACTCCACATTTCTGTCATTAACAAAATGCCACAAACAAACCAGGACCCTCTGCCCAGCCTGGAGGAACAGCCCTTGCAGGCTCAAACCCTGCTGTTCCACTTGGAGTCATACAGGAGGGAAGCAAAGCCATTGCCTGCTCCTCTGCATCCATTTGTAATGGAAATGTAACAGTTTGGAATGTTCTCCACTAATTTCGTGGGGAACATCATCAGCTCTGGAGAGAAGCTACCGAGAGGGAACTGCAGAACTTCACACATCTGACTGGAGCCACACAGAAATAAAACTGACAGAACCTGTAACTCAAGTCACCAAATCAGATTTAAGGAGTTATTGAACTGAACAGCAGTATACTGAGGGGAGAGAGATAAGGGACAGGAAGAATTTCAAATCCAGAAATCCGGAAATATTTCAGGACATATGAGGTAAATGACTACAAGGGTGGTTCTTCTCTGCTCAGAAAACACCAAGGAATAACCGATGCAGGAAGAAGAAATTTAATTTTCACAGCAACTGTTAGTGAACGCTAACCTTAAGTATGAAATCAGGATGTCCAGATCTGCAAAGGAAGTGTCTTAACAAGATACTCTCTGGAACGAGAAGAAAGATAATTTTTCCATATTGCATTGCTAAACCTGAAAATTTTCATTCTGTGGTGATAATTTTAACCACAATAAGTTGCACCCAAGAGCTAAAGTCTGAATTTATACTGCAGGCCTTCTAGTTTATGTGCAGGCCACAGTCCTTCATCCCAGCAGCCACAAGTGTCATTTTTTATAGCTATCATTTGTTCTGATTTTTGCAACTCTGCAGTTTGTTGTGTGCTTTCCCCCCAGTCAGGAACAAAGAGTGCATCCAGCAGCCCCCATTTCATCAAAGGAAATTGTTGCAAGTCACAGTAGACTGACCTCAGCCTATACCATTATTTCATTGACTGCACAAGTCATTCCCAAACTCCCGAGAGCTGGGCATGGCCAAGATCACAAACCACTGAAAATACAGGAAGAGAGGAAAACAGCAGGGCTGAGACTCTAAAATAAATCATACTTGGCAATCCTGAGTCTACAGAAAAGGAGATTCTACTGACAAGAACTGTAAGAGGAAAAACTCTCTAGAATAAGGAGGAGAAATCTGCATCCCTGCACCACCAGAAACTCTACCTTTGACAAAGCATCTCTTTCAGTTCACTTAAACTCTTCCACTTCCACTGAATCCCATTGTATGATGGAAAAAAACCCCCAATGTCATCAGAATCTGGCCTGGTTTATAATGTAGAGGTTTTTAAAACCTTAGTTTTCTTAATTTCTTTGCTCTTGCAAGAAAACAGCATCTCCAAGCTTGCTACTCTGTTCCAACTTTTTTAAGCAAAAAGGAACCTAAAACTAAAAAGTAGGAAGGCTTTTCAAATCTTACAGGACATTTGACATTGCCTTAAAATCAGAATCAGACTTAATTTCAAAAATCAGCATATAGGTCCACAAACTACTGCTACTAAAAGTGGAAAGAACTAATTCCAGCAATTTGTATGAAATCTCTGGAAATTCCTCGTTGCAGATTCACTTCATTCCTGCACAGATGAATAAACACCACAAATAGTTGTAAAGCTGCATCTGCTGTTGAATGATAACATTATGGAGACCTGGTCCTAACTCCTGCTGAAAATAAACAGTTGGAGATCTCTGAAGGACAGTGGAATTGTAGTTTAGGCTATGGCTGACTCATAAATTGTCACACAAGCAAAGAACAAATGTAAATCACATTTTTCTTTCTTTCTTTCTTCCCCATCACTCCTTGTCCAGCCACTGCCAAATAAGAATTTCCCCACAAGTTACAGCAGGTATGGACACAGAAATGCTGATTAGTCACTTCATGGCCCCACTATGACCATGTTTCAGCGCAAGGGTGCTAAATAAACCCCCAAAAAAGTCTTGGAAATATTTTACACAATTATGAGAAGAGAAATGACCTCGGTGCAGAGGGATTAATCCCTGCCCACCTCAAAGCAGTGAGGTTGTGAGTGCACAGTGTGTACATGGGCCAGGGGCTTTGGGGGCACCCCAATCCAGGGGCAGCAGAAAGCCAGGACACCCTAAAAGTTGCCTCAGCTTGTGTGAAAAAAGATTTTATTTGTCTGCAATTAAAAAAAAAACAAATTGGCTAGAATAATAAGGAGGGGAAATTTTATTTCTGTTCAGAAGGTTTTTTTCTCCTCAAGAAGAGGAGAAAAAAAAATCAAAGTTACCAGACAACAGAGGAGAAAATGATGTCACCCTTTCAACAGAGCTGACACTAAAAAGAATCCAGTCTGGCAAGTGATTGTGCCCTTCCCAAACTGTGAAATTAATCCTGCACATGGCAACGATTGCTAAGCACATCATTATGGAAATTGGGAGCTCCCAGCAGGAGCTGGGAGTCTGAGAAAGGTGGAAAATCAATGCAGTGCACACTGGGGAATGGTCCCAGCAAAGTGACCTTCAAACGAGGGGAGAGGTGGGGACAGGAGGGGAGGCACCAGGGGACACAGTGAGAGCAGGACAGCACAGCCACGCTGTCCCCTTGCACCTGGCACCCCAAAAACCCAGCCTGGCTGTGGTTCTGAGGAATAAAAGTAAGTATTATTTCCCTGTGTCAGTGGCAGTGTTATTTCCCTGTGTCAGTGGTGGTTTTTGTGTAATAGTTATTTACCAGTAACGCTGGGTGTTGGTGTGAGGGGAGGAATGGAGAGCATGGGAAGCAGCAGCAGGACAGAAGAGAAGCCCAGGGATGGGTTTGTCAGAGCCTGTGTATTGCTGTGGTTTGTGTATTGACAGAGGGTTTTTGACAACAATATTAGAAGGTTAAATATGATTTATTAACGTGACTTTATAATACAAAGGATGTTGGTTATTATCTGCTCAGTCTAGAGCATTTGAAGCTCTCGCTTCAAGTTCTGTCTAAAAAATGTTAGAATAGCTTACACAATTAAAAATAACAACTTTTCACTTCATAGGTTAAAAAAAACCCCTCTTATTTCTTATTATTAAGAAACAAGTAAAAACATTTAAACATTTTTAAAACACAAATCAGGGATTATGTTTACAAAAACTTGTACAAAGTAAAAAACAATTTAAAAAATCCTTTTTCATAAAAACTTTTTTCTACAAACTTGCATACATAAAAATTTATAATATGTTCTTACAACACCTGTGCTGTGGCTCTGCCTCCCAGAGAGTGCCAAGGAGCTGGCAGTGAAGCCCTGGGGTGGCAGAGGAGGGAGGAGGAGGTGATGCATCTGTCCCTCCACACAGCTGGAGCAAGGGCAAACTTGGCAAGCAGAACAGGAATTTTCCTAAAGTGCAATAGTTTGGCCAGGAAAAAAGTGCTTTCATCAAACGGAACTTTATTTTGTTGATATGAAGTGCTCCAAGAGCTCCAGGGTGCGGTGCTCACCCAGGAGGGGGCAGACAGGATCTGACTAAGGAGGGACTGAAGTCTGGCACACCACAGCATCCCAAATTCCCTGCCCTCTGCACTGCTGGCCTGCTGGGTTCCCTTCAACCTTCCCTGGGGGAGCTGCTCCACTTTGCAGCAATAACTGCATTTCATGGAATTACACCCAGTGCTGCTATATCCTGAATAAAAGCCCTGACCAATGGGGCATCCCCCTCAGCTTTGCACCCACCAGTTTATATCTGCTTTTGAATAAAGTATAGATTATCAAAATCAGATCAAACAACCCAAATCTGAAGTAATCAGATGGTTTAAATGATCTTCCTATTGTTTAAAATGTTTTAAGTATTTCTACCTGTCAGTCACTTAATGCCAGTCTGGTTTAGATTTCCTCTTACCTATGGTTTACATGAGGTGCTTCAGGGTTAAAGCACAGTAAACATCCTTTAAAGTACTTATCCATATAGAAATGCAATTTATTTAGATAGGTTTTTCCTTCTCATCAAGACCTCCATACCTATAGAATTATAATAATACATACTATATATATTATAGTATGTATAGAATGGAAAGGCAATCAGTGTTATATAGTTATATATACTTGTATATATAATTATATTTTTTCTATTATATTCTTATACAGAGAAAGCTTAAGCTGACCTTGAGCTGAAAGGGGGGTCAGGCAGCATTTCCTGCAAATTAGGGCTGGTAGGAATTTCTCATTTTAGATACGAAAGCTTTTCTTTTTGAAAAGAGTGTTCTGAATAATTTTTGAGAGAGATGTCAGTCTGTCAATGCCAATACAAGCATCCCTATGCTGAAGCACTTCAGAAATTATATTCTAGAGCTCCAAAGCAGCAAAAGGGAGGAAAACCTCCCCTTTTCTTTGCTACTTTACTGAAAATGTCTTTGGAAAAAAATAGCAACAATGTGGATGCTCTTTGGGAATGGTTCTTAAATACCTTGAACAAAAAGGAAAAGCTAAGTAGATAAACTCAGCCAAGCACAATGTAAGGCATGAAGAAACAGCTAAAATCGTCAAAGTCTTGGGTCACTAAGAAAGCTAATGGAGTAAAAAAGAAGTGTAGGGGAAGGGTTTTGTATTTCTCACCCAAATAATCTGGTTTTCAATGAAAAGAATAATGCAGAACTACAGATCCATAAAAAGATCCCTGAGAATTTTTAGATTACAAAAGTAAGCACTCACTTCTATTTCACCTGCTAGCACAATCTGATCAAACACAGTGTTCCTTCTTTACCCACTGTCTGCACCACATTATTGTGTCACTGGGTTTGGTATTGTTCTCTCCCAGACTGAACTTTCTTCCCCCTTTCTCCAGTTTTACCCCAGGACCTGAAAATTATTTTTATCCTTATTTCCTTTGTTTTTTTACCTGGCTCCTTACACATAAAGAAGAATCACCTCTAGCCTGAAAACAATAGTGAGATATTTAAGGAACTGAAAGGAACTTGCTTGAGGCTTGGAACATCAGCACCAATGGTTTAAAACAACAAAAGGGACTGAGCCCTTGTCACAGATTTTTGCCTGAAGAGATGGGTGATAAACTTAGGTTGATTTTTTTTTTGGCAGAGGTATTGCAAAAATCAAAGAGTGGCGATGTGGGGAAGAATTAATTTTGTTTGCTTTTCAGACAGATGATATTGTGCCTGCTCATATTGTCTGCACTTATTTCAGCAGTCTGGTGGGTGAAATATCAAAAGCCACAAGATTTATACCTACTTCAAAAGTCCAGTGCAAAACACACTCGTGCTCAGAGAGGTGTGCTGCCTGGGCTCAGTTTAATGCCAGAAACATCCCTAAACAGAGCACCTCAACCAGCCCCTGCACGTCCCTGTCCCAATGAAACCCTTCAGGCACAGCTGCATTCACAGCAGTGGAACACTCTTTTTCATCTTGTTGGATTCCAGAGCAAGATTAAGACAGAATTGATGGGATTTTGATGTGTTTTTCCCACGTGCCAGACATGCAAACTGAGCAAAAGCTGAGGTTTGTAGTAAAAGCTCTGTTCAGCTGCAGCAGAGCTGGAACTGGAGGCAGCGCAGAGGTAACTGGCCCTGTATCCTGGAAAGGGGATCTCCCTGCTCCAAGTCTGGCTTTATTCATAGAGATTCATCAGAAATGCCACAGAGTTTGAAGGAGAAGAAAAGGAAAAATAATTGTGTTCACTAGGAAACAAACTGGAACATCCAAAAGAATGGAGATGATGAGCAAAGGCAAAAAGCAAAGCATGGAAGCAAAACCTCAGACAAAGCGCTCTGCTCTCCCAAACATGCTTAGATCACACTGAAAGGTCCTTAAAACAGCATCAAGTGCCACTGAAGGGAGACAGTGAGCAACACTCAATGGGAAGGGGAGTCCCAGGGATTTCTCTTCCCTCATTCTTTTAGCTGAAGACACCTCATATTTCAGAACAGTTCACGGGGTGACTCCTCATTAAAAAAAAAAAAAAAAAAAAAAGTAAAGTAAAGCTGACAGATCTTCTGTAGTCATAAAACCCGAGCAGTGCCCTTCAGCTGGAGCAGCTGAAGGTGCAGGAACAGCCAAGGCAGGAGGCAAACACTGGGTGATGTCAGAACTGCTGATCAGAGAGGAGAGGGAGCTCTGCTCTCATTCCAGGCTCTGGTTTCCCTGTTAGAGGCAGAGATGCTGTGGCTGTGCTGTGCCTGTCAGCGTGGAGAGAATGACACCACGAGTGGCACTGCAGGACAACATCAATCCACCAGGATTTATCAAAACTGATGAGGAAATAAATTGTAAATAACCTCCAACCAGCTCCATTAAATGTAGGAAGTTTCACTGAATGCAGTCATCAACACTGAGCTAGAGACACCAAATGAGGGCAAAGAGATAATTAGATAATGCAGGAAGAGGCTTGCAGCATCTTTTAATGAATGTACAATTCTCCTTAGAGGAACTGCTGCTAATTTATACCCTGCTACAAGTGACTATGTGATTAATTTAGCTGCCAGCTTGATCAAACTGACTCTCCAAACTGTTTATATATCAGCATTTAGTGATAGGAAATAATAGGATTAGCACAGCAGCATTTTCAGCTCTTGAGATTTTATCACAGGTCACACTATATAAAGGATTTCTTTCAGAACCCAAGGCACTTGATCAGCTTTCATTAGCAATCTTCAGCCTTAAGGACCAGGAGCAGGACTTGCAATATGTGAACTTTTATGGCTCAAAATATCAAGCCCATCAGAAAAAAAAAAAATCTACATTGCTTTGAAGTGCAAATACCAGGGTTTGAGGGCGCAATGCAAGAACTGGAAATGGGGACTGGCAATAATGTTGTCTCCCATCCTGCAGCAAGCACTGTGTGGTTGCAGAGTTGGAGATTGCTCAGGACTGTCCTCCCAAGCCCAGGAGAGCTCTGCACTCTGACATCTCCTCGTGGGTGGCACATTCCCGGCAATCCAGCTGCTGGCAGCAGGAATTCAGCAGAACGGGATCAGATCTGTCTGCAGTGATGTTCTGGGGCTCTCCATGAGTGATCAGGAGTCTGAGCAAACTCTGCTGCAGTTCACTGTGCACAGCAAACAGCTGGGCACATCTGCAAGGTGGGCCCCACAATCAGTGTGTAAACACAGCATTAGTGGGGCAGGAGCAATGGGACTGGAGCTGCTCTCACTGGGGAAAATTAATTCATCACTGGATATATACCCAGAGTAGATTGGTTTATTTCAAAACCCATGAAGCCATAGCTTTGTAAAGGACAGTACAAAAATAACCATTTTATCAATTATGGACAGCGAGTGAAATTCTACAGGGAGTTCCCACGGCAAACTCATCACCTGGGCTTTCCCAATGTAGTCATTTACATCAGACACTAATTAATATCTAACTGATCTCTCCAAGAACAACTGCTCAGTGTGGCCATAACGTCCAATGCCCTGCCTTCTACATTTCCAACTCTTCAAGCAGAAAATAGCAGGGTTTAGCTAAGGATTTAGCTATTTTGTTTGTCACCACTCTCCTTAAACAAGGACCACGCCACAACACTCAGAGTGCTGAACAATCTCATGCATTTCACAACCCTACTCCAGCTGCTATGCAATAAATTGGTAAAGATGCTTAAACACTTTTAGCAGGCTTGCCTGAAGAGTTAGCAGAGCATTGGAACAAGGTACACTCGTGGATAGCTCTCTGTCACACACTGGGAATTCAACAAACAATGGCCCAAACAGCTGGAATGGAGCAGTGAAATAATCTGGAACTGAGGATACCACATGCAGCCATTTATACCAGGAGAGGAGGGGCTGATTTGGACTCTCTTCAGTCTGGTCCAAGCACTGAACCTCCATTAGCATCAATCCCAGGTATTTCCAGAGTGAATATTGCAATTTCATTTAATATAAAAGGCCTGCACAGAAAATAGAGAGCAGGAGATCTGCTCTGACAGCTCAATCCCAGTCCTAAATAAAACATTCCCATGAATGCAGTGTTGTGTTGTGCCTGCCTGGAACACTGGATTGTATTTTTAATGACAGTGACTGTGCATAAAGAGCTAGAAAAAGACCTGCTTTTCATTAGAGCAAAGCAAGCAAGGCAGAGAGGGGCACAGAGCCTCCAGTTTGTCCAGCCCAGGGCTGTGTAAATCCAAATTGACCATGAATATTTTCATTAACAGGCTCAAAACCCTCTGAGTTCCATAAAGCACAAACATGTGCTTTTAGCCCTCTGATTTAGACAGATCACTTAATACACACATTTTGTTCCTCGGATTTATTTGTATCTTGGAGACAATGGAAAATAATATCCTAAAAAGAACACAGTATTTCGTTCTTTCAGGCAATTCTTTTGAATTGAGAAATTATAGCTCAAGGGCCGATTAGGGGGATGCTCAACATTTGAGAACAAAATAACTTGGATGACACCTAGTGGGAAAATAAGCAATCACTGGGTGAAATTCTGAACGGGGAAAACAGCAAAGAGGGAGGTTCTCCATGAGAACAGGCGGGAGGAGAGAGAATTTCTTGAGAAAATGGGTGGAGTACAATTTAGGAGAAGAATTTCCTAAATCACAAGACTTTATCTGCCCGTGGAATAATCTGAGGAAATGGGATTTTTGATTTGACAGAGGCAAAACTACATTAGGCAAAACCCTGAAAAATGTGCAGCAGGAAAAAATATGGACAGGAGGAAACTCTGAGCCCTCCTGTGTGGAAACACTCAGAAGGCTTTGACAGCCAGTTCTGCAGAGTGAAGTAGGCAAGAGGAAAATTTTGGCCTTCAGGCAACAGCAGCTCCTGATTTGAGAGAAACCACAGTTTTTCTTTAATTCACTTCTGCCAGCAATACTCCTTGCTGTGAGAATGAATTTTGTGATTGATTTTTTTTTTATCCTTATGCTTACTTGTGGAATTCATTAATTACCAGCGACTCACATCCAATTACAAAGAAATATTTTGGTTAGTCTGCTCTCACCAACCTATTTGAAAGTACAAAAGAACAGAATTAATCAAGGTGAGAGATTTTAAATGAGAAGTTGTCCATTGGCAATGTGAGGTAGGCAGTTTTTTCAGCACTGGAAATGGAAACAGTGCTTGAGAAAACTTCTGCCTTTCTTGGTCAAGAGCAGGTCACTGACAGCAATAAATGACTGTAACTCCTTAAAAGTGACTAGAAAAGATAATGGCATCTTCTGCCTGAATTTGCTCTCAGCAGGTCACGCCTTTGATCTGCACATTTATCTCCAGCTTGCAGCTTTTATTCTGAACCACAAGGGAAGCAGTAATCTCCCCTCAGCCCCTCTCCTCCCTGAATAATCAGACAGAGCCCCCACGGAACTCACTGGAGAAGCCAAGGCCTTTCTTTTTCCAAAGAAAGCTGATCCAGAGAAAAGGCCTTTCAGGGAAGAGGTGAGGAGAGAGGGGTTCTTTGGGAAATAAGAGTGTCCAGAAATCCCTCTCCACTGAGAGGAGACAGAACCTCTCTCATTCACAAAAATTTCAAATGGATTCTCTCTGTGGAAAAAAATACTTTCATACCCTAACAAGATTATAGCAGATTATAACTATTTTTTTTTTCAAATTGGCTCTTAATAAATCCTCTTAAATGAAGAATCCTCCTTTGGCCTACAAAAAGCTACAGCCCTTAAATCAGAAATGCAAATGCCTGGTGCTTCTGCCAGACACTCCCTGCACACCCTCACCTGCACAGGGAGCTGGAGCACTGGCCAGGGGACACGTCTGGGGACTCAGCACGAGCAGCCACCTCTGCCACCCCCAGGTGATGTCCTGTGAATTCTGCCCTAGAGCAGAGGCTGGACAGAGTTACAGAATAAAGCAGGCATTTATTAAAAGGATTTATTAAAAGGATTTCCTCCATGGATCCACCTTGGGCAGCACAAGAGCCCAGCCAGGGCTGCACCCAAGATGAACCAAAATGGTCCCAAAATGGACACCGGGCACGGGCTCTGGCACTTTTATCAGTTCTGCTCCATTTGCACATTGGAGTTCATTGTCCAGTTCCAGCTTTAGGTTATCAAGTCCCATCCTTCTTGTTTTTCTCTCCTCAGTCCACGCTGTTTGTGCTCTTGGGGCTGAGATTTGGATCATTTGTCCTTGGTCCCCAGCTAGAGAAGGAATTGTTTCGTCTCCCTGCTCTGTGCAGAGAACTCACCATCCCTTAATGTGAAGCTCA
This sequence comes from Leptocoma aspasia, assembly GCA_013399835.1. Taxonomy (NCBI): domain Eukaryota; kingdom Metazoa; phylum Chordata; class Aves; order Passeriformes; family Nectariniidae; genus Leptocoma; species Leptocoma aspasia. The sequence goes on from VXAX01007277.1 coordinate 48,685, forward strand.
GACCCACACACTAAAGCAGCACAGAATCTGAAAAATAAAATAAAATAAAAAAGCTAAAACCTGAGGCATCCTGGGGACACCTGGAGGAGCGTGGGACTAACTCTGGGGATAGCACAGAATGTGAGAGTGGATTCCAGGGGATTCCAAACATTGTCAATGCAAAAGGACACAGCATTTGATTTCATTGTGTGCCAGGAGGGGTTTGATTCTGTGTGGCAGCATTCCCGAAGGCACAGTGGCAAAGATTGTGCAGGCACAGGGCACACAGACATTTATGAAATCCATGGATGTGCTTCCCAAAGGCAGTGAAGCAATCCCGAGGATGGAAGGACCTTCCTGTCATTGGCGGTCCACTCACAGGTCCAGCCCTTCAGCACCTGACAGGCAGATGAGCTGCTCACTTCAGCAAGGGAGGAATCACCCTCCTCATCTCATGGAAAAGATCAAAATTAACCGGGCTTTGAAGTATTTTTGTCGTTTCCCCCTGGCACTGTCTGAATTGCCTTTTCAAATGCTAAAGAGCAGAGATACACAATAAAGCATTTTCTTAAGGAAGGTCCTAACAAAAGTTCAGGCTCCTGGTAACTCATTAGACCTAATGAAGAAAAGTTCTTTAAAAATAAGTAAAAATTAGACAACAAGAATTGCTGCCAGGATAATTTATACACCAGAAATTTCCTTTCCTCCCAGGAACAGCCTGTTATAAAGAAAGGACAGCTCAAAAACACAGCTCTGCTGCACATCTGCAATATGAAAACCTCACCTGGGCTTCATTTCCAAAAGCAAAACAGAGCTGCAAGGCTGTCCCCAGGACAACACTATGCAGAACTGGCCTGAATGAAACACCAGATCCACAAGCAGCTGGGTTTCCAAATGTCAGCTGCCATCGGAATTCTTGTGTACTCATGGCTGGTAACCAAAGCAAAGGAAAGCTTATATCCAAAACTTTGCATACCTAATCAAAAGTGAAAAGTAAATCCTATTTTTGCTTTCCCTTCACACAGACATGGCATACTTTGTTAAGATGAACAGATATATGTGTATTATAAACTTGTATGATCCTAATTTACTGGCTTTGCAGCCAAATACACACAGATCATTTCAGAAACCTTCCTTTCACTAGTTGGAATTATAATTTTTGAACACCCAAATTAAATACTATATTTTGGGTGACTTCAACACAATTTCATCTATTTCAATTCAATGGCATTAATATTTCCTTTCTCTGTTCCTGTCTTTTTCTATCCCTTAATGATGAAGAGATCCCTTAATGATCCCCTAACCTGACTATCATGGTTATTTTGATGCTATGGTGTGCTTTTATAAGTTTTATTGAAACTGTGAGAATGCAGATATCAAACAAACTTGGCTCACTAATACAGAAAAACTCAATTTCACAGGCTAACTTCATCTCCCTCATCTGCTGGGGCTTGTGTGTGTCAGCAGCTCAGGCCCAAAACAACTTTTATACCTGGAGATATTTTGGAGAAAAAAACTCCACAAATTTCAGATGAGTTTTTCCAGATACTGTCAAATGCAATAGGAAAAATACATTAGGAATAAAACAAAAATCCCAAAGCATTTCCTCTTGTCTGCAGCAAACACAAGACCCACCCCAAGCACTTTATGCCACGGCACAACCATAAATAGCAGCTTGCTCTGGGGTGCTGCCCCATCCTGCACAGGAAAAAGCTCATCTTCCCTGCCACACTTCCTTGGGGACTCTGAGCACTCAGCCTGCACTGCCATCCACGCTCCAGCACTCCAGCAGGCAGAGGGAAAGGGATCAAGAGGGATCAAACAGGGTAAGTGTCAGCCAGGCACCTCCCCAACTCTCCCTTCTGCATTTTTGCCACACTTCTTATTTCTGTTTGAGTTTGGGTTTCTTGCTGTTTCTATATTAAATCAGAAGAGATCATTTTTTCCATAAATATCACTTAACTTCTTTTAGCCAGCTGTCATGGCCTGTCCTTCTAAAATTTTTACTTGGGGAAAAAGAGCTCTGGTAGATTTTTTGAAAAATCATGGATGAGTATCTGGATTCAGAGCAAAGATACTCACTGACAAAGACATGGAGATGGTTAAGATGAGTATTTCAGCTTCAGAAAGAAAGATTTTCAGACATTTACAATTATTCAATCCCTTAAGCGTCATTTTGAAAACTAGTTTAAAGACACAACTTTAACACTAGGTCTATGAAGACATGGAAACAGAATAGAAACCTTTGCCTAAAACTAAACGGGTTTTTCCTGTCATCTCCTGGTGACATTCTGTCCCAGAATTCTGATCAATAATATTTTTTGTACAATTATGAAGGGAAAACAATGAACCAGGGAGGAAAGGGAAGAACTGTGCTCTGTCTTCAGCGTTTATGCTGAAGCTGGGGAGAGTGATTCTGTGGGACATACAGAAAGCTAAAGATTTTATTCCAGAAACCTAAACCCTGGGGGAGAAATAACTGCTGTGGCTCTGCTCTCGGAGCCAGGGGAATAAACCTCACCTGTTGTTTGTGCAGCTGGAGATGGAGCTGCTGGCCGTGCTGGGCTGTGCCCTGCTGCTGCCCACGGTGCTGGCTGAGGAGGATTGTCCATCCCCGTGCAGCTGCAGGTCCCTGGGGGAGCCCAGGGGGACCTGGGTGGACTGCAGCTCGCGGGGGCTGCGCGCCCTGCCCGCCCTGCCCCGCCTGGCCCGCAGCCTGCACCTGCACAACAACAGCCTGGCCTCCATCCCTGCCGGAGCCCTGGACGGCCTGGGCCACCTGCAGGAGCTGCAGGCCTGGGACAACCCCTGGCACTGCGACTGTCACATCCTGTACCTCAAGCTCTGGCTGCAGGATTTCTCCGCGCCCGCGCTCGCCCGGCTCAGGTGCGCCAGCCCCGCTCACCTGAGGATGAAACCCCTGGGGCAGCTGACTGGGAATGATCTGGGCGTCTGTACGAGGCTTCTCCCAACCAAGTGTCTCCAGTTCTTCTGGCGAGACCTCATTTTAATTGCTGGAGTGATAATTACCCTTATTTTAGTGGCGTCGGCTCTGAAGTTTGCCAAAAAGCTGGTCTGCCAGCTCACCCTCGGGGGCCGGCGGCTGAGGAGGAACATCCCCAAAAGCCACAAGATACAGTGAGCTCTTCCCTGCCACCAGCCTGACAGAACCTCCAAGGCCTCCACAACAAGAAAGTAAGAGCGCTGGTAACACTGGTTTGAATAGTCAGTGCTAAAAAAGCTCAAAGTCTGGGTCCTCGGACAAGTTTGATTTAATTTTCATCCAAAAAGAAACTTGGCGAGGTTTGGACAGGCAAGTTTCATCCTGCTGCCATCTACTCATATGAAGAGCGGTTTCCACATTTTTTAAAATCATTTAACTTGGCATTTTCCCACTGAATTCTCAGCTCTTATAGAAGGATTTACACTCCCACATCCTACACCTTTTAATATATGGACATGAACACCAACTGTATTATTTTAACAACTCTTTTCTCACTCAGGCTCTGTGAGTTTACAACCCATCACCATCTCTCGGTGTCCCAGTGGGCTTGGCAGGACCATTCCTGTGTGCAGGAAAGTTCAGCCATCTCTTCCTCAGCTTCAGGAACTTCCTGCCACCAAAACCACTGACATTATATAGACCAGACACTGAACGTATCCCTTATTGAATACACTTAAAGATGGACTTTAACATGACAATATAATCAGCAAAATAATTTTAAATCTTATTGGACTTCCTGGGGGGGGTGAACAATAATAAAGCATTCTATGTGAAACTTAAATAATGGATGCATATTGAACATTCATATTGACCCAAATTTGATCTCTTTCACAATTCTAAACATTTCTGATTAAATTTCTAAGATATTTCCAGAACTTTTCCCCTGGAGATAATTTTAGAATATTTCCCCTGCACTGAGCTTTTCAGTTTTTTAAAAGACAACCACCATTCTGTACGAATGCAGAATATCACAGAAGAAATGCACTCTGCCATCTCTCATGGAATTTCCTATATGATATTTCTTGTTTCCTCAAAATGAAATAAATCATTAACACTAAAAGCTTATCACTCTCTTCTGTGCCTATAAACTAGATATGCATAGAGTAGTAAACTGCTTTACTACATGGCTTCAATAGTACAATTATTTTAAAAATTAGCAATAAGCGATTATTTCTGCTTACACCAACCAACACATCAAATAAGATGCACAGAATACAGGAAAAAAATAATTGAGAGAACATTTCTGTCCTTATAAGAGGAAAGAGGAGAGAATTTCTTTCATGGCAGTAGTTCAGATTCTACCAAAACAGCGTTGTATTTATAATTTTTCATCCATTTGGGTTTTATCTGGGGAAAAACCCCTCTGCAAAGGGAACAGCTGGAAATAACTGAGGGCTCAAAAGCAACACTCAGTGTTTATCTGCCAGGGCCACTGTGTCATGCTTAAGCCACACACTCCATCAAACTGCATAAATAACACCACAGTTGCTAACAACATGCAAAGGCAGGAAAATACGTCAGCTATCAAAATGAAACATGCAGGCAGCACTCCCAAAATGGGTTTGGAGCACCCCAGAAACTGTCACTGCATCCTGCCTGCAAGGGGCAAACCGGTGGCTGTATCTGCTTGCACAGCCTGGGAACACAGGTGTGACTGCTGGGATGATAATAAATAAAATAAAAAATTATGAGGTTTTCTTCCACAGTGGGAAGGACAAGTCATCAGAGCCAGCATTATTGACCAAAATCTCACTGTAGCACAAAGAGAAGGTTTGTGTGAACAGCAGTTCTGAGTGAAACTCAGCGTGAGGAATATTTGTAGGTTTCACCTATTAAATAGCACGGTATGTGAATCACCTTTTTGCCTATAAATTCTCTATATTTTGTTAATCCTGGAGCAAACAGCATTGCTCAAGCTGAATGACTTCTGTTCAGCTTCCTGCTTGCTTTCTGCCAGGCTTTAGTTAGAGTTTATTCCAGGTCTGTTGTTTGAGCTCATGCACCAGAGTGGTTTGCAAGGCTCCATCACCACAAAATGCTGCTCTCCTTTGTGCTGCAGGGCAGCACCCTGACAGAACGTGATTATTATGATCAATGTGCCAACAGTCAGCTCTGGAGCTCCCTGAAACACAGGACAGCTCATTTCCTGAGAACCCCCTTGCCTCAGCTCAGAGAAGGCTGAATAAAACAACTCAGCTCTGCCCAACGAAATAAAACAGCTCAGCTCTGCCCAACGAAATAAAACAGCTCAGCTCTGCCCAACGAAATAAAACAGCTCAGTTCTGCCCAAAGAAATAAAACAGCTCAGTTCTGCCCAAAGAAATAAAACAGCTCAGTTCTGCCCAACGAAATAAAACAGCTCAGTTCTGCCCAAAGAAATAAAACAGCTCAGTTCTGCCCAGTAAACATGGCTCTGCCTTGTGGAGTCCAACTGTCTGGCTTCGCATCACTGCTGTCACTCCTCTGGGTGCAGCCACTCTGGGGCTGACTGCTGAAGTCAGCTCCTGTAAGAGCCTACAACGAGATGCAGGACTCCAGAGGGCTCTTTAAAATGCTCTTTATTATATCCAGGCAGCAATCACGGGTTGTGGGTGACAGAGCCCANCTACAAATACTCTTTTCTGCACCAGAACTGAAAGAATTGAAGCACTTCTACTCGCTTATAAGACAGAAGAATTTCCAAACCCAGAAAGAAAGCAACAGCACGATTGCCCTTGGGCAGCACCAGCAGCTGCTGAGGTCACTGGAGCTCCTGGGAAAGCACAGCCTGGGGAGGAGCTGCCCAAAAGATGTCAAGGGTAGAGCTAAGCAAGTGGGAAAAACAGTGGCATTGCCATGGACGCTTGATATGCCTGCTTTTTTTTTTTTTGTGTGTGTGTGGCTGTTGGTTTGTGGGGTTTTTTTTGTTTTGTTTTGGTTTGGTTTTTTTGTTTTTTTTTTTTAATTGTACTTAACCTTCCTCCTGCCTGCACAGGGCAGTGGCAACTGCCAGCAGCTCCAATCCAAGTGCCACTGCCAGGGAGGGCTGGGCACCTGGATAGTGTAGGAAATGACATGGCTTGGGGAATGGAGCCAGCTCGAGCCCTCCTGCCCTGGCAGGAGCATCTGCCTGCAACAGAGAAGCAAAAGTGCATGCCTGTGATGTAAGTTATTTTAGAAGAGATGCTTATTCAGAGCAAAATTACAATATTTTCACTAAAAAGTACCTACCACTGGTCACTGAATGGACATGATTTGGACACGATGGTGGAGTCACTGAATTTGTATGATTTCCACCCTGTCCCATGTTCTAAGGATGTTGGCATTTTAAGAACATACATTTCTCATGTGTTTCAAACCCCACCTCCTGCAGGTGAAGGTTAAATGATGAATGAGATCTAAGTGTACTTGACTGCTTTTTTTTCCCCCCACGAAGTAAAGAGGAAGAAATCTGAAAACAGCTTTTTGTTTCACCCTGGAGTCTCACATGGTTTGAGAATCAGCCCAGCCTTACCCAGGAGCTCTGGGCAGCTCTGTGAGGAGGATACACAGCATTTTTCTGTTCTGACAGTCTTCTCTTAAGTGTGAGTGAGTGTAGAAAGTAAATTTGAATTTACACATCTCCATGGGCTCACATTCATATCTAACCTCAGAGGATTTTGACTGTAAACCTGTCCTAGCATTTGCTCAGCAACCTATTTAAAAACAATTCACACTAAATTCATACGAGACACTAAGCACAGCTTTGCTCTCAGGAACAAAATACAGAGTTAACCAGCTTGTTCTGTATTTGTCATTTGGTTAAGTAGCTGTGCATTTAAGGATTCAGATTTAGTGCTCCCTTTCAAAGAATTTAACTACACAGAAAATGAGTAATACAAAGTAAAATATTTCTTTCTGTTCAGTTAAACCCCAGCTATGTCATAAGAGATAGGTCACATAATGACAGTAATTTTCCATTTTAGTTGCACACCCTCTGCGTGCACTGACCAGATATGGAATTGCATTAAAAACTACTAGAATAACTCGTCTAATAAAAAGAGAAAAACTCACCCAAGAAAAAGCTCCAAACAGCAGAAAACCAAGACTGTTCCTAGCCTAACAGACCAAGAAAAAAATAGGGACTCCCTCAGGTGAACAGGAAATTTCTTCTATTTTTGAACTAGTAAACATAAACAAAGAGCTACAGAACTAAACACTAATTCAATGTACAAAATATGCACAAATACAGTGAAACAGGCTGTTGGCTGGTCTATGCTGCCATCTTGTATTCTAAATTAATTAGCCAATACACATTCATTCTCATGCTGGTTTATGTTTAAATGCACTGTTTGGGGAATTATTAAAACAGAATTTGAGGGTTCACAAAACTGCTGTTGTTCCTGGGTTCTTAAGGTCCACACATTTATGTGTTATGATTTATACCTGAATGACAGGATTTTACTTTCACTGCCAACAGATGAAATGTCAGCACTGAAATATTAACAATTCCTACCTAATGACTCCTTTAATGGTTCTAAGTTTACTATAATGCTTAGTAATGCTAAGTTTATTTATCTTAATGCCTTTTCTCTCCAGAGCACAAAACCATTTCCCAAAGTGCTGCAGCTCTGTTGCTGGAACCCACGTAAATATTTTGCCATTCCATTGACTCCAATGAAATTCAGATTACACTCAATAATGGGTGTGTGACAACAAATTGCTCCAGTTGCATAATGGCCACATGGCTGCTATTTATACTGAGCTCCTTCCCAGGGGCAATCTGCTCCTGACGTGGCCTCTCCAGTGCCTGCCCTGGCAGCACTTCCCAATGTTTATCCCAGTGATGTCACAGCTCCTGCCTGAGCTGGCATCTTCATTTTAGGCAAAAGAAATGGGATGTGCCTGACAGAATTTTGCTCAGATTTCATTTGGCTTGGCTTGTCTGGCCAGCAACCATCCAGCTCTCTAGCAATCTAGAGTTATTAAAATTGAATGGTGCTGTTTTATATCAAGACATTCCCTGGGAAAAGTAGGTTGAGGTTTCAATCTCTTCCCTCAGAATACTATTCAGGAATAGGGCTACAGAAATACAGAACATTCATCTTAGTCCAAGGGGAAAAAATTCAAATGAAGCCATTTCTTAAATGACCTTGATCTCTAAGGAAGGGAGTGTCAGCAGGGATGGATTGCAGCCTCCCTTTTCTCCTTGAATCATTCCTGTCTCCTCTTTGGGGGTCAAAGGGCTTTAACCTCTTAACTAACAATTTATTTTTTGACAAGGATTCATAGATTGCCTCTTACAGCCATGGAGAAGGGCTCTGGAACCTGACAGATCCAAATAAAATCGCCCTTTGCAACCCTCTCCATCAGCAGCAGTGCAAAGCAGAGGAAGGCCGTGGCAATGGCCACACCACCAAAGGTTGCCCTCAAGACAGCAGAGCATTTAGAACTGAGGGTATTCTTGACTTCCCTGAGTTTGCAAGGACACTGCAAAACCCAGTAATTTAATGTTCAGATGCACTCATCAAAAGATGGGTTACGGAAAGACAAAAACTAAACCAGCAGCGATTACACCTGAAGGCAAGGGGCAATGAAAGGACACAAATTGTGCACAGCAAAAACTCTGAGCCCCCGAAGGGATTCCTTTGCCTCCCATCACTGCTTTTCCGACTGCTCTGAAACTGGACCAACATTGGCACCTAGTGGCTGCTGAATTTAACAGCGACAGAAGTTCCCTGAAATTTGTCACCCTTTTCAAGTGACGGGCTGAGATTTTCCAAACAAACTGCCAATTACTGCCAGCTCTTCCCAGAGTTTCCATACAAGTTTTCTGTCCTGAAGTGTCAGAAGGTGCAAGACATAAATTCTTTTCTATTTGCAGAAATCTGGAGTTATTATAATTCTGGACACTGGGCAATACAATCTTCATTTCTTTTCTTCACTGTGATTAATAATTTTTAGATGTGCCTGGAATTTTCTGCTACTACAACTCCCAAAGTCACAGGTCAATACTAATATTAAAATTGACTGAGGTTTTATTCCTTCTGTTCTCCTAAAGTGACGATGAACTTTAATGTAAATTCAAATTAGACTAATAACTTTGTACTATGACTTCATCCTATCAAAGTGCAATAAAACAAAAAAGAAAAAAAATGTATATTATGTAAAACAAAATAATGAAATCAAATCCCTTTGTGGGTCTTTCCCCCTACCATTCCCCTACCTAACTGATGTGCAGCATCATAATTTTTAAAGGCCCAAATATATTAAAACAACTTGAGCTCCCTCAGCAATCTGTACCAGGGAAATTTACCATCAAAAAATCCAACTACTGTGACAACACTGGGCATCCCAAACAGACACGAGGAGAATGAAAGCCCAGATTTTAGGACGCCTGATAAAAAGAATAAAGAGCCAACAGACGCTGCAGATCTCCAGGTGTTTCTGTACTGAGTCTTTAGCACTTTGTGCAGTATTTCATGGACATGCAGCCTCAGGCCAGCTGGTAAATCCCAGTTCACGTGCACCCTGCTGCCCTGTGGGACTGGCTGCACTGGAAACGTCAGGCAGGAATCCTGGTGGGTGCAAATGCTGTAAAGGCACCCAAAAACTCCCTGAGCCTGCACTCCTGAAGGTGCAGCTCCAACCAAGGTGATGCTGGTCCCAGAGGAGCTCAGGGAACTGCACAGATACCCAAAAGAAGGGGATTGGCTGTGAGGATTTGTTACTCTAGTGCACAACACAAAATGCAGAGACACAGCTGAGTGAAGGTAAAGAAGAAGAAAAACTTTATTTTGGTTTTCACATTATATAGAGTTTAGGGAACGACCATTGATTGGAAAGTGAAGTTACATCTTCTCCAACCACACTGGTCAATGACAAAGTCTATCAAATCTTTCTCCTCCCAGGAGAAAGAATCAAAAACAAGAAGACAGTTAGAAAAACATGTGCATGTTTACAAAAGCAGTGTGAGAAACTCCATCACAAGAATGAAAACATCAGAAGGCTGAAAAATGAGAGTGACAAGGATTGGCCAAATAAACGGAGGGGTTTATTCTCATCAGCCACTCTTTAGTGTCAGAGAGCGATCAGCAGCTGGGTTTAAGAAATCAGCTTTGTAACTGGCATGGCTCTGAAGTGGTGTGTATGTCCTCACACCCTGTGAGATAAACCCCCTGCAATGACTGCCTTTCATCCTCTATAGAGCACAGACAAGGAAAAAAGGATGGGTGACTAAGATTGATAAAAGCCTCCAGAATCCAAGCAGAGGAGGATTTGCACTTTGTTCATTCAGAAGATGATTGAGCTGTGTATATGAATATATTATTTCAAACGACAAAGAGGCCAGTCTCCACAACTGAGTCATCTGAAAGGAACTGGAAATAGCTGATGGCTTCTAACATTCAAAATGCCTAACTTGGAAGACTTCATGAATACAATTACAATTTTTTTGTTCTTCCCAGCTTGTTCTGGAATTTGGCTGATAACAAACGCGACACCCACACAGGGTGAGGAGCACGTCACATATGACAAAGTCACACACTTTGCTGCACAGCTGCAGAACAGGAACTGTTTCACTGCTAGGACTCACCACCAGGGCGACATTTTCAATTCTTCTCATAGCAGGGTAGGCTCTGCAGGCTTAGAAGGAGTACTCAATACAAATCCTTGGCTGGAGAAGTTTTGGACACCGAATTCATCTCTGTTTATTTGTTGGCAATTTCCTTTTAACCTGACGGTTCTGCTGCCACCTGTGCCACTACAGGAAAAGGACACCAGGCAGAGGCAAAGTTTCTGCTAGAAGAGGTCTAAGTGACATCACTTTCTGAGATTCCAGGAGTCCTCCAAGTGCTGGGACCACTGCTGCTCGGAAGGACTGAAACAGAGTTAAAAATTTAACTTAAAATAGAAACCAATTTTAGATTTAGCTAAAATGTGCTGTTTAAAACTTGTATAGTCTGCTAGCTTGCTGTGCACAAAAACCTGCAAAAAGAACAAAAAAATTCAAGACCGCTTAAAAAAATATATAAATTTCCAAACTAAATGAAAAATAAGGGAGCCCCCCTTGAACCTTAGAACAAAATAAAACCAAAGTTGAAGCTACAAAAAATGCAAAATAGAGCCAAAGTTAAAGCTACAAGAAATAATCAAGATGACCAGAAACCCCTCTATACAAAAACTGATAACTAATTGTAACTAATAAAATAAATATACATAAAGCTATTGTGAAACTCTATACATATACACAAGTAAGGATTTATCAAATCTATGGGGCTATGTCAGGTAATGCTGAGTGTGGGAACATGGTTTTATTACTTTTAAAAAAAACCCAACCAAAAACCCCCAAATAAGTAGTTACTTTGCATATATTATATTTATTATAAAAGGTGGTCTTTAAATATTTAACAAATAGCTCTCTTTAAAAAGAAATTACAGTATATCACTACTGTTGTTGTCTGAAATAACTCAGTCCATTCCAGCTGACTCAGCTGTAAAATCAGCAGGCCATAAAATTATATCGAGAACTACAAATGCCTAAACATTCTCTTAACCAAAACCTAACCAGGGAAAGGCTGTACCACAAAAGGAGCATTACCACATCAAACAACATGCCTGCATTGTAAATACAAAATGTTGAAACCTGCTGGAAATTTTCTCTTGGAACGCAGTACAAACAATGTGCCCACCAAGCCATAACTCAAGTCGTCTTGGTTTTCATGAACAATTTTGGTGATTGTTCTACATNCCAAATAAGTAGTTACTTTGCATATATTATATTTATTATAAAAGGTGGTCTTTAAATATTTAACAAATAGCTCTCTTTAAAAAGAAATTACAGTATATCACTACTGTTGTTGTCTGAAATAACTCAGTCCATTCCAGCTGACTCAGCTGTAAAATCAGCAGGCCATAAAATTATATCGAGAACTACAAATGCCTAAACATTCTCTTAACCAAAACCTAACCAGGGAAAGGCTGTACCACAAAAGGAGCATTACCACATCAAACAACATGCCTGCATTGTAAATACAAAATGTTGAAACCTGCTGGAAATTTTCTCTTGGAACGCAGTACAAACAATGTGCCCACCAAGCCATAACTCAAGTCGTCTTGGTTTTCATGAACAATTTTGGTGATTGTTCTACATCCCCACTGGAAGTCACTGGGAATGAATGCTTGCCACTGCAGAGAATTCCATAAATTCACTGTGTCCTCACAGAGTTTCAGAACTTGGTTGGAAGCCCTGCCCTCGGCTCCTTCTCCAGTGCTGCAGGAGAGCAGGGAACAGATTTTAGGATCTTCCTTGTGTTTTTTCTGTTTCATATGAGATCACTGTAGACGTTCATTTAGAAGGTCAGAATTTAATTAAATTTCCTTTTTTAAGTTCAAGACTCCAGCAGCTGCTTTGAAACATAACCCAGCCTAGCCCCCAAATCCAGTGTGGAAATTGCCAACAACCTTCCACCTCGACCCAGGGCTCTGCAGCTCAGTTTGGTGGAGCTGAAATTTCCCTTCCCCTGTGGAACAGACAGAACAGGCAACTGTGACCAAGGCCAGTTTAGGGGGTTTTCTCCCAGGTTTAGTACTGTTTTCTAGGTACTACTAGAGTAGTATTAGGTAAGAGAGTACTACAGAGTGTTCCTAGCACTCTCAACTCTTCTCTGATGAATCACTCTCAAATACAGCCAGAAATAAATTGGAATTGGATCAAACCCATTTTGTTTTTCCCGATCTTTGCATGAAACTGGTGTTAACCCCAATGGAGTCTGGGGATTAATCAAAGAAAAGCAAATATTTTAACACTCAAACCACTACTTACAGCTTTCAAAATGTGAGAGCGCTCATCACAGATCCCTCATGTAAGCCTAACAATATAACGTGACAATTTGTGGGTTTTGTTTGAGGAATTCTTTATTTTAAAAGCAGTTAAAGGCTCGTGATGACAAGCAACCACAATAATAGCTAATAGAAAAGCATTTGCAATGATCTCTAGCAAGGATAATGAAATACCTGATTTATAGTTATCTTCACAGAAGTAGCACCTTTAGTCTTCCACTAAAATGATGGGATACAATGAATTATAAATATTAAAGACTGACATCTCTAGCAATGCTTCCTCCTAACTAACCTAAATGTTTTTCTCAGCTCTGAAAATATAATTAGCATGAAAGCATACACACAGTGATGTCTTATTATCTCTTTAACACCTTTTCTGTCCTGGCTAATCAATATCCAAGGATGCAGTGTCCTGCTTAATTCAGAGTTGCAGGAACAGAAAGTCTTTGGTCCAGCCTGGCTGAGTACTCAGACCTCTGCTCTTGGCTGGAAGGTAACCATGGATCACCAAAAAAATATATCCAGACCTGAAAAGGAATATCATGGAGCCACCCAACATTAGATTGATTTCAGAGGCAATTCAAGCCAAGCTGGCCTGGTTGGCTGTGCTAGCTCAGAGATAATCAGGTTGCTCTCCTCCTGCACAACCACCTGTGGACAATTTAACTCTCACTCTTTGCCATGAAACAGTTCCATTTCACAATTTTATAACCTAAGGATGAGGATGGAATTTAGCTGCTCTTTGGCACAAAGAACCGAATGACAAAATGTGCTCTGTCCATGTATTTAATTAGTAAAGCTTATTTTTATAAGCATCTTGATTTTCCACGTGACCTAAAGGAGAGTACCTGTTGAAGAGCACTTTGCAGATAACCCAGATAGCAGCTAAAACAGGTAATTCCAGACTCTTGAGGTATATTTACCTTAACAGACACAACCAGCTTGTGCTGTAATAGTCCCACACATCCATGTGCACATGCCAGACCCGTAGCTGGATGTTAACAGCTCTAAAGCCGTCTCTCAGCAGCACAGGACCCCGCAAGGGTGAAAAACCATAGCCCTGAGCCTTGGCCTGTGCCTATGGAAATAAACCACCCCCAGCTCAGACCTGAACGTGGAAAGCCAGCGGGGCAAGCCAGCTGCGCTTCCCGGAAGGCTGAGTGGCAACGGCACCTGTTTATTTCTGCAAAAGGAACACACCAAACCAGCAAAACGACACAGAAATCTGTCACCCCAGCGAGGATGCGGACGAACGGCGGCATGTGCGGACCCTCGGCCCAGGCAGCGATGAATGGCTGCCGCAGAACCGCTCCATCGCTGGGCCGCGCAGCACGGCTGCGGCTGCTGGCACCGCGACACGGGGCCCTGCGGCCGCGCCGGGAGCAGCCACCGACCCCGGCCCACTGACCGACCCCTGCTCGGAGCCGCCACAGCCCGGCCGCGGGCGGCCCCGGCGCGGAGCCGGGCGGAGCGGGGCTGTCCCGGTGA
>VXAX01007279.1:0-71716 GCA_013399835.1 Leptocoma aspasia
CGGGGGTTCTCGAGAGCACGGGACTGTCACCGGTGAGAGGTCGAGGAGACCGTGTGGACAGGGGTCCCTCTGGAAATAGGGATGTCACCGGCCGCAGTGAGGGATGGCGGTCTCTCTGAACAGGTTCAGGGTTTGTCACCGCGGTGAGGGGCAGTGGTTCCCTGAGGGCAGAGGATGGCGGTCCCTGTGAACAGAGGTTTGTCACCAGTAGAGGGGATGAGGGTCCCTGAGGGCAGGGAATCAGTGTCCCTGTGAGCAGGGGGTGTTCACAGCATGGTGAGGAGGGCTCTGGCAGTGAATTTAGTTGGCGAAATCTGTTCCCCCCGAGCTGCCTTCAGCCGGGCCGGGATGCACACTGCTCACTTGGCTCTAAACAAGCTGTTTATCCTTCCGAGGCTTCTTGTACAGCCCTTCCTCCTGACACACTGTCCCCATACAGTAATAAAACAAATAACTTACCTGTAGCCGTGTAACTTTTTAGAGCTGATTGCTCTAAAGATGTTCCTGAAATGTTTATCCCAGGCAAAGATGTGGAACGATATCGAGCTCCTGCTGAACGATGACACCGGGCAGCTCCCGGTGGGGCTGGGACACGAGTGTGGCACTGCCCTGTACCAGGTGGATACACTGCTGCAAATCACCTCTTCAGAGAAGGTACAACCTCTCAGAGCTGTGCTTTTGTCTTTCTTAATAATTACCTGGGCTTCTTTGTCGTGTTTTCTGAAGTGTTCCTGTGTGAAACAACCTTTCTCTTCTCAGGTATCTGTGAACCCTCAGCTCCACGCACGCAGCTCCAGGGCTGGCAGCGTTGTTGTTGTGGACAGGTCTGTGGCACTTCTGGACAGCACTGGGCTGTCCCTTCTGATGCACATTCAGTTTGGTGAGTTCTTTCCTTTGGAATTCCACTTGGCAAGTGAAAACTGGCTTTTAGAATACCTAGGTTTGTACAGGAGAACACAGCAAGTGCCTGACTAGCCTCTAAAGGGAAGTATTATAATAAATACCAAAGTGATAAAAAGTGATTTTGAAGACAATTCACTTCTGAAGACAATTAACTATTTCAGTACAATTTAATTAGAATCCTTTCTAACTTTCCACTGAAGTGAGAATAATGGATACCAAAACCACTCCCTGTAGGCCTCTTCCCATATTTCATTTATTCAGAATAACTTGTTTTGAAGAAATCTGGAACACTGCATTGTCCAATTCTTGTGTTAATATTTATTCATAAAACCCAAATCTTAATACCTGACATTTTGCAATGCAATTTTTCAGATACTAACGTGGATGTAGTGGGTATGTGTCAAGACAAACAATTCCTTGTGGTTGGTGAGAGAAGTGGCAGTTTACATCTTATCCACATCCCATCAAAACAAACCTTGCTCACAAAGGTACAGTAACTTTTCTGTTTAATTTTGCTGAGAACGTTTTGTTCTCAGACTTTCTTGAGGTTTTTTTTAATCTTTCTTCCAAATACCAAAATATAAACATCCTTGCCTTTTTGACCACATATTCTAATCAAACAGGTGAAGAGGGCACTTCTGTTCCCATGAGTAATGAATAAGGAAAATCTATTTAGGAATGGCATGCATAAACAAGAACCTTCATAAAAAAAAAAGTTTAAAGTTTGAACTGATGATCAATATTTCAATTTTTTTTAGTGAAATACAGAATAATAGTCTTTATGCTGTTTCTATTTTAGATTTTGGTTGAACGATCTACAAATGAAAAGACTTACTTAAATCTCTTTTTTATTAAAGATAATGCAGATGCAGGTAAGAACTGGATGATTTTTTCTCCCCCTTTGTCTGAATTTTTGTGATTTTGTTCCCCTTTAATAGCTCTCAGGGAAAGAGATTACAAAATAAGTAATATAGAAAAGCATAAAGAAAAGTTAATTTTATGTGCACATTGCAAAGCAAAGTTGTATAAGATTCTTTATCTCATTGATTATTTTACAAATGCCATAGGAAACAAACACTCAGAACTCAGTACCTCTTTTGAGACTGCGCTGAACATATGAAAATGCTTTAAAAGGAAGAATTCCTTCTCTCCTCTTCTATCAGAGTTCAGTAGTTCTATTCTATAAGCTCCCAGCCTTGTTCTGTCACAGTAGAATATTTTATTCTGCTCCTAGTTGGGAATGACAAAATTTTTGTTCAAAGGAGTCTAATCTATTGGTCAGATGATTTTTTGGAGTCAGTTATTTTACTGTCCTCTTTACAAGCAAGTCTTCTCTTTACTTGCTTTTGAATACTTCAGTTTGAAATATTTCTGTTGGGTTTTTTAGGTGTTTATCACATGTTCATTCTCACAAGCAATGGATGCTTCTGCATTATGTGTGTCCCACTTGGTAAAACACAGGAAGGTAGGATAAGCTACAGACCCCTTGGGATTTCATTGGAACAGGGAGACCTGTGTTCAAAAACTTTCTTTGTGCCTTTTGAAAAAGTTTGTTTAACAATGACTTTTTTTTTTTAATGTTTAGCAATTGAGAAGATGGATATGACTACAGCAAAGCAAGTAAGAAACACCTGCAAAACTGGTAAAATTGTTAGAAGTGCAGAGTTTGTAACCAAACTTTGCTCTGTACATTCCACTGGCTATTTGCCAGTCCATTATTCCACCTCATAGCTGTGACTGTTACTTTTTCTGCACGTTCAGAAATGAGCAGAGATTTTATCCACTGGTTGTATAAACAACTCTTTTTCTTCCCCATTTGTGGACATCCCTTCCTCTCCCACCCACAAGTTACAAGGACAGATAAAGACAACTTTCATTGCCACGGGAGAGCATCACAGCCTGGGCTGTCAGGATTTTGTGATTAGCAGCTCAGTGAACAAAATCCATTTGATAATTGGGGTAAGCACTAAGAACGTCATTGTAACAATTTTTATGTGATCAGTGATGACATTTTTGGATCTGCAACAAAATTTGTCTCCAGCTGCTTGAAAAAGCAGCTCATCAGCTCTTTGCACTGTTTTGCTTTCATTTCCTTCACTGTCAGTTTTAAAGGTTATCACTTGTGAAGCCTGTCTGTAGTTTTTCTCATAAGGAAATAACTGCTGTCATTTCCAAAATTACTTTGTTATGACGGATGAGGGGAAAATATTTTCACCCTGACTTTCTGAGCTTAGTAAACCACCAGTTCCTGGTCTGTACAGGCTGGATTGTTTATAGATACTATCCTTGAGCTCACAGACAAAACCAGAATTGGCAAGAATCTTCCAATCAGGTTCTCATTCAACAAGGCCTGCTAAAATAACAAGGTCTAATTCAACAAAGCTTTTAAGCATGAATTAAGTACAGGAACTAATAAATAAATTAAAATATAGACATGCTTTGAAATGTATTAATTAAATACAGGAACTAATAAAGAAATTAAAATGTAGACGTGCTTTGAAATGTAATTTGGGACTGCAAACAAGTTCTCTGAGTTTATTTTTTGAAGCCTGTTGAATTCAATGGGATTTTCCTCAGCAGGCCCAGAGTAATTTCATTCAGCTTTTATGTTCTGTGACAATGGAAAGCGGATATTTTGAAATACTGTTTTTCAAAGAGCCAAAAACTACTGACTAACAATCACTGTAACAAGGGCTGGTCTTGAAAAGAGAAGGGAAAAAGGTTGAACTAAAAATGAAGAAATCAATGTATTTTTCTGAACATCACTAGAGGAATAAAGTTAAATTTAGTTTTGCAGCTTTCCAAGTTAAAGATCAATGGTAGAAGCAGACATGTCAGTGGTCAAATAGCTCCTGTCTAACCCCATTTTACTTCGCCTCTCCTCGCAGGGTAAAGGTGATTTTGTGCTCTCCAAATGGGAGGTGGACCCCACCAATGCCTTGGTGTCTGCTCAAAGTTTTGCTGATTCAAGTCTGATCCAAGGTAAAGAAGGTTTTATCTTGTTATAGACGAGTGTAGATTTCATATTTAATTGCAGGATTTACCAATTTTCAATTATTTCATTGTTTTTAATAAATTCACATGTACCAAACAGAATATTTTTTGTAAAGGTACAGCCAAAATGTGGGCTTCAAAATTGCAGTTTAACTTGGTTACATAAATCACAATTCTCTTTAAGCTAAACTTTGCACAGTCCTAGGAAGTTCCATGAGGTTAAACCATGAGGTTTCCAACACTTGGTTGTGTGTTTGAATATGTTTTTCCTTCTGATATATATCTCAAGAAAAATAATGAATTTATGTGAGTATTAATATTTTTTAGGTGCTGCAAAACTTCAAGTCCTTGACAATCAGCTGTTTGTTTTGGATACAGAGGTATGGGTAATTATATGGTATAATCTTCACTTTACAATGTTCTTGACCCAGCTTATAAACATATTCTTTAAGCTTCAAAGTGAAGTTTCTGTAAAATTAAGGTGGTTATATTTACTTATATCAAGAGCATCTTGATCTTCCTGTGTTTTTTTTTAATTCTACTCCTATTCATTATTTAAGCCATGCAATGTAATATTTTGCTCAAAAACTGTCTTCTATAAGGAAAATATGAAATCATGTCATTTTTTTTTTTATCTAGAACATCTTAAGCACATCATTTTGTGCTTAAGAACATCTTAAATCATTTTTTTTTTTATCTAGAACATCTTAAGCACGTGGGATATTTATTCTCTCACTCTACTTTGGGATTGGCCTTTAATACATATTGAAGAATTTCTTCTCACTACTGAGTCAGATTCCTCTCAAGTCACGTGGTAAGTGAAGTGTTACAGCACCAATCCTGAGAAGTGAAAAGTTATCTGGTGCTGTGATTTCTGTGAAATATCTGGTGCAAAACAGCATGTCCTTGTTAGAAATTCCTTTCCTTAAAAATTAAGATTAAACAGAATGTGTGAAAAAGTCTAACTACTGTTCTAAACTGTGAGAAAGTGCTAGAAACTGTACAGCTATATATTAAAATATAAAGGGATTTTTAAATGTATTTGTTTTCATGGAATGCAAAATTTTCTGAAACACAGAAGCAAAAATATTTCACAGTTTTAACCTAAGATTCATACAGGAAATTTTGGTTTCTTTTATCTCTTTCTCATTCCTTAGGCAAGGGCTTGCCAATGTGAAGCTGATTGTCATGACAATGCCAGATGACAAACAGGTATAATCTCCTTATCTGTCTTCTCTTCCTTAATTTTATGTAATTGCTCATAGGAAAATAAAAGGGGGAGAGAGATGGAGGTGCCAAAATATTTGGGGCACAGAGAATTCTGAGGAGCTTAAAGTCCAAACTGAAATGTGGCCATCTACGTATCAGGGTCTAGCAAGTGAGGGCTGTTGGGATTCTTGTGGGGGTGCCCAGGCCAGGCTGTCCCTGGCTGGGGTTTTTATGGGTGGTTTGGGGTTTATTTGTTTGATTTTTTGAGGCAGGCAAACAAGGAAGGGCAGCAAAATTTATTATTATCTTATACCCCTTCCCAGATTTCTTTAGAACAATGCCTTTGCTGCCTTCAGCATCTACCCCCAGGTACAGTCAGTGCAATCAGCTGAAATAAAATACCAGGATGAACATGATACAATTTTAAAAATTACATTAAACCTGTTGAACTACACATGATCGGCCTAGAGAGAGAGAGGGAGGCAACATCTGAAGCTTCATTAAGCTTCCTCAAACTGGAGATCTCATTCCATAAAAAGTCCTACAAATGCTGCCCTCCAGCTCCTTAAGAACTCAGAAATGATTCTGCAAACCTCACTCTCTCATCAATGTAAGAGAAAAAAGCAATTTCACTTCTTTCTTTGTTTTCTCCCTTTTTTTCATAGATGAGAAGCCTAATGGTTTTTGCATTGCCCACTATGGAACAGCTCTATTCTCTGGAAGTGTCTCTTGTTTCTTCCCTTGTTCAAAGTGGGATTTGCACAGTAGGTTTTGAGGACTTTTTTTTTTCTTTGAAAAAATATACTTGTCTTAATATGTGTAAATATTAGAGAGGATACTGTGTTATTCTTGTTAGGTTAGAACCAATTTCTGCAGGAACCATACAAAGAAAGATTAACTGATGTCCCCAAAGTACAGAGAAAAATAGAGAAAATCCTATTATGAAGCAAACAGAACAATTTAAATTTAATCTGAGCTCTCTTGCACTATTTAATAGCACTGCCAGTTGTTCCTGCTGCTGTTACAGCTAAAAAACTGAGGGAGACCTTTTAAGTTATCTTAGCATAGAAAAATGCTCTGGATTTATTTGGAATTCGTTTCATTTCACCTGATGGTTTCTGTCATTGCACACTACAGGATACAATATACTTCTTGGAAGGAATTCATGAAAAGCATCAGATGTAAGATAATATTTTGTTTGTAACTAGCTCATTATTATATAGAAATGGCAGATTACTTCCACATAGAGTTGATAAATTCACATAATTCCCTCTCATCCTCAGGCCCTCTGAAGACCCAGTTTCAACAGTTGTGATGAGGAGTTTAACTGAAGCCTTGCCAGAAAATAGGTACTGGTTTCTGTGAAAAACCATTGTATTTTTTTTTTAAATATCTGGACTTACATTGAAGTGGGGTTTATTTTATTTCATCCCCAGACTAAGTCGTTTACTGCACAAACACAAATTCACTGAAGCAGAGAATTTTGCCATTCAGTTTGGACTGGATGTTGAGGTGAGTTGTTCATTCATGATAAACACATTAGAGCTTCATGAATACAACTGAAATTATGATAAGGTTCTTGCACTATAGTCCAATGAAAAATATTACAGATATTTTCAGAGGCAGTGGAATGTTACCTTATAAAACAACTCAACATATTTGTATTATTTTTTAAACAGCTCGTATACAAAGTAAAAGCAAACACTAT
This sequence comes from Leptocoma aspasia, assembly GCA_013399835.1. Classification (NCBI taxonomy): domain Eukaryota; kingdom Metazoa; phylum Chordata; class Aves; order Passeriformes; family Nectariniidae; genus Leptocoma; species Leptocoma aspasia. Next base: position 6,815 of record VXAX01007279.1, read on the forward strand.
TTTAGAGAAACTGGCTTCAGCTTCTCTTGGAAGTTATGGCCAGGAAGCCTTGCTGGATCTTGGCAATGAAGCCAAAGAAAATTTGCAAAAAATTCAGGTTTGTTTTTATTTCTACCCTCTTTCCCTACTAAAGCAATTCAAATTATAAAGGATCTTGGTATTAATTTCAGTTGTTTCTTTATGCAAACAGGACAACCAGTTTGTTGTGAATTACTGCATTAATGCTCCATGGCCACTGTATGAAACCACTCGAGAAATGCTGAATTATGCTAAAGTCAGAGTAAGGGCTTTATTTGTTTCTATTTCTTCTACTCTTCAACTTCTATTCCACCCTTCTGTACAACTTGAGAGGGGCACAAAGCAGTTACAGTCATTCCAAAAGGCAAAAGTAAAGGCATTGTAAATCCTCTGTAACCTATGAAGAAGCAGCAAGTCTTGTTCCAACCTGCTCAAGGGCAGGAAGAGCTCACAGTTTTATTTTTGTATCAGAAAGCAGGCTTTAGTTTTGAGTAGCAGTTTTTTTAAGTACCTTTAAAATATTAATTTTCAAACTAGAGCTCAAAGTAGGTTACCTTCTTTGTTTTCTTTATTTTAGTTTTACCAAACAGAACCAGAGAGATACACATTATCTGTCTGATCCTCCATCCATGCAGAAATCCAACCAGATTAGACTGGATCAGGTTAGATCCAATCTAACATTGTAAAATCTCAATTTACAGAGGTCCTGACTTCTTGCTCATGTCTCTTCTGTGCTCACAGTCCTGTCTGGCATGTTCTGAGTTGTCAGCCAAACTCTTTCATGTCCTTTTTTCAGATCTTGAAGAAAGATAATAGAACCAATGCTCCACCATCTGATGGGGCTCCAGTATCCATAGCTGAGGTGAGGACAAATTTCTTGGATTTGCACTCTCATATAGACAGTTGTAATGTAGAGTTTTACAAACTGAAAATTCAAATTATAATTGTAAACTACTGCCGAATTTTTTAAAAGTCTTAACAAAATTATATTTTATAGTATGAAAGAGAACCACAATAATGACAGATTCAGAAATAAGCTATTCCTTCAGTCAGAGAGATTCCGTTTCAGATGCTCCATAAATTGAAGGCAGAACCTTTCTTAAAGTACTTTTTGGTGTTTCATTTTGTTTCTTGTTTAGTCCTGTTGTAAACTGGCCTCATCTGCCTTCAGGGAGAATCAGTGCTCTAATCATGTACTGTAACAATGTGTTAAGCCAGATATTAACCTTAAATCTCATCTGCATTCAGGTGTTGAGAGCTCAGGCAAAGCTTACAACATTCTATGAAGCTTTTGGACTAGAGAAATTCAGGTTTGTTTAAGATTTAAAGTAAATTTAATTGTGAGTGTTAAGCCTGTAAAATTAAGATTATTTTAGTTTTTTTAATATAAATTCATTAAACTTCAAGCTCTTCCTTCTCTGCCTGAAGTTTCCCATCCTGTGCTGTGGAGAAGGGAGAATGCAGAGAGGTTGAGTCATCCTATATGTGGAAAACATAAATTATCTGTTGCACATCCACTTAAATAGTTGGGAGTTATCCACTTAAATAGTTGGGGGTTTTTTGTTCAATATGTGTAGGAGGGATTGTGATTTTATACAAACACAAAATACCAGTCCTGTTTTTTACCAGCACTAGGTAGAACAAGTTTTGAAGTTCTCCCCCCAGTTTCTTTGTCAATGACATTTAACAAAGCTTCTCTTCCCCCTCTCACTTTTAGTGGCATTGCTTGGACAGAATTCCTGAATAATGAGGACATGTTCAAGATTATTGTTTTTCAGCTGGAAGAAGGAAATTTGGCTTGTGCACAGTACCTGTGGCTTAGGCATCAGGTGAGGTGGCACAGACACCTCTGGGGTTTATGGAGGGGGTTAAATCTCTTTCATTTTCCAGCCTAATTTCACAGGGGCTGTTACAAAACAGCTCCTCAGAGAAGCAAAAGTCCATGGCAGAATCTCCTCAATTACCACAATGATTACCTGTTCACCTGGATGCTTAGGAGGCTGAACTTCTTATTGATTTAGGAATAAACTGGTATTTCTGATGGCAGAATTCATATTTCTGAGTAATAGCAATTTGATTTATTCTGCACTGCTTGTAATCTTCCATTCACTTTTCTGCAAGCACAGCTCTCAGAATTAAGTGGATGTTTGCTGCCTACCTTAAAACCCTTTAAAAATAATCACACAGGCTCCTTGCTCTGAAGGACACATTTAAGATAGTGCATGTGTGCTGTTATTTTATTTTTTAGTGCAGGACTTTCAGTTCCATGTCTGTTGTTTTCTCAATAAGACAGAACTATAGAATGAGTCTGAAAGTAATAGAACAGTGTGATTTGTAAAGAAATTCCTTCAATTAGGTCTTTTTTTAAGAATAGCTCTAGTTTTACTGAACAAAGCTATTTATTTAATTTCTGTCTATGACTACTGAGATTTTCTCTTTGTGAAATTTACTGGCTCTTCCTATTAGTGAAACAGCTTTTGAGAGTATCAGATGAACATATACTCTGTGGATCTGTAATTGCTCTGGTTTAATATTTTAGGCTGATTTTGAAAGCAGCTTTGATGAGAAAATGCTGAAGGATTTGCTCAATGCCATCCATTTCACTGCTCCTTTGAAGGAACTTTGTGTGTGGCTTAAAAATTTTGTGATCCCCTTCTCAAGAAGGGCTGTGCCAGATGGACAGGTGAGACTGATTTAAGAACTGTAAATTGTAATTTTCTCAGACTAAGATGATTTTACTGTCAGACCTCCAGACTTCTGAATGGCAGGAACTTGTTCCTCTGTCTTTGAAATGGATTCTTTTCCATTCTATAGCGTTTATATTTGAAATTATTTCTTCTGAAGGAAGTTTCTAATGGCAAATTTCGCTTTGATAGATAGTATAACTCTACTTATAACTGTATTTTTTCCAGAAAATCTTAGCAAAATGGCTGGAGCAAGCTGCTCGAAACCTTGAATTAACTGACAAGGTAAATCACACTGCAGAAACTTGGCATATCTTGTATTTCTAGATGTATAATACAGTTTGCTAATATCAATTATTTTGGACAGGCAAACTGGCCTGAAAATGGACTCCAAGTGGCAGAGATTTTTTTTACAAGTAAAAATCAAGGTGAACTCGGAGTGACAGCTTTTGGCAAGTGGACTCCTTTGGTAAGAAATGTAACAAATACAGGAATTAGCTGCTAAGAGACTTCAAGCAGATGCTGTGTGCTAGAGCTGGCATGGATGATAATTAGGTCACTGGTGGGTTTGGTGAAGATTGACTTAATTCCATGAAAGGAAAGAACCAAGTTCCAATTTTCTTGTTTTTAAAGATTTTAAAAAAAGTAGATGACAGCCTCTTAAAGGTCTTGTCTCCTAACATTTCACTTCTCAACACTGTTTCAGAGGTGTGGCGACTGTGAAGAGATACAGAGGTTAAAGAAGCTGGTAAATGATTTACAAGAATTGAGAAATCTGTACAGAAAATACAACTGCAGGCTGGCATTCTGTGATTTTGAAAAGGTAACGCTGCAGAGACTTGAAAAAGTGCTTTTCAGTTTCTCTTAAAAAGGAGAAGAATCTTATAGCATGTAATTTAAAGTCTGACAAAAGAGGAATCCTGATGGATGTTGGTTAACTTTCCATTCATAAGCTGCTAAGACTCTTTGATAAGTTGTGTTACAAATAACTCGGGTTATAAATGTAACATAAGACACTGTGAGAAGGTGTGGCTCAAACTCCATGGTTTGCAGGTTGTTACAGATCATCTACTGTGGAACAAGGATTGGCAACAGAGAAATTGAAAGTACAGCTGAACAAGAGAAGCTTTGTAAATGAAAGGGTTTATTTGAGCTAAAGAGGGATTCTTGCTCTGGAAATCTTTCAGTTGATTTCAGTGGCCTCTGGATGTTGGATTATGGATCAGAGATGTAAATGGCCTTGCACTGACGTGTGTGATGTTCTAACATGGCCTTTTCCCATTTGCTGCCCAGGAAAATGCAACCACTATTGTGTTTCGCATGCTTGATAAAATTTTGGCACCAGAGCTTGTCCCATCAATTTTGGAGAAGTTTATAAAACCCTACCTGTGTGAATACAACCTACAAAAAGATGAGCTTCTTCTACAGTATGTCAAGGTATCCGTATTTTCTTCCTTTTGAAGAAAGCTATTTCAACATCAGGAAGCAGAAACCAAGTCTGATGAACATTTGAATTTACAACTGAATTTTAAGCCCAGCTTTTAGATTAATCCTATTCCTGTCAATGAACTTAATGATGTTTCAGTTATGAAACAATCCCTTAATGCCCAGAAAACTTAACATTTTTGTTCATATTACGAGATACTGCTATCTTTTCTGATTTCAAATGTTCTAATCACCTTTATCCAAACACAGGATTTGCTGGAGCGTTGTCGGACACGATCTATTTCAGTGTTTGAAACTGCCTGGGAGGCCAAGGCAGTGGCTGTCATTGGCTGCATCTCTGACACAGATGTAAGTATATTTTATGAAAGGCATCAAGGGACTCCAACACATCAGTTGAGAGCAGAACATGTTTTTTACATAGTGCTCTGAGTACGTTTTTAATGAGTGCTATGACAAGAAAATGGGATGTTATTATGTTATCTTCTTATTCTGTTTTAGTCAGGATATAATTGTAGTGGTGATGTCATCACATGGAAAACTCACCAATTTTCATATGTATGGAACCACAGTGCCATAAATGACTGCAAGCATTTTCTAATTGAACTTGACACATCATATGATGACAATAAATGCCCTTTATGCAAGTGCAGATTGGGCAAGGAAATAAAATACTTGCCTAAAGGGATCAGTCACACATGAACAATACTTCAAGGGGCTACTTTGAAACTTATTTTGAAAAGTGAGCTGTTTGTGTCCCTTTTGCAGCTGAAATTTGATGCAGTCCTGCAGATAATGCATGGAGCTGTGGTGCCATGGAGTGCAGCAGTGGAGCAGCTGGTCAAACAGCACCTGGAAATGAATCATGTCAAGTAAGCAGCATCCACAGGCTACCCTTGGCTGGGGAAATACTGTGTGTCTATGTGGTGTGATGATTAAATCCTGTAGCTGGGGGTAGCAAAGGAATTAATGATGGTTGAATTTGTCCCCAGAGTGAAGTTACTGCAGGAAAGTTACAGGCTGATGGAGATGAAGAAGCTTTTGAGAGCCTATGGGATAAGAGATACCAATCTTTTAAAGGACAAGCAGATGATAATGGTAAGTTACCAAGACTTTAGATTTCTCCAAAGTTCACAGTGAATAGCATTTGGAGATGTTTTCTTTTTCCATTTGGGTTGGTCTTTTTAAACATCTCCCCTTCTTTAGGAGAAGACATGAATATTTCTGGAGAAGTTCCTCAATATCCCAAGGAACCAGACAAATTTTCAGAGTTCCCAGGCTAATTCAGTCCCCAAGCCCTGTTTTCTCCCAGTTACACTTCAGTCAGATTTTCTCTAGGTAAAAGTTTTAAGCTTCCAGGCAACTTGCTTGATACAAACTGAACAATTCCACTGGTAAAGTAGTGTGTATGAACTAATTCCTTTGTTATCCTGTACATCAACAAACTAAAGTCCATTTCTGTTTTCTTCTCTACAGAGGCTTGTGAGATACATTCTCAAACAAGATACCCCTACTTGCTTGGAGGATGCCTTGAAAATTGTGGAAGCCTACATGCTGCCCACTGGGGAAGTCTATTTCCTGAGGATGATGGACCTGATTGACAAAGGAAGGGTAGGGAAATACTTAATGGCAGTTGATCCTGGAATTTACAGGCACTGAGGCCTCTTGACAAAAAAAGGGCAAGGTGTATTGCTGAAATCTTATAAGCAATTTGCATATGTATTTTTAATTCAAATTATGAATTCAACACCTGCCTTAGCAGCTATGTTTAGCATTGAAAATGAGTTATTTGTCAGAGTTTTATCCTTCTTTTGTGGCAGAATAGGGTGAAAGTTATGACCTGCAGTGCACCAGATGTGTTTGGAATGGAAGTCTCTACAAGTTTTCATGTATTGTTTTTGCTTACCCTCATGGCCATTGTGCAGCCATTGCATCAGAACAAGAATGTACACATAACTCAGCTTTTCCAAAAGCAAATGCCCTTTCCTTTGTATTATTTCTGTTCTAATTTTGTTTGTTTCTTTTTCTCCCTTCAGGGAGAGGAATCTCTGACTCTGTTAAAATCTTTGCCTCTTGCTAAGGCTGAGGAAGTTGCAGAGAGATTGACTCTGTGGGGAAGACTGGTGTTACAGAACAAAGCAGATGATCCTGAAGAGGTACCAAGGCTTTTTACACCACAAAGTGTGCACACAAGTTATTCTGGAAAGGGAGAGGTGTGAATATTTCCTGTGAGAGCTAACAGACTGTGGAGTAAACACAATTACACCTATAAAATATTTATTGTTTCTATAAAAGATTACTATGTAAAATAACTTTCTGTTCCTTTGCTTTTCAACTGGTTGTACCTTAGACTTGGTAATTGTTGCTTAAAAATTTTGTGGAACATTGCATTGTACTTTAAGAGCTGAAGCCCAAGTCTGTTCTGGCAACATTTTAACAAAAAACCACAAACCTCTTCCTTTCCTGCAGCAAAAACCACAAATGTTTATGACAAAGACACTGGTGGAAGTCCTTAAATTCTGGTTCAGCATTCAAAAAGGTAAAGGTACAACTTCAACATCTTACATCTTCCTTGTGTAAATGGAATCAAAATGTAATTGTTTTTCTCCTCCAACAGACAATCCTGTGAAGAAATATGAATGTGAAGAAAACCTAAAGATGTTTGAAACACTTGCTAGCCTGCAGGTGGGCATTTTTGTTGTTTTAAATCCCTTTTGAGTTACTGTAGTTATTCCAATTGTTCTTATAACATGGATCATATTAAAAATTAATTGCATTTACAATTGTGTGTGCAAAGGTTGTTTTTATTATTGACTTCAAATTGATTCTAAGGCTAATCTAGCAATTTAATCTAGTCTGGGAAAGTTCCCAATTAGAACTCACTTGTCTATTTAAACAAAAGATTAGATACTCTCACTAAAGCCTTAATTGCTAATACTTCAAAGAGTTCATGATAGAGTGCTGTAAGAATTTATTAAGATCTCAGCACAGTAGGTAAAAAGAAAAGCCATTTAAAAGAAGTTACATGGCTACAAATATATATTTTTTGTTGCAGGAGTATTTTGATATCTTTCTCTCAGATGAAGAATACAAAAACCCTTCACTGATATCTGCACTTCTCGAGGATCACATAAGCTCTTATGAACGTGTCAGATCTGCATCCAAGTCTAGAAATGTGCAAGCAGTGAATTGTAATTCACAAGGTGGCAAGCCCAAAACCCTTCCCACTGAATCCAGGCTGTACAGACTGGCTCTGCTCCTGCAAGTCCCAGAGCATGCACTGGGAGAAAAACTGGCCTTGAGAGCCCTGGATGATGGAAAAGTGGAAGTGGCTATCAATATATGCAGGTAAAACTGCAGAGCTTTTCAAGATCATCACTTTTAATGGGCTTTTCTGAACTATTTCTGCCAACTTTTTGAATTATGTAAAGCAAAGGGTTTTTCATTTTAGTTAAACAATTAGAACAGAATTAAGTAAAAGCCCTAAGAACTACTGGCTTTTTAATATCCTTTTCTCTCTTACTAGGGAGTTCTATGAAAATAGCTGGAATGAAAATACAGGGAAGCTGCTGTTTGCAGTGTGTCAAAGGCTTTGCCATATGCTGGGAGCTGATGTTCCCATGATCATTCCTGATGGGATGGATCTTCCAGCAGTGATCCATGAGCTGGCTGGCCAAGCAGCCACACTGTGCAGTCCAGGTAATTCCTGTTCCCATTGACTTGTGTTCATGATGGGAGCCCAGCTTTCCAACCAGCGTTCAATAAACCTGAAAACCAAGTGAATTTCTAGCTCTGCACCTTTGGAAATAGGTGCTGTAGTATTGTTTCCTTTTAATTGGACAGATGAACCTTCCATTCCTGCTAATGATCTCAATATTTTTACAGATTTAGTGTTGGATTGTCTGGAACTGTGTAAATACACTTCACTTGCCAAGGAAATCCATGGACAGTGCCAAATGGACAACTATGAATTTACAGCAGAGGTACTTTCTGTGCTGTTCACTGTATGTATTATTTTCCCTCTCATTTCTCCAGCACTCTTTAATCAAAAAGCCAACAACAACAAAAAAATCCACAAATAAAAATTTCCTAGAATTTCTGTGTTGTTCTGCTTAAAGAATAAACTGATTTGAGTCCTGAAAGCAGTGCAGCTGTGGGACAAGCACAAGTAGCATTCTCCACTTACATTTCAGTATGATAAATGCTGCTGAAAATAGTGATTTTATCAAACAGCTTCTGCCAGGACTGGCAGAGAGGTGGCTTGAAAGTATGGCAGAGAGGGTTTGGTTTTTAAATAAATGTACTATGTGAAAGCTTTCCCAAGGGTTCTGTAAAACTTTAAGATGATCAATTTCTTGAATAGCAGCTTTGTTTTCTGTTTAGGTCATGCAGTGCTTTAGGCTACTTGAAATGAACGGGCTCTTACAGCTGGAGTGGAGTAGAGCAGAGTGGCTGGGCTTGTTTATCCACAAAATGTTATTTTCCTAGAAAATGGTCCATTTGCAGAATGTTTGCTTATAATATTTGGCCAATAATGTTTATGAAAACCTCCATTAAATTGAATAAGAGTACATTTTGGCTTTACAACTAAATAGCTGCAACATGAAAAACAGATGTGGCCACTCTAGGTAGGGAATGGACTTACTGCCACTGGCCATTTAACAGAATTCCTACTTTCAAACAGAACATCATGTTCTATTCCTATATTCCAAAACAGAGACCTGTTAGTGCACTCATTAACTCTGCCTTTTATTGTGTGCATTTTTGACAATGCTCTTACTTAGACAACATCTTCTGGAGGAGATAAAGACCCTTACAAAGAGTGGACTTATGATGATTTCTTTAAAGAAGATGGGATAGTCCTTGATCCTCAGACATCTCTTCCAGTTGCATATGAGCTCACTTCTGCTGTTCTGCCTATTTGTGGTAAGCTTGCTCTCCTCAACATTGAGACAATATAAATTCTGTGTTTCTTATTGATTTTTAGCTAGAAATAGAAATAATTCAGCTCAAGCGTGGGAATTACCACCTCAGAAATCTCAGTTAGACAAGCTCATGGTAGAAATACCCATCAGGGGGTATGGAATGGAAGGATGACTTTGGCTTTGGTTCTTATTTTCACAGATGAAGAGTTTAACGTTGACTGTCTCATCCAAGGGATTTACATACAAAGTAGTTACTGAAAACTGTTGGATTCCTTTGTGAGTCTGAAAGATATTCCCTCCTAGAAAATAAATTCTAAGCAGGCACAGTTAAAAATAGCAGCGAATGGCTCTTGGGGTTCACACGTCTCTATTTTATGTCCTGTGGTATTTTTAGGGTTCTCCCAGACTTGCTGGTGTTGCTGAGTTTCTGGCATGCTGCTGATGAGAATTTTGTGTCTTTCAGAGGACAAGCTGTACCCCCTGGAGTCCCAAAGCCTGGCACACAGAACGTTCATGGAAGGTACCACACCCTGCTTGGGTGGGAAAGGACCTTAAAACTCACCCAATTCCAGGGGCATGAGGGCAGATCCACCACAAGGAAAGTCTAAAGAGACCACTGGAAAACATGAGGTTTAAATTCACCCTGCACAAGCATGATTGACTCATAGGGGGTTTTCACAGGTGCCTAGATGTCACACTTAAATCCATATTTTAGGGTGGTTTGGTTCAGCACAGCAGTCACCAGTTTGGGTGGTAATTCCCACCATTCCACCATGGGATTTTTGAGCATCTCAAAACCTGTACTTCAGGACAGATGTTCTACCACTGTGAGTGGAGATCATCAAGGCCTATCCAAGAAGACAACTTCTGGTCAAAAACTTGTGGGTTTTGGACCAAAATGGGAATCTGTATTAAATGAAAAGCCCTGAGAGTTTTAGGTTTTAAGGTGAACTAAGGCAAATCCTGAGTCATAACTTTAACGAAGAAAAAGAGAAACTGCTCTGATATTAACTCCAAGAATAATATGTTTCATAATGACTTTCTGGGCTTGTTTTTGAAATATTTCACAGGACACAACTTCCTGCTGCCTGTTGGATCTCCCTTCTGTGCAGCAGTGCAGAACCTGCTGGAGTGCAGCCAGTTCCAGCTGGCCCTGCAGCTCACGGTCTGTGCCTTTGGCTCCTGCCTCCAGCATGGCATTTCAAACACCATGGACCTGGCTCCCAGTGAAAAGGTGACTTTCAGCAAGTTTAGAGTAGTTCTCTAAGGATTTGGGAGGATTTTGGAGGGGAAAGGCTCTCACCATGGCCTTCTATTAGCACCACTTGATCAGATGTTGTGTCAGTTTGTGAAAGGAGCTGGTGGTTTCCTCCCTGTTTTTCATGGTCCTTTCCCTTTGCAAGTGTGTTCAGAACTGAGCTTTTATTCCTGGCCTTCCTGCAGAGACTAGAATGAGTGTTAATAATTATTTACTCTGTTCTTTCACATTGTTTTACCATTGTTTGGTATGGGAAAAGTCACAAGTAGAATATTCAAGAAACATTCCTCAATCCAAAAGCACTTGGAAAACAGAAATCCTTTTTCTATCTAGAAGAAACCTTTGTAAGGCCTTAAATAAATCTGAAAATACAATCACTATAGCACCTCCTACTATGCTGTAAATGACAAGTTGAAATTTAGAATTTATTTTTAATTAGGTGCTGTTTTCTTCATAACAGCCACATAACAAGGATCTGCTGCTCACTGAAACCAGAAGCTTCCTCATAGCTATGAAAGAGAAGAGCAGTTCAGTAATCAGAACCTCTGTCCTGAACTTACTACACAAGGTAAGAATCCCCTGGAAAGGTGAGGGAGCCACTTCCTTCTGCTCTACCTGGCAGCCACATGAAATTGTTTCAGTTGGAAAAGACCCTGAAGATCATGGGGCCCAACCCTTAAAACTAAAGCCAAGTCCAGCACTGAAGCATGTCCTGAGCACCACATCTCCACATTTTAAACACCTTTCAACCACCTCCCTGAACAGCCTTTTCCAAAGAGTCTTTGATCCCCTTGTGGGCTGTGGCTCTTTGTTCCTGTTCAATTTGCTCTGTGTTGAAGGTTCTGGACAGTGGGAGCCTCACCTTTGGGGGATCCTTTAGGGTCCCAAATGACAGAGCATGCCCAAAGATCCTAAAGGTCATTACTATCTCATTTGAAATCCTGGATTTGTTTTAGATTGGTAATTTTCCTAGATGGGGGGAGTTTTAAAAAGCTCTGTGCAAAACCTGCAGTTTACCATCCTCTAAGGCAACTTAGGCTAAGTGAAGTGACTGAAGGAAGTCACTTTCAGACTGGCTTCAGGATATTCAGATTTTAATTTTTACATCCTGAAATGCATTTTTATTCTTTTTCCTCCCTAACTTAAAGACTCAATACATACAATAAATTCTGGACTATTTTTCCTGTGTTGCACTTGATACAAAGAGACCTATTGAAGAAATGAAATAAATTCCTAAAGTTTATCACTTTTTTTCTCCCAAACCACAGGTGTTCAACTCTCGTGTCATTGACCAGAACCTGGCCCTAGGCTATTGCACTGTTTTGCCCAAGGAAGAGATGTTCAAGAAGCTGTGGGAGGTCATAAACAACTCGTGGCAGAATTACAGAAAAGTTTTGGTAAATTCCCAAGGCCTTGAGTTTCTTCAGCTAACAGAGGATGTTAAAGAGATCCTTTATTTAGGGCCCTGGGAGAGGAGCTGACTCTGTACCACAGTGGGAAGTTGGTGTCAATATTAATGTGATTTTCAGCCTCATCATGGCTTATTCCAAAGCTGGAAATTATTTATTTCGGGTCCCACCATAATTTCTATCTACGTTATATTTCAGATAAGTTGTTCCCTGGCAGCAGTTCTCAAGAATGGAATGAATACATCCATTAAAATATAAAGGAAGATGGGAAGTAAAGAAATGGGGAGGGAGAGTAATGTAAATTCTGAGAAAATGCCTAAAAAGTACCTTTTGTATTACTTTCTGCAGTGTTAGGAGAATATTTTAGAGAAAGTAAATTTTAAAGCAGCTTTGAACTGCCAGCTCAGGAGTGGGGTAGTCCTGACACCTTCTCTGAGGTTTGTTTTCATTTTACACAGTTGTGTGATCGTTTATGAATTGTTTGAAGTTCCTCTAAGGATTTAGATCTCAGGATTCCTGATTTTCAGATTATTTATTACACTTGTATTCACTTCCCTTCTCCTTCCTTCTAGGCAGTAGCTCTGGTGGGAGCAGAGCTTGCTGACCAATATGGTGAAGCAGAAGAAAAGAGAAAATTCCAGGAATTGGTTATTGATGCAGAATGGGGTATCCAGCTTGGTAAATTTGGTGTAAGTTTTTATTTATTTACTTCTTCTAGGGTTTTATTAACTAATCAGTTAATAATATCAATATAATCTGAGATGTGTGTGAGTTTTCAGACAGATTTCCTATTCAAATGTAAGTAAAGTTGGGGTTTTGTTTTTGATTTTTCGTTCTGTTTATCTGCATAAATAAACATCAAAAATGGAAATGCAATAATTAAGGGGGCTGCAAAAGAAAATTTAAGTTCTTAAGTATTATTTGGCACAGGGGATAATCAGCAAATCCACTGCTTTTTCCTGCTCTGAAAGTGTCTGGGTTGAAACTAAAAGTCAAGGCTTCACTGTATAAGGAATCAGACTTGATATTGCCTAAAAGACTCCTGAGCAGATGAATGTGTTTTTATCTGCAGATTTCTTTTGAGACTGTGTTTAGACAGCCACCAATGAGGAAGAAAGAACTCATAAGAGTGCTGGTACAAAACCCAGAAGTAGACACAGCTCTCATCTTGAATTACTGCAGGTACTGATTCTATTAAATCTATTGCTGTAAAACCAACCATGGCCACTGAAATCTATTTTGCTTTAAATAAATCCTAATTAATAGAAAATTCAAACTGTTCTGTTTTTTTTTTTTATAATGCTATTCAGAATACATCCTGCCTTGGATTAATTTAGTCATAAGGAAAGAACTCCTTGATGACACCAAAGCTCCCAGAGAAAATAATATTCTGTTCTTTCCTAGCACTTTCATGCTGGACAGTGATGCTGCACTGCAGCTCTGCATTGAAACCCTTCTGCTCCAGAATTCAAACACAAATGATGTTGAAGATGACTCTGCAGAAAGCAGTGAGAGGCAACCTCATTCCACATTACTGGCTAGAGCACTAAAAATAATTCCTCTGCTGAACAGCACCAAAGACTTGGTCATAAGCCTCAGTGGAATATTGTACAAGGTAAAAAAAAATTATAAAATAAAACCCCACAGCTATCTGGAATCCACATCTAATAATTGCTGCATGTCACTTGAATGACAGATGAATAATTCCACAGAAACTGAAGAGGTTGTGTTTTTTCCAGATTTTCTTAAAGCTTGTAAATGTTAAGTTTCAGTTTTTCTGTTTCTCTATAAAAGAAATGACAGCCACATATCAGATTTTCTTAAAAGAGGGGCAGGAGTCTTTCATCCCCACTTCCCTTAAAAACTGACCAGCCAGAAAAATCAAAAAAGTCATTTCTAAGTACCCTGGAAAAGTTCTACATTAAAAATAGGTGAGGGCTAAAAATTATATGTTGGGGGTGTTTTTGTTTGGTTGGGGTTTGATTTTGCATTTTGGAGGGTTGGGGTTTTTGTGGGGTGAGTTTTTTGGCTTTTGGGGGTTTGTTTTATTTTGTTTTCAGCACTTATTGTTTGGTCTCTCTGCAAAATCCTGGTGCCTTTTTTTAGGATTTAAGAAAGTGTTTTAGAGAATTATGTCATGATGCTTATATTGACATAACACTGAAGAAACAGTAATTGGTATTAAAATTGGGGGGAAAATCAATATATTTGTATGTTTTTATAAGACAAATCATGTAAATCTGTCTTATAAAACAGATTGTTATTTTGAACAGCTGGATCCTTATGATTATGAAACTCTGGAAATTGTCCTGAGGGTGATCCAAAGTGCTGATGAGAAGAACACCAGCATCCAGCTGAGCCAGGTGTGTCCAGATGTGTGACCTTGCTAATGGCACCTCAATTCTGCTTTGTCTATTTATTGATGGAGCTATTCAGCACTGTTAAAATTAAATTAATTATTCCATGTACACATCTTTCACTCAGAAAATTGCCTTAAAAAGTGACTTCTAGTAATTTCTCAGCAATTTATATTTTCTTTTTTCTTTTATTTTTTCCCCTAGGCTTTGAGCCTCCTCAAACATCTGAAATCTTACACAAGGATTTCTCCACCAGTGGACCTAGAACACCAATATATATTGGAGCAGATGATTCCCTTGTCTCCAGCTGCTCACACCAGGCTGCCCTTTCACCTGCTGTTCTTCAGAACTGCCCAATGTTTCTGGAACATTATATGTAATTCAGGATCTCAAATTCCCTTTCTCTGCTGTCTCTGACCCTCAAAGTGCCACAGTTTATGTTGTGTATTAACTAATTCTTCATTAATGCAGTTTTCATCCCAACTGCTTCTGAAAGCACTTCTTGTGCTCCCAAGTTGCTGCCCAGAGGAGCTAAGGTGATAAATACAGTGCAGGGTTTGTCCTCAAATTCTTTCCTAGGACCTCTAAAATTTACCCACATATCCCACTTCCCAGCCCATGGGGATAATTAGGATCAGATCCTTTCTCTCCCAATGGAGGTCCCCATCCACCAATAAACTGAAAGAGCTTCATTTCACAGAGGAAGCTGCCAGTGGATTGTGAGACTCTCACAGGCAACTTTTCCTTTTCAGCTGCAGAGCTCAGTGAGGAAACCTTCCCAACCCTTCTGTTGATTTCCAAACTAATGAAGGTAAAGTAGCAGCTTGAAGGAATTGATTTAAATATTATTCCCCCCGCACCCCAGAAAAAGAAGTTTCCATCTTTCTTTTGCATGATGTTGGCCTCACTGTGGCAGCTCTGACAACTCTTAATCTACTTTACCATTTTTCCAGGTTTCCCTGGATACCTTCCACATGTCTGCAGTTCGACATGTCTTTGAAAAAAAACTGAAACCAAAAATATTTGAAATGAGAAGCAGTGGCTGTACCTCCATTGTTAACAAGGAAACCATCAAAACTGTGCAGTCACTTCAGTCCTACCTGCTGTCCATAGTCAATCCTGAGTGGGCTGTGGCCATGGCTCACAAGATTGCCCAGGAATTCCCCACAGGTGAGTTGCAAATGGGGTGGGGAAGGAATGGGGGGAGAACAGGCTTGGGACCAGCAGAGCAAACCTTTGTTCACTGATCCTGAATAACACCCAGCAAAGTTGGGGGGTGGAAATGAATTTATCTCCTGCATCCAGTTTGGAACAATAGGTTAGAAAAACATTTGATATCACAGCATCACCATCAAATCCTTTTTGCCCTCTTCTTGTAGAATCATAGAAAGCCTTTAAGGTCCTTCCAGCCCAAACCTGGACACCTTCCATTACACCAGGTTGCTCCAAGCCCCACCCAACCTGGCCCTGTTGTCCTGCCAAGAGTTTCTCCATGTCCACACCATCTTCAGACAAGTTTTCCACCAAGAGCCAATATTTCAACCCAATTGAGTCACTTTCTCTGCTATTTGAATCCAAATAAATAATATTGTTTTGCTCTTTAGACACAAAAGTTTTCCTACTATTTTAAATAGCTTCTATTTTTTTTTAGTTCTTCAAAATAAAATGGATATAGTATATAGTATAGGAAGGATTAATGAAAATTTTATTTATTTATTTAATCTCCCTTCCTCTTTTTTTTTTTTTAATCATTAAAAAGGTCCTGACCATGTCCAGGCACTGAAATTTTGTCTCTATCTGGCTGAGAAGTGGCTGAAGAGTACTAGTGCTGAGGTAATGAAAACTGCTTGCCAGATTGTTGTGAAGTTATTACAAAATACTGATGTTTGTATTTTAATTTTTGGATTTTGGGCAGTGGTGTGTAAATTGTACCATAACTTTTGGGGAAATACTTTTGGGGAAGTGACCTCCAGAAGAATCCTCTCCATCCTGGAATATTGTCCTGCAAAGCACCCTGCAAAACTCAGGCTTAGTGTTCTTGGAGCTTGGACAAAAACGAGCAGTTTTAGGGAAGAATAATTTGTTCTCTCTCTGGTTGTGTGCATTTTTCTTGCTACAGGAGAACGAGGTGGAATCTGATCCAGCTTTGACCAATAGCATTATTAATTTTTACTTACAGTTCCAAGACTCTTTAGCTTTTTGCAGGGTTATAGATAAAGAAAATCTGCTTTGACTTGATTCTCAGGCTTGTTTTTACATGGTTTCCTTTCACAGGGAAAGGTGAATAAGAATCTCAGCTTTGATTATAAATCTCAAACTTTCTATGGAGTTGTTGAGGCACAAGGAACCCTAAATAGTTCTCTGTACTTAGTCACATGATGAGAGAGAATTATGCCAAAATTAAACTGAAATTTGAGCAGCCACAAGTTTTAATATTAATCTTTTTTTTTCTCCATTTTACCTCAAAATCTCTTAATTTTACCTACTTGTACATATTTTATTTGGTTCTTTCACAACACAGCTGTGCAATTTTTTTCAAAATGCCTTTCCTAGTTAGAGCAATGTGGTTAATCCTCTCTGTCTGCAGAAAAAATACCTGGGTGGGTACAGGTGTGGGGGCACCTCTGAAGACCAGATCCTACTGTCCAGTCTGTAAAAAGATGATTTTTCTTGTGCTTTTGAGTAAAAGAAGCTTTTTTATGTAAAACTGTGGTGTTTTGCTAAAGGATGAGCCACATGAGAAAGCAGAAGTCCTCCAGAGGAACTTACACTTGCAGTATAAGAGAGCAGCAACAGAAAATGTCCTGATAACAAATAACTTGAACACTGGGGAGCATCTCAAGTCCATTGGGAAACCAGCAAATCTGATTGTTTTACTGTATGAACACCACAGCATAGACCAGAGATTCCAAAATCCAGCTGGCAGAGATTATCCAGGTGGGTTTGAGCAAAGGAGCAAAGAGAAGCTCTTTTAAAAACCCCAATTCTGGTTTGGAAAGAACATTGTCTGCACCTCTTCCTATAGATATCCACGTGGCAGCTAAGGAGATTGCTGAGATTAACAATTTGGATATGAACAAAATCTGTGACAAGCTGCTGGCCAAATGGCTGTGTCCAAGCACACCACCCCCAGGGGTAAGTCATCCCTTTGGGGTTTGAAGGAAAAGGACCAATTATATAAAATATGGGATTTTTTTCCTCCGCTGGTTCAAAAAACCTGAGGTTATTCTGTACAAATTGCCTGTACTACTCATGAATCTATTTAAGCCTCAATACCTTCCTAAAATAGCACTCCAGTGTCTGTGGTGAGGAGGATTTGAAATGCTTTTCCTTCTCTCTGTGTAGAGACTCAAAGCTTCCCTTTAGTGCAGCCAGCCTGAAGGAGTAAAGCAGTTGTAAATACATCAGCCTCATAAAACACTGCTTTAAGCAGGGATATGACCCAGCTATTTATCCAAACAATGTGGAAAACTCATCTACATTTTCATTTCTTTTTAAAGAAAGCCCAAGAAATCTTTGGAGATGTACAGGAGGATGAAGAGCTCCGAAGGTGTGTGTGTTATCTTACCTGCAGTATGGTGAATTATTTTTAACTTGCTAGTTAAAAATGGCTTTTTCAAGAAACCTAACAGTGGCTGTGTGATTCAGAGCTCACTGTTCTTATTTTTACTGTCTGCTGACATCACTTTCGAATTATCCAATATTTATTTATACCACAAAATGCCTCTGACAATAACTTACATCTGTAAGTGCTTAAGAGTAGCTTTTTGGAGGTTTTCCCCTCCTTTTTCATATCCTTGCTCTCTTTTTGGCAGTGAAACATTCACACTTAGATGACAGTTGATGTGTTGTATTTCAGTAGCTGTACCTGCATTAAAACCAAACCCATTTTTGCAGGGTTATTTACCTACTTCAGTCTCGCCCCATGGATTACAGTTCCAGAATGCTTTTTGCAATTACAACATCTGACACATCTGTGAGTTGCTAAGTTCTTGTTTCAGCTTTTTACCTCTTATTAGAATCAAATGTTGTCTGCCTAACTGCAAGAGCTTTAACTTTTGGCCTTTGCATCTGTGTTTTGGATGGTTTGTGATTTGTATGAGCTCTGTGTTTTCCCCCTTTCACCAACCTTTGGGTTAAAACTGTGATTTTCATTGAATTTTGCTATTAACTCTCAAGAGCAGCCCTTGAACTCTGTGTTTTCTAAACTTACTGCTGATATTATCTGAAAGAACTTCATGAAACATTTGCTAGAGTGTGCCTTAAGCTGGTGTAAGACATTGGCTCACTTTGGGTGGAATGAAAGCAGAGTGGTAAAATTGTTTCAGCAGAACCTTAACCTCCAGTTTTTCCACACTTAATTATGTTTGTGATACTATATATCACAAATATTCTTCTTGCCTGTATTAATAGCCTGAAGTCTCGACAACTAGAGGGTTTTATATACCTAGGATGATCCTTTCTAGTTGTTCAGCCAGTTGTTGTGACTTTGGGACTGTGTTTTGCCCCTCAGCCCTTTGGTGACACCCAGCTGACATTTGCTCACAGGACCAGAGCATTCAGGTGTTTGCTCTACCTGGCAGATACCAACACTGTGGAATCACTCTTCAAGAAGCCCATTGAGAAAGTCAAGTAAGAGGAATTTTTTACATATTAAAGCAACAGAAGGACACTTTTCAGCATTATCCTGAGCTTGGATATGTAGATTAAATTATAAACATCACTTAACTCCTGCTTTGGGGTTTTTTTTTTTCCCCACAGGTATTTTCTGAAGTGCTGCATTTATCTGGCAGAGTTTGAGATCTTGAATATTCCATACACTTATGAATCATTCCACAAGAGCCCTAAGGAAGGCATGATTAAAGGGCTATGGAAGAACCACAGTCATGAACCCAGGGTAGGATTTTTAAATCCTTTGTAAATTTTGTTACACACTGTGTGAAGTTACACCTCTCTGCAAGGCACAGGCTTTTCTAAACATTTTTCTTCAATGTACTTTGGAAATTACATATAAAAGCTTTACCCTTTCTACAATTAGAAAATAAAATACCACATTTAGATGGTTTAGGTTTTGGTCCTCCCATGTGCACAATAATTTTCGAAGTGGCTTGGAAAGGTTTGAAGATGATGAATTTCTGTTAAAATGCAGCATGTCCTTGCTCCCCTTCAGGCTGTGAGACTGGTGACAGAGCTGAGTTTAGAATACAAAGTCTATGATCCCCAGCTCTGGAATGGCCTCCTACAGAAACTCCTGGGCTTCAATTTGGTAAGGAATTTTTTAAGGATAAAGTCCTGCAGCAAGGTGAGAAGAAGGCTGGGTTTATCCAGTGATTTGTGAAGAACAGGATAGATACAGAAACTGTAAACCATGGTTACTTTGAGCTCTGAGATACTGAACCGGTGAAGATTTGAGGAATTTTAATTTTGATCTTAAACTGTTATACTTTAATTTCTTTAAGAGCCTTTCACAATAAATCCTATGGTAATAAATTGAAAATTTTCTTCATATTATTATCAATTTATAACCTAATAGGCACATTCTTGTGTGCAAACATATACAAACTGTGCATTTGTCTGTGTGTACATATATACATGACCCCTAAAATGTATTTATGATGATGGAAATCCTGATTGTTGCCATTCAGAATCCTAATTGCCTGTGGCTGTCAAACATTATGTAAACTTGCAGCAGCCTAAGGAGGTAACAGATGTACCTGGCAGTGTGGTTGATAATTTAATTTACTAAACTACAAAGCCAATTTCCATAGGTGTGAAAGGAACACAGGTACCTTGAGAAACTCTAAGTTTGCATCCTGCAGACAAAACCAGATAAATGCAATTCTGTAGATTATTGCCAAATCTTCAGAAACACCAAATGACTTGAATTTTTTTTCTTCCAGATTCAGTATCTAAGAAGAGTTTTGGTTGCAATTACTGGGATTCCTTCATTATGGGAGGTAAGCAAATATTGCCTGGCTCCTCATCTTTTTATTCACTTAACAGGAATTTGGAGTGTTTGTGTGCCAGCCATGGAAAGACTCTATTTGAATTCCTGTTATTTCTATGACAGTGCAATATATCAGTAAACAGTGGACAGAATCAGTCAGAATATGCCTAAATCTTGTACTCTGAGCTAAGGAAAGCAATAGGGAATAATTCCTCCAGGCTAAATAAACAGGAATATTGACAGGCTTCTGGCAGGTGCAGTGGGTCAGGGTGTCTGTGTTTATAGACACTTGGTTACACCTGGTTTTGGATGTAAGTTGAAAACAACTTTGTTGCCACCAGATTCCCAGCTTCAGCCGAGCCTGGCGCAGCGTGGTCCTGTCCCCCTTCCTCACAGGTAGGGCTGTAACTCCCTGTCCTGCTCCTGGAGTAACTTGGTTGTAAATTGACTACGCCTTGTTCTCTTTCTTTCTTTCTCAGCCTCATGTCCACCAAGTCCCAAACAGCTTCAGGAGTGCAGGGAGTGCTTTGTGATCCTGCTCAGGTGAGTTCACAGCCCTGCTCCTGAACATCCTGGGCATAAACCAGGCTTGCATTGCCTTTGCAGAGTGAAAAGCACATTGTTTCATTATTTCATTCACCACAATGCTCTGACTTGCTCAAAAGACCCACCAGAGCTCAGAGAGCCTGACTTGAACCAAAGTTAGTTGGGAAATAGAATAGGTTTGGGTTGGGAGGAGCCCTAAATCCTATCTGGAGGGGGATTCTACACTCCTGTGCAGATACATCTGTACCAAAGCTCTGCTCTGGGCAGGTGGCCAACAATTGCCCCCAAATTTTTTTTTTTGTCCTCAACAATTGCTGCTTAGAAAGAGAAACTGGAGGTGTGATTTGGGTTTTTTTTCAGGCTACAAAATCCTCATGAGTTTGTATTCAGCAAAACTTCAATGTGCTTGGCCATTTATGAAATTAATGTGAGGTAGAAACGTGTTGCTCTAGCTGACTTCTGAATCTCAGGGCAGCTTTGCTGACAGCACTGAGCCATCCAGTTAAACAAATCACAGCTGAAAACTTCCCTCCTGATCTCCTCAAGGTGTCCTGTCCTGGCTGACCTGGATATTGTTGGAATTGCTAAACAGTACACCCAGCTGGACCTCCCAGCTTTTGCCCTGGGGTGCCTCTTGGTCATTCCTCACTCTGAGAAGAGAGAGCAGCAAATTCAGGTAAATCAGAAGTTTTGTGTCCTGTCTCTGCAAAGGAAATGTCCTTAAGCATGTCCTGCACACCAGAGCAGGTCAAAGGTGAATTCCAGTTAACTTCAACACACCCCTGCTGATAAATGCTCAACATTTGCCACCCTCAAAGGCTTCTAAAGGGATCATGTGAACACATCCTCTTCTTTTTTCTTTTAAAACTTGAGTCATCCCCGGTAGCTTTGTCATCTGACTTTGCCTTTAGAGAATTTGAGGATGTTTTATGGGATCCCACCCATAAAGCACATGGGAGAAAAAAAACCAGTAAAACCCAAGCCAGAGCAGATGGTAAGAAAAGTGCTGAATCCTGCTTGGGACGGGTGTTGAGTTGAAAGCTCCTAACTTCCAAGGAAGATGTTTGATATGCACCAGTTCTGATAGAAACCTTCTCCTTACAGCCATATCCTCACCAGCCATGAACCTTGATATTTTCCTTTCTCTTCTCATTTGTTTCCATTAATTTCTGCTCTGCATTGTTCTCCCAGATAAAGTATTAGAGGCTGTTCCCATATTTGTCACCAGCAACTGAGACCAGTAAAGGCACCTTAAATTCTTAGATTTCCAGATTAAAGTTCCTCTCAGAAAGGTTTCCCCAAATCACAGCTTAAGTGTAAGACACTCATCCTGCTGGCATTGAGTCAAAAAATCCTGTGACAGCTACAGCAAAACACCATTTGAGTTAAAAGCAACACTTTCAGTCCATGCACACAGATCCTGGTTTGATAATTCTGTGTTTGCACCTAGAATTTCAAAAGACTTCTGAATAAATCAAATATTTGTTCTGAAGGGAGAGTTCCTGCTTTAATCACAGAATAATAATGTTTTGTAACTTGTTTTCACAAGGGTTTGTTATCAACCTGTAAGAAAGAAACTGTGCTGCAACAATTGGATGAACACATGGACACTGGAGAACTGGTAGCATTTGCTTCCCAGGTAAAGAAATTAAATTTCCTTCACTTCCCTTTGACTTGGAGGCTTTTTTGATAGGTAAGTGTTCACAGGACCTTCTTTTCTCTCTCCTCTGATCTTGTCCAGCCTTACTTGGCATAATGCTCCAAAAATGCTTAATACTTGTAAAATGCATTTTTATTTATGTTGTGCAACTGGAAAACTTCTTGTACATCCCCAGTGCTGTGTTCTGGGCTGTCCCTGTTTGGAGGGCAGCAGAACCACCTTGTTTTTTCTAAATAAATATTTGAGGTTAAAAGGCCAAAGGGTTTAAGAAACTGCACTTTTGCCTTGCCTTGAGCTGCCTCCCCATTGGCAAGTTTAATTCATTTCCCTCTCTGAATCTGGGATCAGTTTTCATAAAATCATTTCATTGCACTTAAAAAAAATAAAATGTAAAAAAACCACAACCTATTCTCTAGAGAGCCCAATATGAAAACTATGAGTTCTTTCCATTCAAAAGTAAAATCTCTTTTGTCTAAAATATTAACACTTTTCATTACTAAAACTTAAATCTACAGATCAGCTCTTTGGTTTTGGACAGTATCATCAATGAGAAGCTCTATGAACAGTTCTGGAAAACCAAATATTATCCACTGTTAAAGCAACACCTGATAAACACCCACAGAATAAAAGAGTTGGTGGATTATTTTGCTAAAAATAACTGGTAAGTTAATAAATGGTAAAAAAACAGGTGTAAGTGGCAGCAATTGCAGGAATTAGATCTCAGCTTTATTTAATTTTCTTCTGTTTGAAGTCAAGGAGGTTTTCTAACACTTAGTCTCCAAGGATTTTAAAGCATTACTAAGTTAATAAAGAAATAAATTTCACCTCACTAGGATAGAGTTTTACAGCCATTCAAGACCAAGTAACAGATTGTTAAGCCTGGACTAGCAGCAGATCAAACGCAGTTAAAATAGAAGCAACCAGAGTGAAATCATCAAAACCTTGACCTTACCTTTAGGTGAATCCAGCTCAGGGGCATCACAAAGTCAGAGCTTCAGCAAGAAGAATACTCAGAAAAAAAATAAATGAGCTGCCTGTACTGAAGACTTGGGAATTGGTGGTTTTGCCACAAAGTTTTCAAGAAACAAAAGCAGCTCTTGTGCTCCACTTAAATCACAAAGGGGCCTGGGCTGGGCCCCACTCACCTGTGGGGGATTCCCAGCACCTGGGCACACTCAGAGCCCAAACCCTGGGGATTGCAGGGCACTGTTACCACTTACCCCACACTCCAACTGGGACAGGAACCAATGAACATTGAAATTCCATATTTATTGATTTTATTAACAGCCCCAGATGAAAAAGACAGGCTTGTTTTCTCTACTGGGAAATGACAGGGCCCATCTGACTTCAAAGCTATGGGATCATACTTTGTTTTCTGCTTCTGTTGTCTAAATTGTTGGCTTTTCAGAGAGCTTCATATGACAAAGTTGATCAACCTTTGCCTCTTACAGCCTTGATGATGCAACAGCCCTGATTCAAGAGTATCAAGAGAAATGTGGAAACCCTGCTCTGGCAGACATCCCAGCATCTCATCTTCTGCAGGTAAAACAAACCATTCCTGCACCTCAGGCAGTGTTTTCTCCTTTTTCTCTAAAGATTTTCACCCAGCTTCTTGCAAAAATAATTTTTAGCTGATCTACTTTAGTATCATGTATTGTATATAATAAAATATCCCTTCATGAATTCAAATAATTCATTTTACCTGAACCAAATCTGTGTCCTGGATCACATCCCATTTTCCTAAGGCCTATTAACGTTGTTCTTTGACTTTCCAGATGTACCTGAATGGGTCAGAGGGGTCCTGTGTCCGGGAAGTGCCATAAATTAGTGGAGATTTACCCTTTTCCCTCCTCCCTCTCCTGGCAGGAGGGGGAGCTGTGCATTCACAACTCTTGTACTGCTCAAGAGAACATCAGACTGAAACCCCAGAGCTTTTCCCAAGAGCGTCCACAGCCTCTCCACTTTCCTCCAGCTGTTCTAGGCTGCTTCTCCTCCATTCTCCACCCCCCACAAAAACAGTTCAGACTCACAGCAGAATTTCCTGTTTGTAGTCATCAGTTCATACTCAGCACTTTAACTTTGGGAAGGAGTAAAGTTTTATTTCCTTTCCTTCTGTATTTCCCCATGTTCAGGCCTGCTGTAGGACCACTCTGAGATGTCATCCACAACAACAGAACCTTGTCATCACTGTGATAAACTTTTATAAAACTGCAGAGGCTGTGGTTCATGTAAAATACTTTGTAGACAAATTGTAAGTGTAGCTTTACAAACTTATGTATCAATTTTGGCCTTACAGTAAAAATAAATAAATAGACTTATGCATCAATTTTGACTTTACAATAAAAAATTAATAAACTTGTGTGTCAATTTTGGCTTTACAATATAAATTAAAAAGAAATAAACTTATGCATCCATTTTGGCCCCTTACGATATTCTATAAACTCTTAATTATGAGTTTGTCAATAAATTGATGTTCCAGTCAATAGAATACCCTAAATATCACGTGCCAAGGTTTTCTTTTCAACTTTGCTCTGACTGCATGAAGTGCAATTAGCCAGAGGTTCTTGAGACACCAGCCTGAAATGTCTTTTTGTCCAGAGCAAAGCAGGTTTATTTTGAATAGAATGAGTTATTCAGTCAGCTCATGACACAGAAATAAGGGTTCCAGCTGATGCAAAAGTCATAATCCAAAGGCCAAGGAAACTGCCCCCACCCTAAACATTCTGCTGTGGGGGACAAAAGATAAAAACCTGCTTTGCTGGAAAGTTACAGCAGTTGTGAGGAAGGGGAGCTGTTAAATACATTCAGGCCCCTGCAGCTGTGGGGGCAGAGGAGCCACAAGGTGCTGTTTCCTGAACAAACCATGTTTATCTTCAGCAGCTTTAGGAGTGCCATGGAATTACATCATTGAGAGCCTCTGTGCATGGAGCAAAGTGCACAAAAAATGGAGTGTCAGATGTGAGCTACAAATAAAGGAAAGCTTCTCCTCACTGGTTATAGATTTAATGAGATCATCATCATGAAAGCACAGGGAGATTGCAAACTGCTTTGATCAGAGAAAGACTCAGACTTTCTACAGTGAAACTACGAGGTAACTGTAATCCTTTCAGAGTCTATTAAGCCATTTTACTCCTTGAACTTAGCTGAGAATGTTAAATTGAGAAAATTAAATATAAACTGGATTCTGGAGCAAACCCAGGCTGGTCCCAGAGCCCTCAATCTCTGTTCAAGCCCTGTACAAGCAGCCCTTAGAAAGGGGAACACCAACCCACCACAACTGCTGCATTCTTCCCCAGCAACACCTCACCAAGCTCAGCTTTTCTATGAAGTGGAGTTTATTATAACATTAAGGAACAGTATTTAAACAGTTATCTTAATGGAATATTTTACAAATCATACAGAGAAAAGCAAACACAAGGTTGTTTAAATTCATGACAAGAAGTTACATTATTAAGCTGTTAGTGACAGTGCAGGGCTGTAAACAAGCAATCAAGTTTTGGAACTTGCAGTTCAGAAGGAGATGGCAAAAATACCAGACAAGCAAAAACATTTTTTAGGATTTCTTGTACTCAATTCTTTCTACCTTCACATCATCTCCAATTAGTTGATAGACATATGTAACTACTGTAGAAGCCTGGATGTCCATCAGCACAAATGAAGGAATGATGTTGCTGCAAAGAAAGAAAAAAGTTCACAGTGATTGTGTGTCTATAACCCCCTTAGTGTTTTACCACTATTTAGCAGAAATCACTTCAAGAAAATAGGAAATAATTTTGTAAGTACAGCACATGAGATCTGAGGCTGTGAGTATTTCATGTTTCAGTCCAGGAGACTGAGCAAGTACAGCTGTGTAAGTTATACAACTCTAACACCCTGACATTTAAATCAGAAATATTAACCCTCAGGAGTTTATAGTTCAGTTTTGTTACCAAAAAAAAAAAAATTTAAAAAAATCCCCCCAATATTCACTCACTTCTCTAAGGCATGGTAGGCTCCTGTAGCTGATCCTGGGTTGATATAGAATTTATTTTCATGTTCAAATGCCTCAAATTTGTGTGTGTGTCCTGAAATGAGGATGTCCACATCAAACTGCCTCTGGAGCAGTGCCAGGCTGGCCATGTCACCCCAGGGGATCACCTGATGGCCATGAATCAGCCCAATTTTGAACTGTCCAACAGTCACAACTTTCTGCTCGGGATAATTCAGGTTCTAAAAATAAAGAAAATAAAACAAACCCAGAATTACAGATTTATATTTAAACCCAACCCTATGCAACACTAAAAAGGGGAGAGCTCAGGAACTCATTCCACCACTTTTACTTGAATGAACTCCAAATTTAAAAGTGTACAAGATACCCCAAAAAAATGGACACTACCTCATCAAAGTCCCCTCTGACAACATGAACATCCCCAGCCAGGGTCTTGAGGTAGTCATAGGTGTCCTTGGTGCAGAGGTTCCCTGTGCACAGGATGTGTTGGATCTTGCCAGGCACCAGCAGCTTTTTGAACTTGGCAGGGAGGCTGTTGCAGCGATGTGGGATGTGGAGATCTCCCAGCACCAACACCAACTGCAGGGGCAGCAGGGCACAGAGGGGACAGACACAGGTTAGGGACAGCCAGCACTGCAGTGTCCTCTGCACCCCCACAGCTTTGCAGATTTGGACCCAAGAGCTGCTAAATAAGGATGGAATGGTGATAGGAGTTCTGTCCCATGGCAAACAGGGGTCTCTGCCAGACCATCAGCAGAGGGGGTTTTACAAACACAGGCCTACAGAATTATTTGTGTTCTGTTGCTGAAAGCCAACAGTGCCAGATAACACATTCCTGTTGTATTACCTGATGTATTTTACACAAATTTGGGAGCTACCATCAACTATCCCATTGGTTTTTCTCTCTAACACGTTTCAAACACAGACCTGGCTAAACTGCAGCCATTTATCTTAAAAAAAACTCTCCATCCAAGTTTCTCTCCCCTTACTATTATTAAAAAAAAAAATACCCAAGTATTTTTAAAAAGCAGCAAATTTGCAACATGTGTTAATAGCTGACCAGAAAAGGAAGCGTGTTCAGAGTTCTCATTGTAGAAACCACTGAAAAGCTGAATAAGGCTAAAAAATACCAACAAAATACAAACAGGGCACTGCAGAGAAGCCAATCCAGGTCACTGCACAGTGCTCCTGTTACCACTTCTGTGCCAGAATAAAAATGTAGCGGGGGCTTCAAAATTAAGGACTGAGATGATGCAAGGCCATGGCTTAACAGCACAGGCTTTAAATCTGCAAACAAAGCAGTAATGCAAGCAACACAGGGCAAATTAATTGTGCAAAAAGGGCATGAGAAGCTTTATAAAGCAGGGAATGTTATGGCACTGCTCTGGGAAAACCCTGAATCTGCAGACACTCAGCCCTGGGAACTCAAAGAATGGCTCCACGTTAAAGAGATTTTTATCTTCCCCTTCATGTTGGAGAGGCAGTTCCTAAAATGACACCCTCAAATGTGTTAGTAAAGGACACATCCCAGATTGATTTCTAGAAACAAATATAACTAGGCTAGAAAACTGTATTTTTAAAGATTTTTTTTCCCTCATGGATTTTTAGGCCATGCAGTTACCTTCAGGCTAACAGTCCTCAAGAAGGCAGGGGGAACTTGGGCAGCATTTTTAATAGGTTTAGGGTTTGGTTTTTTTTAGATTAAGAACATCTCAGTGCCACCATCAAAGCCATCTAGAGACAGATGGCTGAAAGTATTGGTAAAGCAATACAAAAGCTTTTTAATCAACGAGTGACCAATTTAAAATGAAACCAGGAGAGGGGAAAAAAAAGACATTTTTGATGGTTTTTGAAAAGTAAAAGTGGGCAACAGTGATTTGGATTAATATATGGCAATGGATAGATTGTCTTACTGCTGCCTAGGAGACTTAAGTGTGCAGTAGCAGTTTAATAAAATTATCCTGCCACTCACACCCCACCGAGCCTGCAGTGTGTGCACTCAGCACAGACATCCCCTTTGCTGACAAAATGCCAGCCCCACATTTCCCCAAAAATCACATTTCAGCTCCCATTCATTACAGAAAAAGCTTGGCAAGCTGCAGTAACCAAACCAAATGAACAGCACTGCAGGGTTTAATCACCACAGGTATCTAGAGCTGAAAGCAGTGGCGAAAAATGATGAAACACCTGGAATTTTGGGTGTGATCTGGGCCGTGGATTGACCAGCAGCCCCGAAATTCATCTGAGGCACCTGGCAGTGACACGGAGTAACACGAACGAGCCCTTACCACGGGTGTTAGCGAGAGCCAAGGAGTGACTTACTCTGTGCCCAGCCTGATTGGAATGAAGGAGTTGATTGCAGGGGATGAGAAACAGGGCGGAACATGATCAATGTTAAACGAGAGGAAGCAACAGAAGAGAAAACACAGCCAAATGAACGGGAAAATAATAATTAATGAATTGTCGATGTTATGAAAGAAGCGTTAAATAATTAAAACAAAAATTAATGCGATTATGGTAAAATTAAGACGAATTATAAACGGGGCTCCTGCAGTCACGGCCCGGCCCTCACCCCCTGGGGGCCTCGCCTCAGCTGGGGACCGCCCTCCCGCCCGCTCTCCCCCGGCCCGGCCGGGTCGGGCCCGGCTCCTGTGGCCATGCCGGGGGTTCCGGTGTGTCCGGGGGTCCCGGGGGGATCCCGGGGGGTCCCGAGGAGGTCCCGGGGTCCCCCCGCTCTCACCATCGCGCCCGTTCCGCTCCGGCCCTCCCGGAACCCGCCCGGCGCCGCCTCCGCTACGGCGCCTGCGAAGGGACAGGACAGCTCCGAACGCGCCCGTGCCGCGCTCCAGTGCCTGGGTTTTTACCCGCGTGAAACGAGATCTGTCCCCAAAACGAGCCCATAATGACGAGACAGACAGAGAGAGACACTGATTATTTATTTCAGAGTTGCGCAAACCTGGGCGCTCCGTGGTCTCCCACAAACCAAGTACCCCAACTATCACTTCTTTTTAATATTTATGCGTTTTAGGAAACAAAGGAATTGGTGTTCATTGGCTACAAGTTACACAGTTCCCTTATTAATTAGTATTCTATTGGTAATGATTCCCTTGCCGCCCATGCTAATTAGTGCCATGCTCAGCCCTTCTCTTCTTTTGGGTCGGGGGCGTTTCCTGGTTCTGTCCCTGCGCTGGGGCTGCCGAGGGCAGCGCGGGGACAGCTCCGAGCTCTGCTCTGGGACAGGGACAGGACCCAGGGAACCGCTGGAGCTGCCTCAGGGGGGTTTAGGTTGGATATCAGGGAAAGGTGCTGGGCGCTGCCCAGGCTCCCCAGGGGATGGGCACAGCCCCGAGGCTGCCAGAGCTCCAGGAGCGCTTGGACACCGCTCCGGGGATGCCCAGGGCGGGATTGCTGCGGTGTCTGTGCAAGGCCAGGGGTTGGATCGATGATTCCTGCTCGTAACTCGAGAAAATCCACAATTCCACAATTCCGTAATTAATTCCACAATCATCCCCTCATCCCAGGGCTCCACATCCGGGGCTCCGCGCGGCCCAGGCCCCGCCCCCGCGGCGTTTCCCGCCCTCCGCGGCCCTGAGGGGAAAGGGGGGGCGGCCATGAAGTGCGTGATCGGGGGTGCGCAGCTCCGAGGTACCGGGGCCCCGGGGAGCCCGGCACACGCGGGGAGCGGTGCGGGACACCGGGAACGGGGCACCCCCGGCACCTCAGGGGCGGCCCCGAGCGGAACGCGAGCCCCGGGAGCGGAGCGGCGGGTGCGCCTCTGCCCCATCCCAGCGGGATCGGGCCTTGTGCGGGATGCGCACAGCTGGGGCTCGTTCAGATGTGCAGGATTTGGGGACACCCGGGTGGGGATGCCATGGCCAGGCTGGTGTCCCCCCGTGCACGTCCAGAGGCACAGCTCCGCTCCTGGCTGGAAGAAGCGCCTCCGCCGCTGCCAGAGGCAGATCCGCAGGCCCTCTGCTGGGTTCCGCTGCGTTTCTTAGGGTTCCATCTCTCCAGGTGTCCCCTTGCTTCTCAGGCTTTCCAGCTGTTAAATGTCATTTCTAACCCCGGTGGTGGAGTTTTGTCTGATTAATTTGTCGTAACACCAGGTGCTGCAAAGGGACAGAGGACATTCGAGGTGCCTCATCAGAGGCAGCTTTACAAAACATTGAGGGTTTGGATAATTAAAATTTTAATGAAAAAGAAAACGTAACAGTTTCCACCATCCGTTTTATTTCAAATGTATAAGAAATTTGGAATGTTTCCTCTTGAATTATTCCAGACAAAGTGGAGTGTCACCTTTTTATTTTAATTTAGAATGCATATTGCAGTGTTTTCTTTCCCTGGCAGTGTTTGGAAGAGCAATACATGCCATAGCACGGATTAGTGATGAATTTTGGTTTGACCCCGTAGAAAAAGGTGTAAGTGAATTTTATTTATTCTAATGTAAAAATCTTTATTATAAGCCCAATATCTATACTATTGGATGTTGTGTTTTCTTACCGATACCTTTCAGTCCATCACATTCTCAGCTCCCTCCACTTTCAATATGGACAAATGCCATGTTTTCTGTGATTTTAATTATGCAGATTCCATCATGGAAGATTTTGTTCCTACTGCCCTAAGATCCTTTGATTTTTTTGTTGTCCAGGACATCTTGATTAATGCCACAGGGTTCAGTTCTGTTGTCCCAGGTCACAAGGTTTGAGTTCTGTACCACACAGGAGCTGCCTCTAAAAACAACATGTTTTGTACTGTTGTGACTCAACAGGAAGAACACATCCATTAATGCCTCTGATTAATCAAACACCATTTCCAGCAGAATTAGTGTTTTCTCCAGAGGTTTCTTAGTGAAAAGTGATCAGCTCTCCTTGACTCACTGGGAGGATGGAAAATCACAAGTGGAGATACTTGGTTTTATACCTGAAGAGTTTTGGAGGTGTGGATGGTGGCTTTGCTCATCTGAATGGATCATGTCCCTCAAATGCCTCAAACACAAGCTAAGCTCTGGGTGTTTGGATAAGTATTATTTTTATAAAATAATTTAAAATCAAATAAAAATACATATTTTAATTTTTTTTAATCATTTTGAGATGTAAATTTCTAGGTTTGCTGGTGGCGCTGAAGCCCAGAGGAGGCTTTTTTTTAAAGGTTCAAGTTTTGAGTTAATAAATTATTTTACTTCTATTCCCTCAGTGGTTGGATTCAGTGATGTTGGAGGTCTTCTCCAAGCCTAAAGACTCTGTGATTCCATTTCCAGCTTGCCTTAAGATCAGTGAATTCCTCGAGGTCAGCATATGCATGTGTGTTCTTCTCATCCATGTTTTTCCAACATTACTGCTGGACAGCTGTGTCCCAGCCCTGTCAGAAGGAGGAGCAGCTATCCCTCCCCTGTAAATTGATAATTAAGGTACATTTTAGTGAGTTGTTACACACAGCAGCAAATTAACCCAATTTCCAGCTGAAATTACAGTGGGTGAGGATCAGCCTGGGCTGTCACAGTGTCCCCAGACCAGTTTGGGGAAGCCTTAAGAGCAGCAGCTTGAGATAAACCAGGGTACAAACCCAGGGAAATTACATTTATTGCAAAGCTGCTCAGGGAGTAACCTCTGCACTGATTTTTTTTTCCCAGTCAGTTCTCCCTGTGTTTAGATGTGTAAATGTGCTGGAAAGGAATGTAGAGAAATGCAGCATCTCCACCAACCCCAGTGACCACCACATCACCTTCCAGCTCCTCTGCAGGCACGGTAAGGTCACAGGGGAGTTTAAAACCACAAGGTTTAATGCCATTATCAACACAGGAGATCTGTCATCCTCAGCCCAGCAGGACTGGGAATGTTCTTCAGCATCAGTCTTTGCAAAATTCCTAAATAAACATCATCTCCTCCCCCAGAGCTGTGCTGTGCTGGAGGTTTGTGTTAGTGAATTAGGTCTGCAGACAACTGAGCTCCCTTAGCACATCCTTAGCCAGAAAGGCAGAGATCTGCAGGGTTTGTGTTCTGCATTCCACTCCCATTTATATTGTTTTATACTATAAATATTTATATTTTTAATAAATAAAATAAAACTATTTTAACCAGTTAATTACTGAGGCTGTTTCCCACCCTGCATTTGTTGCACTTGTTGCTGTTGATTTATTTCTTGTGGAGCCTTAAAAAAACTCGGATGCTGTCCAGGCACAACTAATAGGATGGAGGGAGTCTAAGATGGCAGGTGGATTCCATTTCCTGTTTGTGGTGAGTTATTTCCATATAGCTGGACTAAGTCACTTGGTTACTTCCTCTATTAAACAATTAATATTTTTAAAAAACCCACAGCCAAGCACTAATTTTTGTTCATTTCCTTCATACTCAGGTGTTGTAAAAACCTATAACCTAACATTTCAAGAGTGTGACCCCTTGCAGGCTGTTTTTGCAAAGCACATGTGTCCAAATATTCTTAAAGTCCACTCCAGGTAACAAGCACAGAAACATTTTTTTGAGTTTTACTTTCTAATGCAACAAATGCTAAATAGTCATAGACAGAATTATTTTACTGTCAAATGACATTTTATAGGCTGCTGGCTGATGTGATGATTCACTTCCCAACCAGTCAGGAAGAAATAACCTTGTCAGTGACTCCAATGAAAGTTTGTTTCAAGAGTTACACCGAGGAAGACACTGGTAAGGAAATTCAAAATGTCAGCCAATACTTGGGCTTTTAACTTTTTTTTTGAGGTGAGCTCCAGGAATAATAACTGTCACGACATAAACGTGGGATGAATTTTACGGCTGAACGACATTTTTAACAGAACATTATAGAGATAGATTTTAAGTCATGCTGCCACCCTCTGGTTTTAATAAATTAAATAAATTTAAATAAATTGGAACATCTTCCTGGTGTCAGTGGCAGATCTCAGACTGAGCAGCCAATTGAAATAAATTATGCCACTTGCTGTAGGCTTTGAAAGAGGTAATTACTGTGCTGCAAGAGCAGCAGCCTGGCAACTGCCAGGAAAAAGGGGATAATTTTATGTTTTAAAAAGAACTATTTAAATCTGAATACCACAATTATAGAATTGATATCATTAGAGAATATATTTTAGTCTGAAGACAGCACAGAGTGTCAGCAAGCCTTGCACTGTTACTGCCATGGTCACATCTCCAGGAGGTGGAGAAGGAGCTGGAGATTCTTGGGGTGTGACTCAAACTAATTTTGAAGATGTAATTGTGGTTTTGAAGTAGAGGTTCTTGTGTATCATGAAATAAAGAGATGCTTTTCATATTTGTTATGACCAAAGCTGGGGAGAATGACTTGGGAAGAGCCCAGGGCTGGGAACAGGCTGAGAGAAGGATCAAGTGGTAGAAACTGTCTGGAGTGAAACAGGGCAGAAATTACTGAAAATAAAGAGACTGCATTTTCCATGACACATTTGTGACTTTAGAAACATTCACTCACCAGGACTATTGTAAGAAAAAAAGTGAAAAAATGGTACAATTGTAAAGAGATACCAAAAGCCCGGTGAGGGAAGGGAGGAGGGGCTCGTGGTGAATCTCCCTGCCTGCGGCACCTCCTGCGTCCTGCGAACCCCTCACCTGCCGTGGCCCGGGGGCTCCAGAGGAACCAAACCCTCTGCCCAAGGCCGCTCTCCTTTGTGGCTCAGCCGCAGCTGCACGGCTGTGACAAACGCCCCCTGCCACAGCTACAAGGAGCTCTTACAAGAGCCCGTTTGAACCCTCGGAGAGAAAACAAAGCAGAGAGCAGAGAAAGGGAAGAGTGGGAATGGCCTGGAACACTTCCTTGGCAGCCTGGCCTTGCCGGGGAGCAGCTCAAGCTGCTGTGGAATTTCTCGGAGCTCTCCGGGACTGTCACACACCAGGAAAACGCCCTCTCACTTTCTCTTCGTGCACCCATTGACACCCACGGAGTAATCTCATGGTAACAAAAAACTGAATACCTGAAACTGAACAGCCAATTTCCTGTTGCCACTTTCCTGTGTCAGGAAAATATTGTAATTTAAAACAAAGAGTCTCAGTCCACCCCCATTGTGCTCTGGTGATTGTCAGCAATTTTGATTAATCTCTTAAAGTCACGCTGCATTTTGGGCTTCCCATCCATGCAACAATAGGCAGCTGGGAATATTATTTGTGATGGATGCCTGTGGAAGAAGCAGATCTGCAAGAACAGGGGCAGGTGTTAGGTTAGATCACACAGCCGGACATGGAATAGGTTCTGTTAAAATCCATTCAAATCTACACAAGGTACTGCAAATAAATTGGAAGATTTTACTTAATTCTAATATGTATATAAGCTAAACATTTATTACTGTTAACCACTATAAAACCACACTTACTTGTTCAAACAATGCTTATGTAAAAACCTCAGGGTTACAATCACAGCTTTGTTGAGATCAAACCTCACTGCTCTGAGTCCCTGACTTTGTTTTCTCAAACAGACTTTTCAAGGACAATGCTTACTGAGATACAGCTCAGTCCAGAGGAATTTGACTACTTTCAAGTTGGAGTAGATTCTGAAGTGACATTTTGCCTTAAAGAATTGAGGGTAAAGTAAGAATTTTTCTGGGAAGAAAACCCATTTCTCATTAATTTGCCTGACTGGACCAGGACAACAGAGTCCCTGTGGAATGGCCCTGGGCTGTGCCCCACCAGCCCTCCTGACAGCAGCAGGGTTTCACCACCTGGTGGAGGATCAGCTTTAAACCCCAGGAGCCTCAGGACACCTCAGAGCCTTTGAAAGGCAAACAAAACACTTGTGAAACAGAGATGTGGTTTCTGTGCTGGGCAGACACAGCACAGCTGCCCCAGGGAAAACATCGTGACCAAGGAAGTTCTCCATGCAGAACCTCCTCTGGCAAAGCTCTGGCAGGGAAGGACAGAAATTATTCTTAGCAGCAGCAGACTTTCCCCTCTTTTTGCCAGTAACCAGCAGCTGGGATAAAGTTATATTCCAGTATCAGTGTTCTGGGTTTAACCCCCACCCTTCTCTGCAGGGCCTGCTGGCGTTTTCGGAAGCCACGAGCGTTCCTGTGTCCATCCACTTTGACAGATGTGGGAAGTAGGTGTGGGAGCTGCCCTGGCTGGACCCCTGCAGTCACCCAGTGAACACTGAGTTGCAGATTAAGGCAGATTTTCATTTCAAACCAAAAGCCATTTCTAACCTACAATCCAGAGTTTGTAATTGCATATAAAGCACTGAACCCTGGTGTGGGCATTGCCAAGGCAGCTGTGCTGACTGAAGAGCTCCCTGTGCATAAATTACCTGGACACCCGAGGCTCTCAGTCCCCTGCAGGCAATGATTTATTCAGCACTTTAAAGAAACAATATGTTTTCTGAATAAATATAATTTTAACAATTACATATTTAATGCTATCATTTGACTCTGATACTGCACAGCATTTGCTGATTGGAGCAGTGAGATCTGTAACAGGAACCCCTCTCTCAATCCTCAGTAGCAAATACAGGAGGTTTTCAGCTTTTCAGAGGAGGTGCTTTGTAATTCCATAGGTGGAATCACAGGATCTGTGTCACCTCCCACAGTATCTGTAATTCCCTGTGCTGTTTGGTCTCAATACTTGTGTTTAGACCCATTGCTTTCAGCATTGAGGACCTGCTGCTGGAGGCCAGCTTTATCCTGGCTACCTTGTGTGAGGCTGAGAAGGAGGCAGCTTCCCCAGAGCCTGCCTGCTGCCCACGGCCCAGGGACAGGTAACGGGGCCTGAGGGGGCAGGTGGCCTTAAGAGGATGAAAAACTCAGGTTTTCACAGGAAAACTGAACTACAGGGGTTCAGGAACATCCCAGCAGCACAACAGCAATAAGGGGGTGCAAGACAGAACATTCTGTACAAGTTGCTGCTTTCTCATCTCCTGGGGTTGGGGTCAGCAGGAGGGAAGATGCTGAGAATCTCCTCTAAAGCTGTTATTTTTTCACAAACAGAAAACAAGGATATTCCAATGAAAGCCAGCTACTAACCTGCCCTACTCTGTCCAATCCAGCTCAAGGACTGGCATGGATAAATCTGACCAGACCTCCATGGATGGAGCCAGCAATGCAGACACAGCCACTTCCAAAAAGCCACAGCAGAAGGGAAACACTCCGAGCGTGGGCTCGGCAAAAGCCCCGAGTGCTTTGGCAAAACAAGAGGTGAAAAACATTCCCAGAGGCACGGAGAGGGATGTGCCAGGCAGAGCAGGAGGAGAGGCCACAGGGGCTCCTTATGAGAAGGTGAGGGAACTCCCCATGGTGTCAGCAGTGGATGGAACCCCACAGCTGCTGCTTGGCTGAGCACCCCACCTGCACTGGGGGTTTCACTGGGAACACTCCTGGGGGGCAGGTGGGTTTCTGGGAAACGCTGCTGGCTGAGAAAGATCTTAAAGTAGCAAAAGCTTCACAAATAATTAATGCCCAAATTCTGTATCACGGAATTCTTACCTGTACAAATACTGCATTTTCCAGTTCCACTCCTTGTTCTTTGGAGCTGTCTCCTATGAGGAGAAGGAGGCCATTGGTGACACCTTCCAGAGTTTGGTGACAGCCAGTGACACTGAGGAGGAGCTTGGTGCCTTGCAGAGCTCCCTGGCTCTGTAGTGCAGGAGTGGGGTCCAAGGACAGACAATGGGGAGTGCCCAGGAGGGAAGGGCACTGCAGGCCCAGTCTTTGCCACTGGTGCTGTGACCCAGCAGCACAGAACGTTCTGGAACTGTCAGTGCTCTTGTAATGGCACAAACTTAGGTCATGACTGAGTCTGTTGAGGTTTGTGTGTTCTGCAGGAACTGCTGGGGGTTCTCTCTCAGAATACTCTCACTGGAGAGAGGCTGTTTGAATTCAAACTCTGTTAAACACATCAGGCAAATGAAGCTGCTGTTCTGGTTCAGGGTGCTGGAAAAATAACCCAGCCATGCTCTGTGTCACAGCCAAACCCAGCCCAGCTCCAGGAGAACTCAGGTTTTTACAGAGAGTCTCTAAAACCGGTGTTTAACTGAAAAACCAAAGTTGTCACAGGACTGCATTTTAAAAAATAAAGGTTTGTGTTTCAGACTTGCATTATTCTTTTCCTTCCCTGCGTCTCGTCTCTTCTCTTCACCACAGTCAGGGGCGGTGCAGGATTTCCAAAGTCACACTGGAACACAACACTGAAATTCCCAGCCAATTAAAGGATCGTTATCTGCCTGCCAGACTGCTGCAGAAGGCATTGGGTGTCACCCAGGTGTGGGTTTGAGAGCAGTGCAGGGAGGTCACAGTGACAGCCCAGCCCCTCCCTGCCCCGGCTGTGCCTCTGCGCCACCAACCACATCCCCACATCAACAAACAGAGGATTTGCAGGCAACTTGACTTTAAAAAGCACATTTTAGTATAAATACTATATTTATTAAATATCTTTACAATTTATTTAAATGTATTTACAGAACTATTCCTGCATAAGTTATACCTCAGACATGAAATTCACATAATTGCCTCTTAGGTAAGCATAGATGATAGTCTCATTTTAACAGCAACAAAAAAGCATCCTCAGATACAGACTCAGATTTGCTTCATTGTTTCAGCTATCTTTGTCAGAAACTACTGCATACAGTCGGGTTCTCCACACAGCAGCTGCTCTTCCCCTGGAGCAAGGATGTCCCTTTCCAAGAGATGGACATTCCACACTAAACCCTCCCATCCCTGCCAGATCGTGGCCTCCCCCTCGACTCACTTGTAACTGCCTGGTCCCAAATCTGGTTTTTGGTTTGGTTTTGTTTTCAGCCTGAAGAAGGACATTTAGGACCGTATGTCGCAGCTCTCCCAAAGATAGCCAGGAAAACAGCAAGGAACCACAGAGCTTTTCCAATTCACCACATCTTAGCCCTGCTCCGCCCCAATCCCTTCGGCCGCTGCTGCAGCAATCCCAGGTTCCTGGGGAACAAAGCTCCTCCCGTTCCTCCAGCTCCCAGAACAAACCACAACCCTCTGCAGCAGCTCCAAGCCAGCCCGTGCTCCGCTCGCTTCCAAGTCAGGGAACACCTTTCTTGTACATTCCTCTGGTGACATTCCCACTGACCTAACCCCTAGCACGTGTTACTGCTTCATGCATCGCTGGGAATTAGTTTTGATAGGATGGGCCCTGTCATCTCCTTCTCCAAAGATCAGTTGTGCGCAGACAGCGTTAAGTTCATAGGAAAAAATCAGGTTTGATATGTTCAGAGTGCACGTCTTAAAAAAAACCCAAAACAATCAAGCATGTGATAAAAATATCAATTCTTTATAATACAGTATTGCTTTATAAACAGATGGAAAAGCTAAAAGCTTTACTGGTCTTTGGTGTGCCCGGTGAGGGAAAAACTCATGATTTGTAAATCAAAACCCAAATTTGTTCTTTATTTAAAAAAACCCAACAGGTCATGGTGTGATATGAGGCAAACAGCTTTGTGGATAGACAGGGAACACGCCCGGGCCCGGAGGAGCAGGAATTCGGGAATTCCAGAGCCTCTGACCCACACACGGCCCCAGGGAAAGGCCTGGAAAGCCGGGAAGGGGGAACAGGGAGCGCTGGGGACTGTGCTGAGAGCAGAGAACAGCCCGGGGCCACGGGGGTGTCACCTGAAGGGAAGGGCAAAGGGAAAGAAGAATTGATCAAATCTGCTCTAATCCAGAAGCCTGCGAGTAAATACTGGATAAATGTAAAGACAGCCAGGGTCGGGAGAGAAAGGCCCCTCCCAAACAAGAAACAAAGCCCTGTTCTGCATGTGAATACATTCCTCCAAGACAGCCAGAGACAGCTTGTTCAGGTTAAAAACAACAAGGACTGACAGGTTGTGCAAAGTTCTCCACCACTCACTGTTCGTGTGTCGCAAAACTAATTAATTTTTCTTCATTAATATAATCCTCCCCATACCCTCACCAAAATCCTATTTTGGTCAAGTTAGGGTAGTTAAGGCATTTTGACGAGTAATTACAAGGTGATTTAAAGTAGATATCTAACATTATGCCAATTGAGGAATAGCAGATAAATTACTGAAGAGCTCCCAAATTAATCACTTATTATAAATGAAATGCCTGTTACAAGCATGATGCACTGAAATATAGTAAAATGACATGTACATGGTACATGTTAAATGACCTTAAATAAAAGCTTGACATAGTTACGCAAATATACAGTACAAGTCCACAAAAATTTTTTAAACAAGTTGAGGTAACCTCAAACTTAAACAGTTTTAATACAATAAACCAGGTAGTAAAAATCTCCTCTTGAGAGCAGGTAAGATTCCTTACTGACCAAGTTTAACTGCACTCACCTAAACAGCAACATTACCCGACTTTTTATATATAAAAACATGGCTTTAATTTATTTCTACATACTTCTCTACCAGCAAAAAAGTTAATGAAAAACTGACCAAAAATATATATATCTTTACAGCTCTCAGCTTTCATATGAGCCTCAGGAAAGGAAAAGAAAAGCTGGCTGGAAAAGGGGGGGGGCAAACGTGAGCTACTGTAATTGAAAAGGAAATGTCATATTGCAAAGTGGCTGTTAGATAACTGTAAACATCATTAAGGATCATTGAAACCCCTAAACTTTAGTTAAAATGAAATGTAAGCTTTGCTGATTATTCATTAAGTTTCCATTTTTGTACTCGCTGCTGCTGCTGCAGCAGAAGCAAGGAGGTGCCTGTTGGAGTCAGAAAGGATCAACTGGACTTAAACTGGTGCAGCATATTCTGTTCTACAAGTGAGAGTGGCAATTATTAACAGAAATTATGTTTTATATCAACAACAGAATTATCTACCCAAAGAGAAGACGCTCGGAGTTGAGGATGAGCTGTTTTGTGCAACATCCCACTGTAGCATTCACCATCATCCCACGCTGAGATGGGTTCAAATGCTGAAAGACCTCAACTGTGGCCAGCTCGGCTGTTTGAGACTGAGCTAGATTTTTTGTTTAAAAAAAAAAAAAAATTATCCACAGCCAAAACATCCAGAACCAGGCCCATTATGGACGAATGATCTGCAGAACTTTTAAGATCACAGTTAAGCACCTGAAATCACAAAACACATTTGCATCCATATAACTTGAACTAGGTTTGTTTGAAATCTCGTACTAGAAAAGGCTCCTAAGGCTGACACCATGGATGGCAAGAGCAGAATGTTTACAGCAGTTAGAAATCTCCTGAAAACCGGAGCTCAGAAACACGAAACCTCGGCTATCACTGGAACAAGACTATGCTTTATGGAACTGGGTCTGTAACACACCCTCAACAACAGCGAACGTTCCTAGGAAATAGAGTAATATGCCCTCGTGCAGAGGCGTTACCTATTGATCTAGTTTGAGAGGTGAACAACCAATTCTACTCCTTGGAAAGTCACATCTCCAACGCAGCAACGCTGTGGGATGGATCCTCCCCCGTTCCGGACAAGGACTAAGCTCTCAAAGACAAGCTCCAAGCCTTGAGCTTCTTCATCTCTTGCTGGCAGACCAAGACCAGTGGACAACGAGCGGTTCTTAGCAAGGGCCTCAGCTGTGTCTCGGGCCAGGCTCCGGGCTCAGGGCCGGCTGCCCGGAGCAGCTGGGAAGGAAGGAACAATCCTGCCAGCAGGAAACCGGCCGGGGGGCCCGGGGAGCTGGGGCAGCGCCAGGACCTCAGTCTGTGTACTCGGCTACGATGGAAAGGAGGACGGTGATGTCGTCTGGTTTCCCCCCTGCAATGGAAGCAAAAACCCTCTGGTTTCATCGAACCACAGCGGGTTGTCTTCTGATGAGCTGTGACCTTGCTCATGGAAAGCTCTTTTGAAACTGGTTTAAGGGTTCAAATCCTGGTTGGAGTAGACACAAACTCTGCCTCCCCCACCTCCTTTCTAAACCGAGGGGCGCAGTGACATTTAACACAGCACAAAGCCACTCTCCTTTTAAGCTCCAGTGAGATCAAACTATGAAAAGGAGGT
Source organism: Leptocoma aspasia (assembly GCA_013399835.1). Classification (NCBI taxonomy): domain Eukaryota; kingdom Metazoa; phylum Chordata; class Aves; order Passeriformes; family Nectariniidae; genus Leptocoma; species Leptocoma aspasia. Next base: position 47,961 of record VXAX01007279.1, read on the forward strand.
CAGAACCTTGAACATTGCTGGTAGCTGGCAGAGCACAAAGCCTGTTTTCAGCAGACTCTTTAATAAATGCACGAAACACCTGACACTGCTTTGTTACACGTAAACTGCCATGAAATCAGATCTCCTCAGGAATTTCCACTGTAAATCAAACACCTCTTTAGCATCTTCTCCAGCACTGTATTACCTCAGGTTTCCTAAAAGCTACTTAACGTTTTTAATAGTTATTTTTCAATCCTCAACAGCCAAAGCAACACACTCAAATCCTTGAGAAATGGCCCAGGAGAGAGGTTTTGTTATGTGGGAAGTCAAACCAATCCCTTGGACTCTGGAGATCTGCAGCCTCACTACTGAGTGACTGAGCCTGGAGCAACACGGAGCCCAAGTGTGACAGCTGCCACCTGAGGAAAGGGGCTTAAGGTTCTTGCAGGAAATCCTGCCCTTCTGATACAGAGATGAAAACATCTTTACTGGCAGAATTGTATTTATTTATTTAAAAGAAAAAGATTATTAAAAGAAGGAGTTTGCTTGGGCTCTGAGCTCTGCCAGCTGTTTTGCCAATACCTTTCTAAAGCACAGAAGTAGAACCAACAGAGAGATCAGTATGGGGATGCCAACGATACAAGGGTTGCAAATTTCAACCAAAAAACCAATCCCAAATCTACCAAAGAGTGAGCAGAACCTCAGCTGAAACACAGCAGTAAGAAGAGACCTTAAAAAAAACCCCAAACAAAAAACTACCCTCACACAACACCACCCACACACCCGAATCCAAGCAACAAGCCAAGTACAGGAGTACTGAAGAACTCGCTTCAGGCAGGATTCCTGGAGCAGGAATCCACAAATTACACTAAAAATAAAACAATCAGGGTGCTGTGCTCTCTGTGCTCCAGCTGCTTCCCCATGGGAGGCTCCTGCTCTGCTGGGCCCAGGATGGCCTGGGCAGACCCTGGGGGCTTTGCCAAATCCCACACGAGCTTGGTGCTCCTCTGCCAACACCATTTCCTACTGTTCTGTTTTCCTACAGGATTTTGGAACAGCAGAACTTCAGTTTGCTGAAGATCTCTCCAAAACAGCAGCAGTGGGAGGAGGAGAAGCTCTTACCTCTGACATTCAGTCCGTTGTCACAGGCAAACTGTGCAAAGGGTGACATGTACGTGGGGTCATAGGCCAGCTCATGGGCTTGCTCAGCAATGCTCCGTGCAGTCTGCTGGATGCTCTCATAGTTGGAGTTCTAAATTTATGAGGAAAGAAGTTTATTCTCATTCAGATGTCTACAGAAGTTTTTGTTCTGATCTGTGTCAGGTTTGGAGATCTCGCACTGCAAACAGAGCCTTCCCCATTCTTTAGGTTTTGTAAATTGGGTTACAAGTGTGGATCTCACAAGGGACAGCCAGACCTCAAATCCCCACCAACAGCTCAAGACTTGGGTTTGGAGGATTTGCAAAATTTAGAAGCTTAGAAGAATAATACTCAAAACAGACTAAACCATGCCACCTGAAGGGAACAGGGCATTTGGCAGCTGCCCCTGCAGGCACCCTGCAAGGACATTCCCTCCCTCCCAGGCAGGCTCTGGTGAAGTATTTGTTTTATCTTGAGTGCAAGTCTTGCACCTCTGGCTCTCTCACCCCAACTGACAAGAGCACCCTTGGGGAGAAGAGGCACTTGGAAGTCAGATGAGAAAAATGCACTGAGAGCACACACACTTTCTCCAGGCTGCATTTTAAGGACATTTTTTTCCCTGTTTCATTAATTCTGCTGCTTTCCTCCCAGGCTTTTCTCACTCAAGCCAACATGACAGACAACCAGTGCTCTTTTTGTCTGTAGCCATTTTTAAATGCCTTGTCATTTCAAGAGCCTTCCCCACAGGTTTGGGAATTAGCAGGCATTTATGTGATTAACTTTTGGCTGAACCTCTTGGGGAACTCCAGTGCCTTTCCCAAATACGCCAAAAGGTGGAGCTCAGCTTTCTTCCACAAGGGAATCCCAACTCCAGTGGCCAGCCAGGACAGCCTTAGCCTGTGCACAGACAAGGGTGTGAGTGGCTGCAGCCCCAGCGACACATTAGTGACCCGTGGAGCTGCAGAGTAAGAGGAGGCCAAATTCTCTTGAAACCACATCATAATTCTCTTATTTGCATTTCACAGCAAAATAGTTTCCTCAAGGAGTTGATACATATTGATATCTCCTTAAGTGTACTTTCCTTTCTGTAAGTAAATAGCCTGAAGCTAAATGTTCTCAGCCAAGTTGAAATATTTTAATGTGCTCTTACTATTTAAAAAGAACATTTGTGGTCACTAGTGTGGAAAAGTTGACAGGCCTTTTTTTACAGAACACTGAAGATTTTCAAGCACGTGCAACCCACAATTCAGACAGCCCATACTATGCCAGAATTACTGGTCAGAGAAGCTCAAAGTTATTTTAAGTGTAAGCTCACCCTCAAGTAACCTAGGAGAGTCTTCTCTATTTTCCTGTGTATCATCTCCAACCTGCAAGTGCAGTGTGTGGCCAAAGGCAGCACCTGCTATCTCCTCCTTCCCTTCCCCTCCTCCTCTCCCCCTCCCTCACCAGTTGCTGACATGGAACCAGCTGCTACTTGGGAAATTTATGCCCAAATTGCTGCTTCTGGATTCAGCCTAGATACAGATCCAGGAGAAAGCACTTTGGGATCGATGTCCCTTGCACTGCTCACATGGGATATTACCTGAAAAGCCATTTAATACAGTACTTTGTGGTGGGGTTTTTATATAAAACACAAAAATTTCAGCTATTAGAAGTAAAGAAGTAACTGTAAAGGTTTAGCCAACACAAAATATGTGAGAGCTTGAGAACACACACACACTCACCTTCAGCTTTTTCAACTCCTGCAGGATCATGTAGTCAGGCATGTTGTCAAACAGCCCGTCTGTGGCTGTCAGGATGATGTCCCCAAGCTGGACATCGAAGGACGTGCTGTCAGCAGCCTCGGGGCTGGGGATGGACAGAGGTTAAAGGACTCCAGCCCTCACAAAGACACCAAACAACCTCCAACAGCACATCCACAGCCTCTGCACTTCACTGCTCTTTGGGGGTTTGTGCAGGAGAAAGGAATAATCACTCACTGTGGAGCTTTAGCACCAGGATGGGCTGTCAGGAAAGCCCCACCACAGCCCCTGTGACTGTAAACAGGTCCTGTTCCAGCTCCCACACCCAGGATTTGCAGTTAAAATTCCCACATGAACAATCCTGCAAACTAATCTGCTTCAGGAGTGTGTCTCCAAGGAAACCAGTAAGCAGAATGGCAGCTCAGAGCTTCCCTCTGCTCATCCTGAAGATATAAGAGAGTGATACTTGAAAGAACAATTCATAACAGGCCTGGCCCAAACACTTCAGGATTCTGAATCACTTTCGAATTCAATGGAATATGAAACATGTCTGGAAATCACTACCAGGAGACCAGAGTCTTTTGGAATGCTTGTGCCTAACACATTACACAACACCAAGAGGAGAAAACACCCGGCTTGGGCACGAATATTGCTGCAAAATCTGATTCTCAGAAGCAACATAACAACAAACCTTTCATTTTTAAAGACTCTTCAGGGACCTGTGAGAAGGAGAAATCACTGCATCCCAGACCACTGGGCTCTGCCAAAACACAGAGGAGCTGCTTTGCTCAACTGATGTGTAGCTTCAGGAAGGCTGATGGAGCTCAGATTGCCTGCCTATGCCCATATATAGCCAAATTCATCACTGAACTGGGACAACAAATAAAAAAGGACAGGAGAAGCGTTTCAACAAGGAGCATGAGCACTAATTAACGTCAGGAACAGTGCAGGAACCAGCCAGAAAGCTGTAATCATGATTCAGAGCTGAAGTGTGGGAGCACATTTATCTTGTGCTTTCCTTATTACTGGATGACTCAGATTACTTGGCTTCCCTGACTTCCACTGGACATTATCAATTATCCTTCTGCTTTTTGTTTTTATGGTCTTTCTACAGATGACAGAGAATCTCAGAAAAACTGAAGATTTTTTACAGCTCGGGAATTTCAAGGGATCATTTAATTTTAGTCTAACAAAGAGCTTGGATTACTGAAGGGTTCTAATTTCAGAGTCCTACCCTGGCTTCCTCTCAGCAGCTGCAGAATGAAGAAATTAAACCACACACAAGAATGGTCAGTCAGGAGTTTCAACAGCTTAACAAACACTTTCAAAAAGAGCTATTTTGGATTAAAGTCTCACCCTTTACTGCATCAGCCCTGATACTGCATAGAATCATTTAGGCTGGAGAAGACTCAGGCTCATTGAGTCCAAAACTTCAGCTGCCTACTGCATTCCCTTTATTCCATGGCCATTCTATGAAGATCCTGTTACCACCTCCCTATGTTCCGATGAGGGATATCACTTTAATGAGTGAGGCATTTTGAAAGCTTAATTTTAACATGTATTTGAAATCTGTTTATTTTTGAGTTTATTTCATATTACATCCACAAAGTCAGGATGGATCAGCCTGACATTCCTAAGGGAAGACACAAGAACAAGCCTGCCTTTGAAACGACTCATTTCTGTGAACAGATTGTCCTTTCCTCATACTCTCATTCCCAGCTTGGTGTTCTGCCAAACAGTTTTTTTGCTGGTTTTGGTCAAATACAATATGCTGCTGGAAACAGCAAGTTGGAAACACAAGTTACAGTCACATGTCCCTCTGCTCTATTCTTCAAGCACTTGCAACCTCAGTGCCAAGATATCTAAATTAGCTACTCCAAACAGTCCCAAGGGAGCACAGGCAGGGGTTGGAACCAAAGCTCTGCTGGGAAGCCCAGCCACTTGTCCACACTCCAGCTATAGTGGGTGACATCTTCTCATGGATCAGAACAAGCCCATGGCTATGGGAATATGCCACCATGAAGAGTCCAATAAATTCAGACTGTGCAACAGGTACAAAGTTAAGCACAAGGTGAGAAACGTTCGTGTTAGCCAAAGAGGGAGGGTGGCAGGTGCAGGACCTGACTGGATTAGTGTTTATATCCTGCGTGGTACAAAGAGCCCCACAGCAGCAAAACTGCAACTTTCTGGGAGCTGGTCACAGGCACAGATTAAAAATTAAAGTTCCTCTTCCCCCTTACCTGTCACTTAAGACAACTCCTTCTGCTTCTGGTGGAGCTATTGACAGTTGGAAGGGAGTGTTGAAGTAATGCTGCTGCTCATCGGATCGATGGACGACTTCTCCACCTCTGACTACCAAAAATCCAGAATCTCCCAAGTTGGCTGTATGTAAACGATGACTTGATCTGTCCAGGACTACTATACAAGCTGTGCTGCTCCCTGCAAACACAGTGACTGCAGTCAGCCTTGCACAAACTGCTTGTTCTCTCACTGATCTGATCAACAGCTCAGTCATTACAACATTCATCAAAGCTTACAAGTCAGGAGAAATTCAACAATGCCAGAATTAATATAAAATAAAACCAGCAAAATGCTAGAAATCTTTGCAATACAAACTATGATTTTTGTGTAGAATTTACTCTTCCTGCTTTGATTTTGGTAAACACATTATGCTGACAAATACCTGTTTTGTTTGGCTTTATTTACAGTTTTCCATCCCAACATATGTCAGCACATTCTGCTATAGGACCGGATTTACAGAACTCACATAAAATACTGAAATTCCAAAATCATGGAGATAATAGAATTCTAGTAGCATCCATACAATGCTAGGAGATCTCCACACAGTTTCACTCATCAGCTGTAAATAAACCACACCAAGTAAAGAACTGTTTGCAATTAAGTATTAGGTCCTGCTGCATTTCTCTGCTCAGAACATGAAATGCTTTTCCTCCCAGCCTGGCTCTGCAGAGCTTGCTTCAGGTTTAAAAAACAATAAATTAATTAAAATTTAAATAATAATAATAAATTAAAAAAGAATAATCCTGTCACATCTTCAGGACACCAATTCCACAAGTTTAAGAAAACAAATGTTTCAGAGACAAATACAATTCCAAATTAAAGTAATAGCAGAAACATGAGGTCAGCTGTGCTTGGAACTATCCCAGCCATGCTTGAGGGCACTGAGGAATTCTCCATTCATTCACTGGGAAGTAGCCACCAACTGTGCTTGGTTGCAAGCCACAAAAATGCTGTATTGCAAAGAAACCCAAAGTCCTTCACAGCAAACAGCAATCACTCAGTTCTGCAAACAGGACAGGACAGCCACCAAAGACCTTTCAATCCCCGAGAGGGGGAAATAAATCTACAGCACTTCTGCCCCACATCACCAGCTTGTGAACTCTCTTCACCTTCCATCTACCCTCATGTTCTTCCCGCAGGATTTTCCAAGCACAGCTCCACGTTGGACAGACCACAAGCCTGCAGTGAGCAAAGCTTAGGATCAGGTCTGCTAGTGCAGAAGTCCAGCTGGCTCCAGGCATTGCCTTTCTAATACAGAGAGTTCCCAGCAATGCACTTGCCCTGAATCTGTTCTCTAGTGAACACACAGGACCTTCTCTGTCCTTGAGGAATGTTAAAGCAAAGCAGTATGTCTGGAAAAAAAATCTGATTTTACATGTGATAGTGTCAAACTGTGCTGCAACACAAGAGTGATTAAAAAAATGGCCCAGTTTCCTCCCATTTCAGTTTTATTTTATATTATTTGCTGGATTCAATCCTGATGAACCAAGTATCCAGGCTTAAAGCAACAACAGCAAGGAAAAGTTATTGCCTAATGAATCCTCCTTAATGAAGTCTTCTCCTGTCTCTTTTATTTTAAATAAACTCTAAATGCTCATTGCTGTGGTAATTCCAAGGTTTTATTCCTCCTTCTAAAAATACTGTTCTCAGTTAAAGGAGAAACACTAAGGATCATTAGTTTCAAATTCTAACTCTATTAGCAGAGTGTAACCAGGAGGCCATGTGTGGAATTCAGATCTTGTGACTCAGCACACGCTGCTTTTCAGCACTGCAAAGGTCAGGCCCAGCAGAGCTCTCTGTCTCCAAAGGCACAGGGAGGGCTCCTGCCAGTGCCCCACTTCGGAGCTCACTTACAGCTACACCTGCTTTGCACAAATAAGCACCATCCAACACCCCAAATCCTAATGTAATTACTGACCACTGCTATTTTTGTGACACTTAAGGTCACTCCTGAGGTTCCAACCTATTCTTTAGGCACATAATGCGAGAACATCTGCTCCCAGCTCAGCAGACAAGTTAAATATAGCTCACACAGCACTGCTCTGGCACAGGAGCTTAAGGTCAGGTGAGCTGTGCACATTTCGTGCAGGGCAAACACTTTCTTGGTGCAGAAGAGGTCTCATGTCCTTTAGAGAAGTGTCCCCTTGGCAGAGTTGTCAGCTGAGACCGAGTGTGGCCTCTCTATCTGCTCCCAGTCCCCAGACAGCTGAATGCCCTGTGTCCCATCAATGCTGACACAGAATATGTGAAGCATCTGCTTCAGCTGGCTTTCAGAAAGATGTGTAATGAATCCCCCCACAAAGTTTATAAAAATAATGCTACCAGAGATTGTATGATATGAACTACTCAAGTCAACCAACTGGGGTTTGAGTCCACTGGACATAAAAGGCAACAGGAGCAGAGTAAGGCCAGGAATGAGCAGAACTACATCCAATTATGCTCAGAAAATATTTCTCCTTGCATAGCTGAAGCAGAAAGCCATAACCAGTACCATGAACAGTTGTCAGCAGAGCACAGTTATTTATACATATAAAATACAGAGTGAGCACATGTGCACAGTGTGTTCCACTGCAGAACTCGCTCTGCAAACTCTGGTGAATTCACCCTTCCCAGAGAAAGCCTTTTATTTTATATATAAATACACACACATCAACTCCCTGCATTACTAAATTAATTAAAACAGTTTTAGAGAAAATAAGGATGCCACCAAGGCGGCTGCATTTCTATGTTTTCAATGAATGAAGAGAAGTTAACTGCCTGCAAATGCCAATGGACAATGACAAGAGATTCAAGCACCCTTCAGTAAGCCCATGTGTACCACACAACCCAGACTGAGCTGACATATTTTTGGTGTCTTACCAAGCAGAGGTACTTTGTTCTGCAGCAGCTCACAATAGCCTGCGGTGAGAATTCCAACAGGATTGCTGGGAACAAACCGTCCTTCTTTCACTAAACGTTCACACGTGCGCATCAGAGTCCCTGAGAACTGAGAAGGGTCAACCCCGTAATCTCTCCAGCCACCAACACCATCTGCCACCCCTGCAAGGAAACACAAAACCACAGTTACCTCAACAGAAATGGTTTTCAAAACAAGGGGTTTAGTTATTTACATCACTTACGGTATTTAGTAAGTAAAACGTAGGACGTGGCACCTGCCTGGAAAGTTATTTCTGATTAATAAATAAATTTCTGAGTATTTTTAAGATAATTTCTGATCTCAGCTCCCAGACAAATCTCCAAAACTAATCTGAATTGCTGAAAGGAAGGTAAAAGTCTAACACTGAGAAATGAGGAGGCTGACTCCACTAGAGAACAAATAATGGGATATTTGGGGGTAAGATGGGGATTCAATCCCATTAATCTCTCACCAGTCCATTAAAAGGGAAGAGGTTCTATTAATTTTAAAAGTGAAGGTCAACATTTTAACTAGTACAGAAATGACACAGAAACTCTTCCTGCTATTCAGCAGCACAATCTTTTCTCAGACTACCTCCTCATATGAAGGACAACGATTTCTATTTGGTGTTCTCAATTTCTGTAGAAAATAAATCTCCACTTTACAAGTGTTTTCCAAAATCCATGTAACCAACACAATGCCGGGACCTACCCCTTTTCAAGAAGAGTTTGTTGCTTACAGCTTCAGCCAAGCAAGAGAATGAAAACTGACTATGATCCAGAGAACTTTCAGTTACTCAAAATAACCTGGATATCAGAAAATTAGACCAATTCTGCCAAAGCCTGGGAAGCTTCTAAGCAACAGGGAAAACAGTGACTGTGGTCATGGAAAGGGGGTGATCAGAGGGAGGTGAGCAGCAGACACATTTTCTGCTGGTCATTTGGTTCAAGAACTTTGAACTTCTTCCAATTGCCTAAATGATAAAAGCAAAATACTGCTGAAGGTATTATTTGAGATTAGAATGTTACTATGTGGAAATTTTCCCAAAATCCTTTTGATCCTCAGCACGGGACAAACCATTTCAAGCAGAGATTTCCAAAACCTAGTAAAGCTGAAATATGTTCGTGATAAAAGCACAAAAAGTGAATTTCAGTACTCAGATTATGCTGAAGGACAGCCTCCTCAGGAAAAAAACTCTGCTATTATCAAAGGAGTGAAAATGTGAGTGAGAAGATAAAAGTCAATTTCCTCATCTCCAAACGCCCTTCACATGGGACATGGTCTGAAACTGAGATGGAAGGTTTAGAGCCGACCTTGGCATGAACTATAATCTGACAGGAGGTTATAGGCAGATTCTGAACAGCCTATCAACATTAATCAGATTTCTCCCTAAAATAGTGCACAACCTTTTAGACACCTGCTTTGTCCCTCTGCTTTCTCAGAAGAATGTTACAGGAATGCAGATCCCTGCATTCACCTCTTTGCGCAGTCCCAGGAGGAAGCTCACGCAAAAGCACCCGGTGTTCTCAGAAATGACTTTTCTAGATTCTTCAAGAACAGATTAATCCTCTCCCTACAGGTCTCATAACCTCAGGTTAATACTGGATTAACCCTTTGCTTTCTTGTCACACAGACAAGTCTAGAATAAGGGATCATAAAGGAAAGGTTCTAGATCTGGAACTTGAAACAGACGCTCAGCTTCAGGTTAAATGATGGTGCTTTCTGTGAAGTTACCAGATAAACATTTTTTTTTCCTTCCCTTTAGAATGAACATAGTCCAGATGGATTTCTGCACTGCTTCACTGACAACAGGGTTCATGCAATGAAAAGATGTTTGACAGACACTGCCCAAAGCTCTTGGCTCCCAAGGCAGTTACAAAGAAAGCTCAGCAGAAGTTATGGAGTTCCCTCAAGTGATCCAGAAAATCCTTTTACATCAGTGTTGGGAAACACTGAAACACAAATGCTGCAGCTTTAGCACAGAGTACCAGAAAAGCACCACAGCAAGCACCTGAGAAGGTCAATTATCAAAACCTATTCAATTTTTAATGGAAAAACAAGTACCCCATTCGACTTTCTTTGTTCATTTTTTAGTCCAGGCAGGAAATGTGAATCCACAATCATGGCAGCACCCTTCATGCTCTATCCTGAGCCATGCACTGCCTTTGTCTGTCTGCCTTCCTGTCTGCTTTTTGCAAGCTATAAACAGCTTTAAGTAGGTTCTGCCAGTGCCTTCCAAAGCAATCACCCTCTAGACATCCCCTAGCAGCTCCTCTGGCTTTGCCTGGTACCTCACCTGAGAGGACTGACAGTCTGATCCCACAGCACCAGGACAGCCCCAGGGGCTCCTTTCAGTGACACCTCCACAACCCCCCAGCTGCTACCAACTCTATTTCTTGGCCTTGCCCCAAATGGAAAAGGTGGGGGTTTATAAAGGTTTGGGGCCAAGACATTTAATCATCTTGCCCCACCTTCAATATGGTTTTAAAATAAATCCAGCACCTTCATGTTCTGCAATCTCTGTAAACTGAACAGCTTCATTGGGAAAGGAATATGTGATTTTGAAACAGTTTGAGTAAATGCTACTGAAATAGATGAAATGTAAATGAGAATAAAGTTTAAGTAAACTTTGTGCTATTTGATATACAGCAAACAAGGAGTGAAACTGTTTCAAACTCCAGAAGTAGCAAAAACTAAAAACTCAGCTTTGATTAATACCAGGTTTTCCCTCTGTCATCAAAAGAAAATTCAAAGGTGTTGCTATTGGCAGGATCACTCCCAAGGAATAATGCCAAGCTCTATTTATATATAATAACTTTGATTTCATCCAAGAAAAAAATAAGGTATATATTCAAAACAACTGCCTTTTCAACAAATGCTCTGAGCCATGAAGCATTGTGTTCCAGTATTAACCATGCTATAAATTAGGAATCACGGGACATTTAGGACAAACTGCATGGCTGAGAATTGCTGAAATTGAACTGTACACAAACCTTGGGGTTTTTTTTCATTCATACCATTCAGTAAATGAAAAAAAAATTATAGAAGGAACATTTCTGTGGCTATTCCCTGTTCAAGTCCATGCAGAAATTACACAAACATCCACGTGACAGTGCAATGCCTGCAGCTAGATGAACCACCACTGTAAATAAAGCAATTGAAAATTTCACAATAAATTACTTCAAAAGAATAAATACTTCTCAAGTATTTAACTGTGTTACAGAGATCTTTCAGAATCTGAGTTAATACTCCACTACATTGCTTTGTGCTGGAAAATACAGAAATATGCCTGACAGATAAAATACTTGCTGCATGTGTCAATCCAAAAACGGACTTTTTCCAACTCCTCAAAGACTCAGAATATCAAAATCTCTCTCAGAGAAACACCTGTCAGGAAGTTACAAGACAAAGCACAAATGACTGATGCTGCAGCACTGAAACCAAGCAAGGGAAGATGCTGGCGGTGAAACTTGTCAAAGCTGATTTCAAACTGCTAAAAGCACCTGGGATAAGATACCAGCTGAAATGCAAATGTGAAGTTGTTCTGCCTGCCAGCACATGAGCTCCCTACAGAAGCCCAGGGAAAACCAGCCAGGGCTGAAAGCAGCAATATCTGCTTTTCACCGCTCACTTGAGTGAGTGAGAGAGATCCAGGTGTTCTGCGCAGCTCACAGTAAATATAAACTAAACAGCCTGGAAGTTCACAACAAAGCCCTGATACTGATCAAACCCTGTTTAATATAAATAATGTTATGAGGGGCAGTTCTGGTTAGCTAGCAAATTAACCTGCCCATGGTCAGAGTCCAGAAGTACCACCCTGTCCCAAAAATCTCTTGAGAGTTGGATATTTTGAAATATTCCATCAGCCAAGAATAAAAATCACACAGAGAAGCAGCAGGCAGGCACAAGCATGTCAGCAGGAGCTGCTTCTGCATGCAACCACAATCAACTTTCTAAGGCACTCTGCACATCCTGCTGAACTTTCATCTTCTTGAGATCCTTACCTGAAATAGCAATGAATCACTGCTAAAAGAACATCAAAAGGATATATTTATAACTGAACTTTGCAACAAATGTGGAGGCTGAAATGGTAAAAAAGTGCAATGAGTTGCACCACACAAGTTTGAAATACAGCACCTAGTATTTGTCAACATCAGAACTGAGATAAAATGATAAGATTTCTTGTTTTATCAGTGGTAGGATAAATCACACACCTAGACAGGTTCTTCATCTAAAGCAAGTCCAATGCTCAAAGCCAGCACTGACCCTCAGCAGCTTCCCTGGATCTGTTAGAGCCAAAGAGTGTCTATCACCCTCAAGGTTTTGACAAAGAAATAACCCAGTTAAATACAAATCCCTAAGGGCAGATGGTGTGTGACTGCTAACAAGTTACAGACGGAAAGGTTACTTATTCACACTGTTACAGTAAAACTTAAACTACCCTTGCATGAAACAGAAAGGTTCTGGAAGAGTAACTGGGTAAGTGACAACAAGGAGCAAAGGCAAAGCGAGCAATGATCTTGAGGAACAAACTCAAGGAGAAACACAGAACTGGAAACATTAAATTGTGCATCTACTCCCAGAAGAAAGCAACAGTTCCTTGTATCTATTTCCCACCCCCATTGCTACAGCACACTTGTTCCTGAAGCAGATTTTTACCAGGTAGATTTCTTCCCTATTTTATTGAAGCCTGAGAAATCACTCGGTGCATTTGGGGAGCTCCAGGAGAATACTAAACTATAAATTATCTCTGCAGGGTTTATAAAAAATTCCCTAGTTACAGCTACCTAATTTCTCAAGGTGTTTAGTGACTGTGGAACTGCTGAGGAAGGACAGGTACTAGGGGCAGACACTGAAATAAATCCCTGCCAGCCCGACCCATCTCAGGCTCAGTATTTGCAGCATGGATGAACCAGAGCAAAGAGCAGGAAATTTTTCCAATGTTTCCTATGGCACAGGTATGATTAACCCTCACCTCCTGCACTGTGCTCAGCTTTGCTTATTTCCCTCTGATTTCTGACAGAACCTGCTCTTCCTTCAGGCCAAGATCTGTGTATGAATGGAAAACTGGCTGCCATCAACAAGCATCAATAACATTTACAGTTAAAACTAGCGATCAACTGGAAATTCTGACCTCAATACTTGTGAGAAATGTCCTTGCAGAAAGTGTGGGAAAGAAGAATGACCAGATATAAGTTTCATTCTCAGAGGTTACATTCAATGCTGCTCCAGAGCAGCTCTGCTGACAAGGAAGTCAGGCAGTGACTGTTAATGGGGTGCTTCTCAGTCTGTAGTTTCCTTACAAATGCCAGCACTGATGCTCCCAGGTTAAACAGAAAATTTCCTGTGCCCTGTGACAAAGGAAGACACGTGTGCAGCTCTGCAGATCTCTGATTGCTGCCCCTCAGGCACCCCGAGCTGCACACACAGTAGGTGAAGGGTGACTCCCAGGGAGGCGGGCGATTCTGGCTCCTTTAGTGTGATAAGTTGTGATAAGGCAGCAATCTCTTTAATAGGTATGATACCAAATAAACCACTTAACACAGTCCTCTAGAACCTTCAGGCTTCCAAGGAAGGATCCCTCCCTCCTCCACAGCTGCCAGAACAACCTTGACATTTCATCTACAAATCCTTTTAGGTGCTGAAATTCACTTTTCCCCATGACAGTGACACTAACAATATTCCAGGGCTTTGTCACTCTGCAGTTTTACCTACCTCCTATGCAGGCTGCTGACAAAATTTTCAAACCAAGTGCAGTTCCTTGCACTTCAGAGTAGCTGCCCTGCAGCACTCAGACACTCTCCTCCCCCCAAAAACTAAAAATCAACATTTGCAGCAAATAGAACAATTGTCAAATTTTAACTCTGCAGTGAACAAAGAGTTTCCTGCTGCCAGACAGTTTGGCCTTACTCTGGGGGACAGAAATAGTTTGGAAGAGTCAAGTCCCACTGGCTACACCCGAACTTGTACCCAGCAGAGACATTGTATAAGTGATGCTGTCACGGGATGCGCACTGGCTGCTGCAATGTTTCAATAATGAGTCACACAACAGCTTGGAAAATCCATAAAAAACGAGCAAAGACATCAGGAGCCTGATAAGGCCAGAAGAAGCAAGAAAAAAGCAGATCTCAAAATTAAGGAAAAAAACTGTCACTAGCATAGGACACCTCAAAATTTCTAGAGGTGAAAAGCTTGGCTTTAATGTTTACTTTTGGTAAGTCAGTGAAATGGCTATAAAACTGTTTAAGTTAATTTTAAAAATTTGGCTTGTTCCCTGTGTAGTAAAAATCCTACTTGCATGCTAATGAGAAAAAGCAGAGGTGTCAGAGTTTTCGTTTTCAGCTTTGAAAAAACCAGTATTTCTGTCCTCAAAAGTTCCAAAGGCATCACACATTAAGCAGTACAGAACATCTCCCAAATCTCCCTAAGAGATTTCAGTACTCTGAGGATCTGAGCACCCAAGACACTGGCAGTGAATGAACAGAAAAGTACATCAGTGGTACAAGCAGCAGAGCAAGGAAACACAGGCCTGAATTGTAAAGCTCTAGAGATTAACATTAGCAGTAAAGCCATTTCCTTTCCTTAGGGTGATCCCTAAGGAAAAACTCCTTTCTGAGCTTCTTGTTTCTCCTTGTGCTCAGAGTGGGAAGAAAACATGTAAAATTGACAAGTATGTTCCCAATAAAAGCAAAAATGAGAGACAAAACCCTCAAGGATTCAAGTGCACCAGTAACAGGCCTTATCAAGCCTTGAACAACTATGGGAGGACTGGAAAGAACCTGAACCTTCACCAGCTTTCTGCTGCTCTTACTGTGAAAGGATAAAGCTCAGACTAGAAGACACTGTTAAACATTCAGCCTTTGAACTATACAGCACACAGACAACAAAAGAAGTGTTTAGCATTTTGATTCTGCTATAAACACACTGCCAAGCCAACTCTTGTTTGACCTAAGAAAATGAATCCCCAAGCACTCATGCCAAAGGCTGGGAGTAGTTCTTTCACTGCTCCACCACACCCAATCCATCCCACACAGGCAGGCTTTCCATAATACCCTGGTTCTAGAAAATACTGGCACAGAGGAATTTCACATTAATTATCTGGCCTGGCTTTGTCACTGATGACTACTCACTCCAAGTGATACACTTGAAATTTACTGTGTCAAGTGTTCACTTTGGCTCAAACCACGTGAGCCTCTTCCTCAAATGTCAAAAAATTAAGTTTGAAACCCAACAGTGCAGCTCAGGCAGTTTTGGTGAGGTGCAGAGAGGGTCTTAAAAGAAATCATTAAGGAACCTCAGATTTGTGATGGGAGTAAAAGAAATTGAGAGCAGGAAAACACTGGTGGTGCTGAAACTGTCTCTGCAGCAGTGCAAAAGGGCTGGTTGAGAGAGTAAAGAGATGATCCCAGCTGCAGAAACTGGGAGAAAACTACTGTTTGTAAGCCTAAGAGCTACAGATGAAGAAGAAAAAGCATCAAGTTAGAGGCATCAAAACCCACCTGAACATTCCTGTTTTTGCAGAAAGTACAGAGATTTTGGGTTTTCAGTATGTATATGAAAAAAAAAAACAATAAAGAACTGACATAAAAATAGCTTTACCAGGGGAGAAATCCCAAAATCAAACAAACCAACGGGTTTTCTATTTAAATTATTTGTTTCTTGGTACTTAAAGACATCCTGGGTCTGCTGCCCTCTTAGCTGTTTGATCCCTAAGTGGAGCTGCAATTCTGTTTGTTTTCAAGTTACCATGAAAATTAATGCAAAGACCAACTTAGAAATGCAACTCTCTGTTGATTCCAGCAGGAACACAAGACAAACTGTAGGTCCATATAGAGTAATTACCAAATATGGCCAAAACCCCCTAAACATCATCAAATAGGGCTAAATCTGTCCCTTCCCCACCCAAAGAGTCCACTTCAAAGTACAGGGGATCCTGCATTTCTCTTAAGGGCAAACACCAATTGCTCAGTTATTTATCAGTGCTGGCCTAGCATGAACTTTAAAAGCAGCCAGGGTTAGTCACATGCTAAAGGAAGGGTGTCCAAGAGCTGATTCTAATCCCAAAAAGTTGATCTGGAAGAGGCACCACAGAGAAGATGCAGAGTGTCTAAAATGCACCCTTGAAAGCTGTAGCATCACTCTTACAGTAACAGCTTCCTTGAGAATAACCAGCAATAACTGTTACTTAGCACCAACTTGCAGCTTCCTGAGGAAAACGCCTGGGCTCTGTTAAATGGCAACCAAGTTACAACGACAGCGCCAAACACCAACCACTTCCACAGCATGAGACAGCACAGTGCAACCCCACCGGTTTATAATAAATAAATAAAACTACCCAAACAAAAAAACACGGACAGGGGCAGGGAGGAGGAAGTTTTTTTTTCAAGTGTCAAAGTTTTGGTGAAAATTTGCTTCCGGTAGTTACACCACGACTAACTTGTGCAGAGTATCAGTCAGCCAAATTCAACCTTGAGTACAAAGGAGAAAGGTCAAAGCACTGTCAAAAGCAATGTTGCCCATAGTCTGAAGATTCTATTGATTATCCATAATTATTCACTACTTCTAAAATGTGAACCCTTGAAATTCATTTCGCCCATGATTCTAAACCAGAGAGGGCAATCAGGCCAGAACAAACAACGAAACTGAAGTTTGACATTTGATTCCAGTCTCAATGTCACTCTGCCTTTCACTTGACAAGGACACTGCAAGCATTAAGATCAGGAAGTGCCGGTTCAAGTGATCTTGTCTGTTTAAATGCAATGCAAGTACACGGGGCTCGGTTAGGTTTTAAAGAAAGACAGAAAGTGAAACGCACTGGGAGCTGTTTCTCTGAGTTTTGGAGCCACCAGGCCTTACAGGCACCCATAGGTGAGACGCCCAGGCTGGGCCCGGACAGCCGGCACACACAACCCCCCATGCCAAAGGCGGAACGAGCTGCAACAAAGAGCACGAGAGCTTCCTTGGGAAGCTAAAAAAGCGACCTCGTGGTGACACCGACAGGCAGAACCAGCTCCTTTGTCTGAGACCGGGGGCTGAGCCGCTCGCCATGTGCAGCTCCGGGAAGGAGGGGGGATCACACCACGAGGCCGAAGCCACCTCAGCCCCCGGCCCGGCCACTTACCCAGCACATCCGCGGTGCGGTGCCGCGCCACGAAACAGGCGTCATCCCCGTAACACATGCCTTTCTTGAGGATGCCCTTGCGGAAATCTTTGCCGAAGCCACAGCTGGCCGTCACCAGGCTGTAGTCGCGGGAGTCCGTCTGCGAGAGGCCGCCCAGGACCGCCCGCGCCACCAGCCTGCCGTAGGAGAGCACCGAGAACATGGCGTGGGGCGCCCAGCAGCCGAGCGCCAGGAACGCGGGGAGCCACCGGCGCANCAGCGGGCGGCTCCCGGCAGCCCCCGCGCGCGCCGCGCCCCCGCCCCCGCCGGGCCCCGCCGCCGCTCGGCCGCAATCAGCGCAATTAACGCAATTAACGCAATTAACGTTCGCACACCGGGCACGGCGCGCCTGCGCCTAGCCCGCATACTTGCCCTCCACGCCCCGCGTGCTCCGAATAACTCGCGGGGACTGGCTGGCCGCCGGTGCTCCGTGCCTGCTGAGGACGGTTATGTGAGTCACGCCGCGCAAAAATGTGGGGTTTTTTTTTGGGTTTTTTTTTCAAGGATGACTCCTCGCCCTGTTCTCCCCGGCTCGGTGCGGCCGGGGACACAGCCAGCTCAGCGCCGAGCGTGACAGGCTTCTCTGCAAATCCGTGGCAAGGCTGGCAGTTAATCCATTTTGGTTAAGGAACGTGAAGTGCCAAACAAAAGCCTCACGAGGAGGGTGTGTTGTGCAGTCATCACCCATAAAACCACGTTAATTGTAGTTGAGAGTGACACAAAGCTCTCAGCTGGTCAAGTTCAACAGCAACGACTTCAAGGCATCAATGCTGCAGAGACCCACAATAGTCAAAAAGACCCAATTCCTCATTTTCTGCAGCTCGGTTTTCCGTGCTGCTCGTGTGTGTGCAAAAAATGGCTTTGTCCCCTTGGAAGTTCCCAGCAGGTTGCTCTGCAAATTCGTTTAATTCCTCTGGGTACACGCACAAGAGGCTGCTGCCACTTACATAACCTGGGACACTAAATAACAAACAGTGGAGGTGTAAATAGAGCAGAGGCAGGTGTGAAACCTGTCCCTCCCAGAGCTGCCTGCCGTGAAAGAAGAGCTCTGTGCCACAATCCACCGACAGAAAGCTGCTGAAGCACCCTCAGTATCACATGGGAGGCGTTTTGTTCTCTGTGTACCCTGACAGAGACAATATTGCCCCCCTTGCACTGCTAAAGGCTCAAGCAATGTGTGAGAATTGTGCAGCTAAAGCTGAAATTGTATCCAAACTTATTAAAAAATTAATCCTCCTGTTAGAACAGGGAGAAAGAGAATGAACACGAGGAGCAGGCCAGGCCTAGAGTGGTGGATTAGGGAATGGCTGCACGGCTGAATGTGCCAGTGTGCTGGAGATAAGGGAGTGCTGCTGCCGGGCCTGGCAGGGTGTGGGAGCAGACAAACAAGGTGGCTCATCTCAGTGCCTCACACCCTCCTTTATCAGCAAAGGGAAGCACATATTTGCAGAGCTTCCCCCACAGAATCATTCTTTCCCTTCCTTGAGTCTCCTTCCTCCTCCTTGTGCAGGTCCTGCCTAG
This sequence comes from Leptocoma aspasia, assembly GCA_013399835.1. Lineage (NCBI taxonomy): Eukaryota > Metazoa > Chordata > Aves > Passeriformes > Nectariniidae > Leptocoma > Leptocoma aspasia. Next base: position 66,700 of record VXAX01007279.1, read on the forward strand.
TTGAGCCTGGCCTAAGCCCTTGTTCTGCGCCTGCAGTGCCCTGAGGCAGCTCAGGCTGGTGCAAGGTGACCTGTCCTGCATTACCTGGCTGTGCCTGTGATCCCCCCCAGCTAAAGCTGAGTTCTCCATGCCTCAATGCCGAGTTTTCCAGGGCTGGAAGGGTTCTCTCTGTGCCACTTTGCCCAGCAGCCATGGCTCAAATGCTGAGGAACATGGTGAGCTCAGGGATGACAAACTCACTTGGCAGAGCACAACTCTGTGCTTCCCTAAGTGCTCCCAAGCCAAGGCACACCGGGAGCTCTTCACACTCCTCCATCCATGAAAGTCTTTGAAACAGCCCCCCCAGGGAAGTGGTGCAGGCACAACCCCTTCAAGTGTTCAAAAAACCAGCTGATGTGGCACTTTGTGACACAGTTTAGTGGGCATGGGAGTATTTGGTCAAAGGTTGGGCTTGATCTTGGAAGTCTTTTCCAGTCCTAATGATCCCATGATTCTACCCCAGGTCACCCACCCAAGTCTGTCCAGACAGCCAGACAGCCTCATAATTTACATGGTAATTAGTAACCTTTGATGAACTCTTTCACTCCTGCATGAGGATGCTGTGCCCAGATGAAAAACTGCTCCTGGTTTTCATTCAGAGGATCTCTGGGCTCCTGTGAGACAAAAACCCAACTATTTTTAATAAAATACTTCAGAATTGGTTTTCTCCACAGTTCAGTGTCAGCCTGGATAGTTCTCCCTGTAAATCCCTCCCAGCCCATGCCCTGCTGCCTTGCTCAGTGTTATTCTTGTACCCTGAGAGTGGATATCCTGCCAAGTGATATTTGTTTAAAATTCCCCAATGCACAAATTTGGCACAAAAACTGGACCAAAGGGCATCCCCCTGGTTACTGCAGCTGGGTGGAATCTTCCCACCTCAAAGTCCAAGATCTATTTACATCAGCTCACTTAAGCTGCAAAAACAGAATGAACTCTTCCTGCTAGGCTTGCTCAGACCAATAAATGCACCAGGGAGTGTGAAGCAGAAGTGCTGCACAAAGTAATCAACTGCTGAAGGCACAAGCAGGTTTCCAGCTTGTTTTAAAACTGATTCACTCATAGCTGACGTCAATCCTCCCTCCCAAGTATCTTAGCCCTGATTTGAGTGTGATAAATATTACCTGTAATGCCATCTGCTGTACAGACTGCCCTGGCTCCTCATTATTTATTTAAGGGCTAATCTTGTGCTAGACCAGAATGCAGTTTATTTCAGCCTGGTTTGACTTTGTTTGGACTCTAATTCCAAATGCCTTTCCACATGGACTTAAAAAGTGATCTGTCATAGGGCAAACCCCATGTTAGCCCTGAAAAGATGAAGTTCAAGACAGCACAGTTGGATTAAAAAGAAAACTAATGTGAGAAGGATCATGTGAGACTTCCCACATGAGGAGTCAAGAGAGGATGCAGAGTCAGAAGATCACCAGCAGGAATCACAGAATGGTTTAGAAGGGACCTCAAAGATCATCTCATTCCACCCCCTGCCATGGGCAGGGCCACCTTTCACTATCCCAGGCTGCTCCAACCTGGCCTTGGACACTTCCAGGGATGGGGCAGTCACAGCTTCTATAATCCCTAAATGCACATCAGAATCTTGCTGCTGAAAGCATAATTGAAACAGTAATAGAGTAAATCCCTGAACGTGTTTTTTAATAAACAGGAATCTACTGCATCTCAAATGGCTTGAATTTTCATTGTATAGGACCTCCCACATGAGGATCACGATGCCCTTTTTAATTATTAATTAAGTCATGTTGAGAGGATAAATTAAAATCTCTCTGATGGAGAGCAAGCATTATGTATTGATGTCCTATCTTACCCTACACACTTGGAGTTGCTCTTTGGAACCTGTTTCAGAAGTCCAGTATCTGAGTGGGTTTTGTGGTGGGGGGGTTTTCAAATGGTTTTTCTTAGGTCTCTTGCCTTTCTCTGCATGACAAAGGTTTTTTCCTATTACAGCAAGTATTGTAAGTGGATTTAGGTGAACTGTTGCTGTGACTGAAGCCCTAAAAAAAAGGTCACGAGAAAACCAGATTAATTCCATCCTACTTTGCTTTTGAACAGTTGCCCACTTCCACTCCATTTCAATGGTAGATGTAGTAAGAATTAATACCTCTTTATTCATCCAGCTCCTGCCCACATTCATCCAGGGTGCAATCTGTGCTTTCAGATTTCAGCAAGGCTTGCTTTTTGTCTTGGGGTCTGGTCCCCTGTGCACCATCAGATTTGCCACGTAATTCTGGATGCAAGTAAGAAGGTATTAAATTCTGTTTTCCCCTGTGCAATGTCATCAGCCCTTTTTTACTGATTTTAAAGGCATCAGAAACATGTAAACTAACAAGTAGGGGTCTTTTACTATTAATTATCTCATGACACTGCAGTGGAACAAGAACACGGATCACAAGCAGTGACGATAAATAAACCAAGCACCACTCTCCCTCCAAGCCTGCAAAATGAATTCCAAGTTTCCAAGTTTCCAACTTCCAAGAGCCTTTTCCCAAACCACCTACGTGGATTACACCTGGATCACAACACCTGGAACCCTTCCCGCGGCTCTGAGGGGGCACCGACCCCTCATCACCGCCGGGCTGGGCTGCTCCTGAGGCCGCTGGGTGGCACAAGCGGCCGCCTGGCACCACCACGACGGCCCTATCCAGCCACAGCCCTGCGCGTGGCCTCTCCCCGAGGCTTCCCGCGCTGAGGGGCGATGAGGGAGCCCGAGGGCGGCCGAACGAGCCGCAGAGGCCCGGGCCCCTTCCCGGCCCCCGCCCGCCATGTTCCCGGGCCGCGGCCCTTCCCCTCCGCCCGCCAAGTCTCGCGAGAGCGGGACTCGCCCTTCCCGTGACGCCCCGCGCGCCCTAGCAACGCGCCGTTGCTAAGGGCGGCCGCCATGGCGGCGCCGCCGGGTCTCGGAGCTTTCTTCGTCCTCATCCTCATCCTCCTCCTCTATCCGCCGCCGCCGCTCCGGGCAGAAGAGCCGGCCGCGGAGCCTGCAGACACTCGTGATGCCGCACAGGCGCGGGTCCGCAGCGCGCCGGCCCCGGTCACGGACGGTGGGTGCCCTCCGGGCGCTGCGGAGCACCGGCGGCGCTCCCCGGCTGAGCGGAGCCCCGCTCGCGGCCTCCCTCGGGCACTCGGCCTTTGGCCTCCCCTTCCCTTTGCGGGACTGGCACAACCGCCCGGCTTCTCCCGGGGATCTCTGGGACTCGCTGCAGCGCTGCTCGGGCAGCCCGGGGCGGCTCAGCCGGGGCTGCTCGGAGCCGCCTCAGGAAAGCTCAGCGAGCCCCGAGCAGCCGGCGGGGCCCGGGCACGCTGATCGCTGTGCACATCCCACAGCAGGGCATCCCACAGCCCTGGGGCTCCGTGCGGGTGGAGGGCAGGGTTTCCTGCCCACCCAGCGCTGCTCGGAGCACACCGAGCTGGCACAGGAGCCCAGCCCGACCCTGGTGTCCTTGGGGAGCTCCACCCACACCCCGAGCTGGCTGCACGCTTTGCCCCAAGGGTCAGCCCCAGCGATGTGGATACATTGTCATAAAAAATAGAACTCACAAAGTTTGGTTACTGTGTTTTCAGAAGGTGTTTCCCACTGTATGATTGGCTACACTCTTATATCCCGGTGGTGTTGCCCTCAGCTGAGGTTACTTGCCAAAGGAAACCCACCCCGGTGCTACGTCCTTTGGGAAATGAGATTTAAATCCCTAATCTCACATACATAACCTTTGCAATCTAATCATCCATGTTTAAACTTCTCTTGTTTACAGGGTGAGCTCAGGATCCAGGGCTAAGCTCAGCCAACAGAACAGTCAGAACTTCAGAGATTCCAGGAAATACCTGGATACTGTTCAGGTGGTCAGAGAACATCCAGGGGGCCACAGGGAAACAGGCAAAGTGAAATAAAGGAATTAGTTATGAAAATATTCTTTGAGTGTCTTTTCTATAAAGCACTGGCCTTAATTTCCCTCATTCTGTGCTATTCTTAAATCTAGATTAATTATAGGACAGCAAATCTCAAAAACAGTTCAGTAGAGTAATATATGTTCTTTGAATTTATAAACTTGAAGACCTAAGAGAGTTTGAAGAAGTTGCCAAGTGTATTTCATTGAGCCAGTTTACAGAATTATTAGCAATTACTCTGTCTGTGATTACAATATTTCACAGTATCTAAAAACAGAGAGAAAAAATAGTTTCAAAGAAGTCAATTATGGTTGTGTTGGCACATCAGGGAAATGTATTCCTGGACCTTCAATACTTATAAACATCTCTGCTCTTTCAAAATGTTTTCTTTTTCTTCCCAATAAGCTGAAACAAGCAGATAAACACACCTTCTTTGTATCTCTTATTTTTTGCCTCTGCAGGGCTGAGTAGATTTTCACACCTCCAGAATCCCTATTGAACTGGGGTTTTGTTTCTCAGGGTTTTAGTATGTCTTGGTTTTGTCCACGTGTTCCAAATAAATTTGCTCAGCAGCAGCAAAGATGGCTTTTAAAAATTACTTCAAGAAAACGTGAGAATTTGGAGAAGACTTTTCACCAGTGCCAAAAGCAGGGCGAGGTGCAAAGTGGAAGTGTTTGGGACACGCTGTAAAGTGTCAAGTCCCCGCTGCCGTTCTCATTTCCCTCTCTGCTGCAGTGGCCAGGCTGTGTGTGTGTGACCTGCTGGTGGCACAGTGTGATGTCAACTGCTGCTGTGACCCCGACTGCAGCGCCGAGGACTTCAGCCTCTTCACCACCTGCTCAGTCCCGGCGGTCACGTGAGTGCAGAAATAACCAGAAAGCACAAAATCCTTGTTCATTTGCTTCCTCCCTCTGCCAGGGCTCTGTCTTCTCTGAGCAATTCCTACCCCTCCCTGCTGCACTCTGTCCCCAGCCAGGCAGAGCAGCAAATCCATCTCCCAGGCAGTTCTCTCCCACTCATTCCCTCTTTCCTCCTGTTTCACTGTGCTCCTCCCTGTGGGCATTTAGGTGGTGACGCTTTTTTTTTT
>VXAX01007279.1:71732-113856 GCA_013399835.1 Leptocoma aspasia
GTAAGAATGATGCATCTTTAGATGTAGTATCTGTAAGTTAAGAAAACTGATACCAAAGGACCAGTCTGTAGATCACCAGTTTTTATCAGTAAATTTATCAGTAACCTCTTTGATTACATTTATGGTATCAGCTACACACTTATCAATTCAGAGCTTGTTGAAATAGTGTGAGCATTTTTCTGACCCTAATTTTACAAGGCACCATCCCAACCTGCTCCTCCACTGCCACTTCTCACTGCTAAAATCTAATATTATACCAATAAAGTAAAGCCAAGAGTTGTTTCTTTGCTATTATCTGAAAACACCTTCACCCAATTCCATCTTCTCAAAAAGGAGTTAAGAAAGCTCACTTCAAAATCATAATGTGCAAAAAAATTCTCTTGGTGACTTCTCAGAACAATAAGTGCAGCTTTTCAACCCACCTTCTGTATAAATTATGCCAATCTGAGCACTGGGGTTTATTCTTGGTGCTTTAGAATTTGAATTAGCAGTCATTCCAGACTGTGGTTTCTTATTGTTCTGGCACACAAAGACTCCTGCTCCCCATTTATAGATATTTATACAGACCAGAAAGGTCTAATCAACGCCCTCCTGAGTGACACTTTAATTGCCTCAGATGACTGTGCTGCCTTTGTCAACTAGAAATGCCTCAAATGAAATTGTGTTTCTTTGCCCAAATTCTTTTGTGTAAAAGGTTTGTTTTGCATGAAAAGCCAGGGGTTTTTCAGTGTCTGCAGGTGTTGTGGGTCTCATTATCGACATCAGAGTTTTTCTACATTTGCATATTTGTTTTATTTTGGCTGATCCCAAGGGAGAGGCCGTGAGGTCTCTGAAACAGCAGCAGAAGGGTTTGATTTGTGGTGGGATCCTATTAACAAATGACTCACCTCATGGAATAGCTTAACTCCAGGCTTCAGAATTTCTGAAAGTCATTTCACTTGTGCAGGGCCTGTCCTTAGCTGCTCTGTGCTGCTGAATACCAGCTCCTCAGGGATCACCAGCTTGTGTTTGTAACATGTAGGACACACCAGTGCTCCCAGGCTCTGAAGTGGCACATTCTCCTGCAGCTCTGGGCTGCTGATGAGCCCAGCCTTAAACACTTTTCCAAGACAGGCTGGGTATTTCACCTCCTGTTCCTCACTCTGCCATTCCTTTCTGCATTTTTGGGGCCTCAACCATCTGGATCCCACCCAATTTGGCATTTTCTCTCTCATATTGTCACTGGTTTTCCCTCCCCCAGTCTGTTTCTTACCTTCCTTCATGTTGCTGCTCACAGTTTCCTCTGCTGAATAAAACGTGTGGGAGAATTCTCTATTATTTATTATTAAGCACAGAGTATAAAACAATAGGAACCTTCAAAGGATGCACAATTGTTCTACAAATTATGTTAAATTCAGTAATTTCATACTTTTTATTTTTCTTTTTTTTTAATCAGTAGATTAACTTTAAAATCTGGTCAACACTAACTTCTACTGGATCATTCATTTATTTTGTTTATTTGCAGAGGTGACAGCCAGCTGTGTAGTCAGAAAGCTGCTGTGTATTCTCTTGATGTTGAAGCAAATCCACCAGAAAGGATATTTAAATTAATTGATCAAGTCAATCCCAGTATTTTCTGCATTCATGCTACAAACTGTAAGTAGAGTTGTAGGCAATATTAAGCATTTATTTTTTTGTAAGCTCTTTAGGTACCAGAAAAAGACTAAATTTAAAACTATTTTTATTCTATTAAACCTCTCAGGAAACTGATAATTCTGTCTGCTCACAGTCCTTATGTTGTGATCCTTTTACTTGTGAAAACATGGAATTAAACAGCTGGTACTCTTGGTCTTCTCTGTTGGAAAAAACAAAGTAGTTTGGGGTTTTTTTTGGTAAATAATTTAGCATCCTAAATAAATCACGTTTAAAGTTGTCTCATTGTTACTAAATATTGTTTCTGTATGTTTTTTCCCTTAAATTATCTCCTTCTTTAAATATTTTGACAGATGAACAAGCCCTGTACCTCAAATCCCCTGAAATCCCAACTCCAGAAAATTTTGATCAGTTGCTTGACAAATTTGGAGGTGCTACTTTCAGTGCTGAGCCTGACAGCTGGAATTTGGATACAGATACTCAAAATCCCCCTGAGGCAAATGAAACTTCCAGATATGAGGTAAATTATCTCTGATTCAATAGGAGGTAAATTATATTTGATGCAATTAGTATTAGATTATTCCAGAAAGAATTTGCATCTGCTTTTAAATAATGCAGTTCTGCTGGAGGAAGCAAACTTTATATTGGTCTTTAAATATAGAAATGTAAAAAAGAGGATATGTAATGTTTTGTGTTTAGTTACTTAAAAAGTGAACTAGATTTTTAGGATCTTTGAAAAATAAGTCACTTTTTTCTGCTATTTTCAACATAAAGCTGTAGCAGAGACTGAAAAATTGCTGCACAAAGCAGTATTGAGAGATCCTGTGGAAATAAGTTACTGCTTTTATTCATATTTGTTGTTAATAAAAATGCTCTGAAACTTTCCATGGGCTGAAACACAGCTGTGTACCTGACTGTGGTTTTTATTTGGCAGTATGGGGCTCCTGTGCAGACAGAGGATGCATTTCTAAGGCTGCCAAGTCCTGTTGTCTCTTCTTGGTGCTCTGATGCAAATCCTGCAGGTTGGAAAATGCACTTGAATCCCAATTTTTTTGCTTTCTAGTATTCTACTCTGGCTTGAGATTAGTCAGTCAGAGAGCTGGCACACTCCCCATGGAGAATTCTAAAGGTTCATTTTCAAATGACTTCTGTTTCTCTGTTTTCTTTGCTTTTTTTAAGACATAGAATGGAAATTGTGTTGCATCTCTATGAAACATTCAAAGTGAGAGATGTAAGTCCCTGAGAATCTTGTTAAAGGGTTGTTTATCCAACAATAAAATGGCCTGTTTGGCATAATTGGTTTAATCAAACAGTGCAAGGGTGACACCCTGAGGGAGGAGAGGTTTGCACCAAGCCAGCCCTGCCTGGGCAGCCTTTGGCAGCTTCCCTTTGCCCAGGGGTTCCTCTCACAAGTCAGATTTGCAGGCTGAGCTCTGCATTTTAACCTTTCACACAATTTCCTGAAAAATCTGCAGAGGTGGAGGTGGAAAAAAAGCCACAACCAAACCCACACCTGCATTTTCCAAACCCCACTGTCATCATTAAATGTGGTCTCATAACAGTCGTGGTGGTGATTACTGAAGTCTCTTGTAAAAGAAAAAAAATCTTATTAAGAGATTCAAAAATTAAGTAATTTTCATGAAGCTTTTTCTACTAGTTAAGAAGTATTTTTTTCTCATAGCATTTTTTGAGAATATAAAAAATTGCATTCTTCAAAGCTCACATAAAACATCTGCAGTAGAGATGACGTTTACTTTCAATTTTGCTTGTACTTAAGTTCTTGTATTATTTTTCATTTATGCTTTTCATAATTGCACTTTTTTCTCCAGTAATACTTGGTGACTTTTTTTTTTCCCCAGGGTTTTTAGTAAACCAAGCCACAAAATGCATTAGATCAGTAAGTGTGGAAAAATGTGACAGCATTCAAGCACTTAGCATGTTGTTTTATATCAACTCCAGCATTTTGGCAGTAAGTATGATTTGAAACAGTTATATAGCTGAAATACTCATATTTTATATCCTTTGCATCTGCAGAATGAAGTAACTTCTGTTTACTGAGGGATATGGTGTTTTATTTGGATTTTTAAATTGTGGGTTGGAAAGAAATGTCTCCCTATACAGCAGACTTTTATACAGAAAACCTTTGGGAATGTTTTTACTTCAAGCTTTGGTAACAGAAGCATTTGCTGTTCTCTGCTTAGCCAAATATAAATAATATAGTCGAAGATAAAGTAAAAAATAATAGTTTTGAAGAGCCAAGGTCGTGGCACTGAGCTAGTGCAGTTTCACCTTTCTGAGCATGTTCAGGCTTTTCCAAGAAGCCCATTTACCAGAACACATGATTCTAAGAAATCTGAGTTTTAAAGAGTTGGTAAAACTTGTACAGGAAGAAGAACCTGTCAGGTTTAATCCTTTATCTGTCCCTTTCCTCCAAGCCTCAGTTTTTGATGGTGGGGGCTGGCACAGCCTTCTTTATGCTCCCAAAGAACATGACTGAGAGCAAGTTTCTTTGGATCCTGCCTGCTAAAATCCAGTCTGGGGTTATTTTTCAAAGCTTTGCCTACATTTTCATCCCTTTCTGACTTGGGGGATGATGCCTTCTGTACAAATAAATCCCCTGTAAGGATATTCAGGAAGACAGAGAAATCACACATGAAAAAATGAAACTGAAATACATCATACCTTAACCTGAGGGCTCCTTCCAGAAGTTGAAGGTCGTAAAGAAACAGCAACCTCTTCACCATTAAAATTATTTTAATTTATGTAATTATTTAAATTAATTTAATTAGCAGTGAGTAACTGCTTAAAGACCCCTTCCAAGCTGCTCACAGATTCCAAAGCTGCCAAAGGCAAGGAAAGCCCACCAAGCAGTTCACACCCTCACAGGTGGGATCATTCTCCTGCTCCTTCAGGATCTCATTGAAATCAGCCAAGGATTGCTCCCAAATGTTGGCTTTTGATCCTCCTGCTGTGGAAGAAGTGGAGAAAACTCTGCCTCAGAAGGGCTTTGAGTATCTCCATGTCCTCCCAAAATTAGTTCTTGTTGACTGCAGGACCAGAAAAGAACAAGAGTGGCTCAGGCCAGGCTCCAGCAGCTGAGTGGGTTTGACTTTAAAGACAAATTCCTTTTCCTGACTGGAAAAGTCCATAACCCCTTATCCCTGTGCTGCTTGCCAAGGCAATGGCTGAGCTCAGGAGGGGTCAGAGCTCTGCCCAGTGCACGCTGGATGTCAGGAAGGATCAGATGCAGGAACTGGAGATGCTCTGTGGGAAGGGAGCTGGAGGTGCGATGTGACAACACGAAAGTGATGGCACTGGGGACAGGGCGGTCACAGGGCAGAGCAGGAGCCCTCCCAGTGCCAGCAGGTGGAGCTGCCGGCAAAAGAAATGGCAAACCAGTAAGTGAGGGAGCCTTACTGGGAGCACTGGGACAGCGGGTCCTACAGAAAGCCCCATCCCCAGGAGCTCCCCCTCCCTGCCAGGATGGGCAGCTGGAGTGAGAACAACGCTTTGGGAATTGCTGCAGATAATCTCTGCTCTCTGCCCTGGCCTGACCAGCAGATCCAAGGAATGTTGGGGATCCCTGGAATCTCCCAACAGGATTCTCACAGTGGTGCTTCACACACGCCGTGGTTGCCACAGCAATGAGCTGTTCCTGCCTTTCCTGCCTCCCTGCAGTGGGGGGAGAGGAGGCAGCAGCGTGGCTGCAGTGCTGTCTGCCAGTGGCCTCCAGAGACGTCATCCATCACCCCAGCCATGGATAAACAGAACTTTAGGAGTGGTGCTCACTGCTTCTAGCCCAGTCAGAAATAGCACTGTTCCCTGAAGGATGGATCTAATCTTTGCAGGGATTTTTATTCATCCAGCTCATTCTGATGGCTGTACCTTGGGATGATAAATGTGTGACAAACTGTACCTGCATCACCTTCAGGCCTCCAGCTCCCAGGAATGTGTTCCCTGCTGGGACAGGAGATGAGTCACTGCTCTCAGTATCCCATCATAATTCTGCAGAATTGCTTCATGATCAGAGTCCAATCCTTGGTCCCTTCCCAAAAATATGACTCAAACATTCATTGGAAAGTCAGAAAAGTAAAACCTTTGACAAAATGGTGCTCCATGGGAGTATTTTACAGGCCTGATTGATGACCTTGGTCTGACATTTCTGCCTTTCCATGAAATATTTTTGGTGGGAATTTTTCAGGGAATTTTTCACACATATCCATAAAATCCATATCCATGTGCTGTATAACAAGAGAGACACTTGCTTCTCTTTTATTGGTTTAGAGACCATGAAACTATGGAACAGGACAACAAAAGCTCTTCATTTCTTTGGGAAGCACAGCCTGGCAGGTTTCCTATGCTGGTGGTCTCTGAATAATTCTAAGAGTCAGAAGAAGGAGTGGATTGGATTGTGGATTGTGTTCTTTTCACACTTCCTGGATACTCTGGTTTATATCCAATTAACTCCATAATATAAAATTTACTGTTATGAGAAAGAGTCAAATAGACAAAGCCTTACCTGCTTTACTTGACTGCTACATGCAATAGGTCAGACCTTTGCTACTGCTTTAATTTGTCTTTTTATTCTCCCTCAGGTGCCCAAATCGAGTCAGATGGTAAGTATCCTTCTAAATTAGGTGGAAGAGCTGTGGGCAAAATTCTTATTAAGTTATAGTCAGTGGGAATTTTTCATTGATTGATCAAATCTTTACATTAAAAAAATTACATCAGTTGTTATCAGTAATGATACTTAGCAACTCCAAGATAAAATGCTACCTGCAAACATTCAAGCCTGATACATTCCCCTCATATAAAACTCCCTCTTTTCAAGAAAATCTCTTTATTTATTCAAACCCAGACCCTTTGGTTGAGCTTCAGCAGTACTTGTAACACAGCAGTTGTTCAGAGAATTACTGTGTGCTGTTGCTGTGGAACAGAACCAGGAAAGGTCACAAATATAATAACACAGAAAGAGCCAAAATTCATTATACCCAGTGTTCAGAGCTGACATGAGTCTGTTTTTCAGGTGAATATTACTGTCCAGTCCATAGCTGTCCAGTCTCTGAATGGAATGAGGACTTTAGTGAGCAGTAGTGAAGTCCTGAGGCTCCCAATGGTTTTGGATGAGCTGTGCATCAATGCAGTTCTTGGGGTAGGTCTGGCAGCCTTTTCCTCCTCAGAGCTGGTGGAAAGCATCTGTGCATCAAATCACTTCTGATTCCCAAACTGCAGAGCTGTCAGGAAGGCCTTGCAGTTTCCATATATTGTGACATCTCCAAAGGAAATGTCATGGGAGAAGCACAGGTTTTGGGTAAAAGGGAGTGTTTTGCATCAAAATAATAATTCTGTGCAATATATCATGGAGCCAGGCTGAAGTCCTGGTGTTACTTCTGTGTGTGTGGCAAAACAGACAATGACATGAGTTTGGAATTTACTTTATGCTTGGGAGAAGATGATTTCAGGTGCACTAATGACAGAGAGAGGAATAGATGCTGCACATCATCTTTTAATTTTAAAGTAGGTGACCGTTGTGTGTGTGCTTAGGTTTATCAAGAAGTCAGTTGTGAAGAGGCTCCAGCCTCTAGATGATAAAATCCACCCCCACCCTGGAGCTGAGTTTCTTAAGCAAGGAAGAAAGAAAATACTTGCATGGTTTAAATTTTTTTTCTAGTTTCTCTTATGTATTTGTTCAAATTAATATCTAAAATGTTTAATTTTCAGGTGAATTATCACATTACCCACACAGACACAGGAGAAATAATAGAAGCAGCTGCTGCTTTTGTCTTGGGGGCAATTAGCAAAGAAGAACTTTCAATAGAGCAGAGCTTTGAAATCAGCTTCACTCAGGTAACTGTGGAGATGTCATGGGTGATTTGGTGAAAGACATTTAATTATAAAACTTATTAAACTTGAATCAGAACAATTGTTAGCAGCAAGGTAAAGCAGAACTTGCCCTGGGTACCCAGATGAGGCAGCATTTCAGAGCTGGGCAAAAAAGGCCTCCAAAATCTGTCACATTTACGAGCCCCAGCTTGTGACTATAACAGAGAAAACAAAGCCTCACTTACAGTCTTGCCCTCATCATTCAAGGCAGGTCATAATCCTAAAATAACTGAAATATTTCTATGTTTTCCAAGAACTTCAGTGAAGGATAAGATCTAATACTCTGTTTGCATTGCAGGAAAATACACAGCCAGTTCCTCTCAGTGGCAATCCTGGTTATGTTGTTGGGCTGCCTGTCAGAGCAGGATTCCAGCCTCAAGGATATCCTTTCCCTGCTGCATTTCTGTTTGCTGCACTTGCTCTGGTCCATCCTCACAAACCCTTCCTAGCATGGACATCTATGAAATACATCTGTTCTCTACCAAAAATAAAAATGTGCTTTTCTGGCTGTGTTTTAGGAGGGAATGACTCAGTCCTGACTGCAATCTCCTGGGACTGTGCAGTGAGGTACATTTAGCCCTTCATTGCACACCCTGGTGCTTTTTCACACTGTGAGAGGAATCTTGAGCCATTATAGCATTTGCAGCTATATTTTAAGGATATGATTAAAGATTCTTTTTTTGTGCTGATATCCATCAAGCATTTAATTTCCCTTAACTGTGTGTTACATCTGGCATCATTCAGAGTAGTAACAAACACAGCCAACTCACCATTCTGCAGAGCACATCCACCCAGGACTGCCTGGCAGCACAGGGAGCCAGAGCCCCAGTATTATTTGGTTATAACATGATATCAGGCTGTAAGTTACGGTAAGAAGTAATTTTTTTTTAATTTAATGCTTTTAACCCTCTGATAACCTTTTCCCTTAGGCTCTGTTCAGGTCCTGGGCCATTTATACAGCTGGAGGAATATTGAGAATGGAGTATTTAATTATAAAAAATGTCATTTAATTAACAATGGTCTTTCTCTTGGAATGATTGTGTACATTAGCAACTGTAGCCAGAAGGCTTAAACAGAGCAGAGAGCAAGGAGAAATGATGACTGTGCCAAACCAATGGATTTTGCTGTAACTCATCTCTTTTTTTGTTTTGTTTTGTTTTCTGGAAGAATTACAGCAGCTATGAAATGCCAGCCTTTGGCTCAGACCCTCCTTGTTGTGCTGAAGGGCCAAAGCTTTCCTGAGTATGTGGCCTCATTTGGGAATTCTCAAGCCCAGGATGTGCTCGACTGGGTGCCAATAACTCAGCTCCACATCTCAGAACAGGTGAAAGTTAAACCACTTCCACCCCTCCACCCTCACGAGATCTGTGCCTGTGCTGCAGCATCAGCTCAGCTTCACACCCTAAAAAATGCAGGAACCAACTGGAGGAGAAAATGGGGCTGGGAATGTAGAAATAAGCTGGAAGGAACTCATGGAATATTCACAGAGGAGGGTTTCATTCTTGCTGCAGAAGTTTTATTTAATCAAGCTGGTATCCAGGCACCTCAGCTGTGGATCAGGGCAACATATTGGGTACAAAATGAGTTGTTTAAACACAGGTTAGAATGTTGTTCTTCTAAGGATGAAGCACCAGAGATGACAGAGGGAAGGAACAGAATCAGTGTTTCTCTTAACTCCAGGCCATGGTAAGAGAGAGAGAGGCACAATATAAGGTTGTGGATGGTTTCTTGCCTGCTTCTGCACCTAAAGAGTGAATGGTTTCTATAACCAGAAGTGTGATAGTTCAAGAAGAAATGCATAAAAATTGATAAAAATTGTAGCCTTCAAAATTCTGCCTTGGCAGAGTTCAGGATTTTGTCCTGCCCAGCAACCGTGCAGGGTCCAGCTGCTCTGGTAAGCTCCTCAGAGCTTTCTGAGGACATTCTACCCTTTTAATAACATGAATAATTAATTACTCTGATGGTTTCTGCATAAGGCAGACAATGAGATGATTTCTCACACTTTGCAGAGCTCATGCCAAATACCTGTGTCACTGGGAATAGAAGTGAAGTGGACAAAATATGGATCCCTGGTCAATCCACAAGCCAGGATAGTGAATGTTACAGCCACAATCACTACCACCACACTGAAGCAGGTATGTAATTAAATTACAGGATTTAAGATAAAACAAGTGGCTTGTTTTCCTTGGGTATCAGCTGTGTGACAATGACCCAGATAATCTCATTATCTAAAGGCAGCACTTCACATTAGAATGGATTTACACCCAGCAGTTCTCTTCCAGCTCAAACACAACTGTGGGCTCCTTGCCAAAACACACTTCAATAAAAATCTATACATCATTTATTGAAACAAACATGGAACTATATGAAAAAACCTTTTTAGCAAATATAACCCAGACCAAATAAAACAATTGTATAAATAGAAAACTGAAGCTAAGTCTTGTTGGTATTTTCATTGCAGCTTCCCTCAGGAAGGGAAAGGATTATTCCTATAACAAGTTCTGTGGTTTTCACTGACATTTCATCACCTGCAGAGCCAAGCTACAAAGCTTGGCCCACCATTAACATCAAGTTACCCTTTGACTTTTTCTATCCCTTTGTCTAAGGTAAGTATGCACTAAAAAAAGCCTATTTCTGCTTTATCTTATTTTTAGTCCATTGTTTATCCTGTGACTGTGATGGGCCATCACTTTCTTCTAAGTTGTAGATACTGGGCTAAATTTGGCCAGGAGAGGAAGGGTGAGACCACGTGAGGGTTCTCAGAAGGTTTAGGGTGAAGAAACCCCCATGAAGTGGAAAGTACCCAATTATAACTCTGCAGAGGGGACAAAGGTTGCAGTTTGAACTTGCTGGTGGCTTTGGCTCTGGCCCAGTCACAAGCCACCACCCCTCCAGCACGTGGGATCCAGCCTGAGCCTGCCCAGCAGAGGCAGGAGGGCAAGGAAAGAGCATAGGGACACACAGGGAAAGCAGGTTCATTATCCCATAAACAGCAGAGCTAAATTGCTAATTAAACTCATCATGTGCTATTAGATAAGGCCTTTGCTTTATCTTCTTGCATAGATGAATAAGCCACACATTTCTGGCTGTTTTTCCCACACCACTAATTAATTACCTTTCTTAAAAAGTCTGAACAGTTGAGTTGTGGTTTCAGTGACCCCTCCAGCTGAGTGGGGCTGAGATCCATGGGAGACACCTGCTGCAGTCACCATCTCTCAGAATTCCCACTTCTTAAATCTCACCCTTCAGCTCTCAAAAAGCCTCTCCACAGGGACACTCTAGTACCTGAAAAAATTCAAACAGCAGCCTGGCCCTTTAGAATTTGCTTTTTCATGGCTTTTGTGGAGTCTGCCTGTTCCCAGCAGTGCACTCACCTACACCTGTTCTTACATATTCCAGTTCTTTCAATACATGGATTTATGAGCTGTGGAAACAAAGAACTTTGCAGCCCCACGGGCTGTGAAGGAACAGTGAAAAGGGAAGAAGAGATGAGGGAATGCAGTATCAGAACTGGGATCTGCTGCTGGAACAAGGCATTGTTTGGTGTAAGATGGCACATGTTTGCCTCTATTTTGGGGCTGATTTCTTTGTCAGGGAAAGGAGTGCTGTGTTGGTGTTTCTGAAATGAATGTTATATAAATAACAAAGTGGCACAAGCAGCAACAGAAATGAGGAAACTACCAACAGCAAGAAAAGCATGGTTGGCAAAGAGATGTATTCATGATGTACAGGCAGCTGATGGAGAAGAAATTACTTTTTCAGCCTGGGTTCTTATAATTTATACTGAAAGTTTGTTGCAAATAAAGAATGTTATCACAGAAAAAAAAGAAATTATATTAAATAAGTGGTACTTTTCTGGATGTATAGCTTGTAAAGATGTATCTTTATTAAATTATTTTGCAGTTTTGACTGTACAACTGTACAAGAAAGGAAACAATTACTGTTTACAGGGACTGTGTGTGATTAATTTTCCAGTAGAACTATTTTTGCCATCCCAAGGTCTCATCAAAGTGGGGTCAAATAGGAAACATTTATAGAAAACACAATACAAGAGGAAGCAAAGAGACAGAAAAACCTTTCAGGTCAAGCTGGCAGATTCCAACACTGCAATCTCCAAGCACAATTCCCACCTTGGAAAACTGGCCTCCTATTTTTGCTGGCTGAGGAGTCCATGCCGTTTCAATATGTTATTCAGCCTCTCGATTTCTTGCTCCTGTAGGAGACAAAATTCAGATCATTAACAGCCTGCAAGCAGCTTCCCAGGTTCTCACAGATCTTCCCACTGCTATAATGTATCTCCTGCTGCAGGGAACCAGCACAACCTGGCCAAAAGAAATAGGACAGGGCTAGGGACATCACTCCTCTGAGGAGGAGCAGCCCAGGGAGGCACGGGCAGGGCTGTGCTGCTTCAGCCCAGCTCACCCCACACCTTCCCATGAGGAAACCAAGCCAACAGTGCCAACCTTGCACAAGGCTCGCCATTAGCAGGTAAACCCAAATTAAAAGTGGGGTTTTTTTTACCTTCTCCAAACAGCTGTGTTCCAGTTGTTCCACCCTCGTGGCAAGTTTCAGGTTTGCTTGCTTTAGCTTGGACACTTGTTGCTCCGAGCGGGTCTTCACCGATAAAATTATTCCTGTGGAACAATTCACAGTGGGTTTGCTTTACACTGTAAAACAGCCACGAGCAGGAGGTCACAGCACACAGGCTCTGTGCTCAAGGAGTTAAACGTGTTCCTCTCCAGCTCAGCTTCTGTTATCTTCAACCACCCTTCCCAAGTGCTTTTGTTAATGAGGAAGGGTTTTAAATCAGCCACAGGAGGGATTTGGATACCGATACTCTGCTGGGGAGAGGCAGCCTGGCCTCGGAGCTGAATTAATCACTCTGACTGTCACTCAAATCCTGAATCTGAATTTGCTCCCTTGGCAGAGCCCTGGGGTGCAGCTGGGGCAGCTTTGCTGTGTTTTAGCAGTTTTAGGTGTGACAGCAGAGCAAGGCCTGGGCCACAGGGCTCCTCCACCCCCTGGGCCGATCACTCCAGCCTGGCAGAACAGGACCTGGCACATCCCAGAGGAGCAGGACCTGGCACATCCTCAGGTCCACAGGGCTCTGGCTTCACCTTGCACAGCTGCAGTGAGAGCAGGCAGTGTCTCATCACAGCAGAGTTGTCACTTCTCTACAAGCACCCTTAGGTGATTCCATGTCAACTCAGCCCCCACACTGAAGGCGTTTTCTTCCCACAAAAATAAAACAAAGCAGCTCGATGAGAGCATGAAGAACATCACGTTCTCCCTCCCGACACAGCTCCTCTGGATCAGGGCTGATCCCAGCGCTCCAGGCACCGGTTTGGGCTCTGGGGGTTCAGTTCTCCGAGGACAAAGCAGCGCTGCTGCTCATTTGCATTGATAACATCGACAGGAACCCAGGCACTGACACCCAACACCGCAGCGTGGGGCAGATCCCCTTTGTCCCTTTTTGCTGCAAGCAGGTGGACATTGCATAAAGCTTGGCAGGGCGCCTGGAGCACCCAAGGATGAGGGGATTTACTCGTAATTGCAGTCCCGGTTTTGTGCTGTGAGGATCCCGTGGCTCCCACAGTCGCATGCAAATCCAGTTTCTCTCTGACTTTCACTCTGAACTAAGGAAAGCCACAAGGTGCTCTCACATCTCTCTTCTTTCTGCCGACCAGGCACCTTCTCCCCATTGAAAGGGGCTGAGGGCAATGGGCACAGCCCCAGCAATCCCCTCCTCTGATCCCAGCTGTGTCAAATATGGAGCACCCACCAAAAGTGAGGACACAGGCACAGGACAGAGCTTGAGCTGGGGTTTCATGCAGGAATTTGAGATCACCTGATTGCCATATTTTTTGGAATCCAAAAATTCCTTCCTCAAGAAGGAAGAAAATGTTTCCAGCTATGCTTATTTCAGATATGTCCGAATTGACATCTATTTGCAACAATTTACAGTTACAGCGATGAAATCACTAAAGCCTGATTTGGGGACATTTTCTATTTCTCCTTTTATGGCAAGCCCTTTGAATTCAAGCAAGAAAGATCTAGAGTAAGATCAGGACATTCCCTGCAGCATCACTGGAGGGGATAATGGAGTCACAGCAGAACAGAGCATTAAAACCCACTCTGCTGTAGCAGCAAATTCAGGAAGACAGGGGCTCCCCTGCCAAAAGGATCCTGCAATGGAAATTCAGAACACGAGACATCCCTCTCCAGGAGAAGGGTGCAGGAACAGATTATGGGTTTTTTTAGGGGGAATGTGCCTGGCTGCCATGCACCTGAAGCATCACACCAACACAAGCAGCAGATTGTCACTGCTCCAAAGAAATTGCAGCCTGATTAAAGCCACATTCCAGCCAGGAAAACCACACAGGTGGAACTCTGAGTTCACTGGGAGAGCAAGACCCCTGGGGTTGGGTTTGAGAAAGGAACAAAGCCCAGATAATTCAGGGAAGTTTGGCAAATCCAGCCTGGCCCTGCACCCACCGTTGATGATCCGGGCCACCCTCCAGAGGCGCAGGAGGATCAGGAGCCCCACGGCCTCAAACTCGTGCTCCCGGAAGATGAGGACGACGTCGAGGATGAAGGACACGACGACAACGATCCCATCCAGCACCTCGAACTTGTGGTGGAAGAACTCCCGGCGGTAGACAAAGACTTTAAACCCCACCTCAACCAGGAAGATGGTTAAAATGGACAGGGAGAGGTAGTGGAAAACCTGGGAAAAGAGCACGGGTTTAAGGCAGGAAGCCCCGCAGAGTGCACACAGGCAGGGCAGGCTGGAAAGCCTCTGCTGCTTGAGGGCACCTCTGGTTTGGCTCTACAAGGAGAAGGGCTGAGGGCTTTTCTTCCATGACCACTGGCTCAGCAAGGCTGGAAGTCCAGGTCATGCCTTGCCCAGCCTATCCAGGGGGCTTTGAGACACCAAAGGGAGGGAACTGCTGTTCATGTTGACATTTCCCCACATTTTACCTTTGGGGCTATATTATATCTGTCCGGATGGATGATTTTCAAATCCATAAGCAATTCCCCAAGAACCAACAAGGCATCCAGGATCACCAAGCAGACAACCCCAACCTGTTGGAGGAGAAGAACCAACATGAATCCCATGCCAGCACAGACAAAGGAGCGAGAGGAGCCAATGTAGCCCTTCAGCTGAACACACCCTGATGCCCACTGCCCTGGTTTGGCTGGTTGTTTTGTGGAGCTTTCCATTGCTCCCACTCCTGCTGCCCCAAAGGGTGAATTATTCCACATGGAACCACCTGGCTCCCCACCAGACCCTGCTTGGCGTGGGGGGCTCAGGGAGCAGGAGGAAGAGCATGTGCCAGAGCCGTGGTGATTGTGCACTGGGGCTTGTCTCCTCTCAGGAGACATCTGCACCTGCAGCAGGGTTGCTCTGTTCTGACAGGACAGCTCAGCTCAGCTCAGCAGCAGCTGCTGCTCTTTGCACTGTGGGGGTTCACAACCCCAGTGCTCTCCCTGAGCTCTGTCCCACAGTGGCTCTGCTGTCACTGGTGCCTTTGGCCTGGGTTTGCTCTTCCTCACCTGAAACCTGTGAGAGCTGAAGAGCTTCTTCATCATGTACTGGAAGGAGATGTGTCTCCTGGGGGGCTCCAGCTTGATCTCTGCATCTGGCTGCTTCTCCCCAGCCTCCTCCTCCTCCTCCCATTTCCGATAGTCGTTGTTCCATTGCACAGGGTCATCACCCACCACCGTGAAGTGCTTCAGGTACCTGGACATGGCTCTGGATCAAGCTGGCATCACCCTGCCAACGTCTGAAGGACAAGAGCAGAGTGTCACCTCCCTGCTTGGGGCTGACCAAGGATGCCAAATCTTGCTTTTTTCACCCAGCAAGGGTGACAGGAATGTGACATTCTATCACAGCTGGCTGGGCCCTGCTGACGGGAAGTTGCTTCATGGTGATACCATAGTTTTGCATCACCTCCCCCAGCACCACGCGGAGCCCCTGCTGCCTTCCCAGTTCTGTCTGCACCCTGCTGTGCTGCCCTACAACAAGGAACTTCCTCACAAGGTATTTCCAAACTTCTCCAAACAAAGCATTGATTACAGGAGCAAAAAGCTCCAGCCCTTATCTGGCACCTTGTGATGGAGGTGGGGGCAGCTGCCCTTGTGTTTCTAACACTGACCCAGGAAAGCTGTTGGTCAAGCTGACCCCAGCATCCTCACCCTCCAGCCACACTGCCATGATGAGGAACAGCCATAATTTCCCTCTATTAACACCAATGACACCCTGTCATCTCAGCCTTTGCAGGCAAATTAAGCAAATGATGCCCACATTCCAACCTGGCAGGTGGGTGACACTGTCCTCCCCATCTCCTCCCGTCCAGAGCTGACCTCACCCTCAGGCACCCCGCCTTCAGCCCATCCCCGCGAGTACCCAGCGAGGGGCAGGACCATCAAACCAAACTCCTGATTAAGGCCTCACTCCAGCAATGAAACCCATACGAGTGGAACTCTGAGTTCGCTGGAAGAGCAGACCCGGAGGCCTCCAGATGGGCTGCGTGGCTGGCTGCAGGAGAGGCTCTCGTGTTCTCATCACAACGCCGCCAGCCTCCCTTCCTCTTTGGGCAGCCCTGGCTCACAAATCCTCTGAGATCCGCTCCTGCCGCCAGCACGGCCCCATCCCGCCCTGCAGGCACCCGTCCTTGCCCAGAGCCGCCGGGGGAGCTCAGCACAAGCCTCCCTTGGCCCGCCGGTGCCACCACAGCTCCGCCCGTGCCCCTGGGCTGCTCGCCCTCTCCTCGACTCCCCGGGACCGAGGTGGGTTCCGCTCCCAGCTCCGGCCGTCTCGTCACCTGCCGGGAGGAGGGAGCTGGTCCCACGATGCTGTCACAGGGACAGCACCTTCGTTCTCCGCCACCGGGTACCGAGCGGAGCCCGCGGGGAGCGGCCCCGGGCATCGAGCCCCCTGCTCCGTGCGGGACGGCCTCGGGGCTGCCGCGGGGCCCGGAGCCGCCGGCGGACGGAGCATCCAGGACCCCGGGGCTTCGCAACCTCCCCCGTCCCCAGCATTGACCGGAGCGGCCACGGCGTCGCCCAGAGCAGGACGGAGCCCGGGGCCGCGGCAGGACCCCGAGGAGAAGGACGTGGCAGCCCCGCGACGGTCCCGCTGTAAGCCCNCCTCGCCCCGAGAAACTTCAGCGGGTCCCCGAGCCAGGCCCCCTTCCATCCCCGCTCCGACATTTCCCATTTCCGCAGCCTTTTTTCCGCCAGGCTGCCCGCGGTTCGTCCCTCCGCGGCAGCTGCCGAAACGGGACAGGCCGGATGGAGTATAAACTTTTTTTCCCCATCACCCGAAACAACGAGCAAAGATCCAGGAGATTCCCAAACTTAAATTGTGAATCAGCCGACCCCAGAGAGAGCTGCTGAGCACGGACACAGATTAGTCCCACGAAGTCGGTGGAAAGTCCAGGGATCAAATGTGGGCTGTAGAATCCAGGAATCAGGCCTGGATTAATTTGCCTCCATTTATAGGCTCGTGTTTTGTCAGAGGCCTCTTCATGTTTAGGGTTCCCCTCCATCTCTCAAACACGAGCTACTTTGGGAAGGCCTCAGAAAAATTCAGCTGTGAAACGCACCTGGGACCCATCTCTGTGGCACCTCTGCTGGGGCAAACTGGAAATAATCCTAATTTTCTCGAAGGAGTAAACATATCTCCAGTTCTTCATTTCTAAAACCCAAAGATGTTTCTTCCTTTGAAAGGATTTCCTCCTAGAGAGTGCTTAAAGCTTTTCCTGCAACCTAAATATTTTCTAGCACCTCATCCCAAAGCACACATCCCTGTTCTTCCCAGGGTGATGGGGAATGAGCACGGGTGACACCCTCCTGTAGCTCAAATCCCCCACCCCTCAACCATCACCCCAAAACAGCGACTTACAGAGCTCTGGAATGGGACAGCAAAGGCACAGCCCCGGACCCGCGGCAGGGAGGTTTAGCCTGGGGGTTTCCAGTTAATTTGGGCATCTTGGTTTCAGCTGAGTCCAGTAAACAGCAATCAGGTAATGGGGGAAGATCTGCACCTGAGAGCTCATCAGATCCAGCCCATTTTGGGTGAGGACTGTGGGGTTTAAGGAGAAAACCCCCACCATGAGGGGCATGTGCATAAAATCCCCTCTGTGGCCTGAGCTCTGCTGGGGACTAGGTCCTGATGTCCCAAACAAAATTGATGTGTTGTTGTTGAACTCAGCCTGACTTGGAGCTGAACACAACAACAGCCCTGACACATCCAGAGCAAACCAGGAAGAGGCAAAAATGACCTGTGTGGAAAACCAGCCTTTCCACAGCTGGGTGGCAAGGACAGACTTCACCTTGGAGAAACCAGAGAAACACCCCAGTGCCTTGAGGGACAGCCAACATGAGAGTGCCCCAGATCTCACCACTCTTTCCAGGGCACACGAGAGGGATTGAAGAGAATTTGGATTTACCACAATTTCCTGCTACCTGTTGTGGAGACCTCCAGCACAGCCCAGTGCCCATCCCCACTCCAATCCATTCTTTGCACCATCCACAGAGGTCTGGGCCAGCAGGAATTGATGTTGGGCTGTGGGGACACAGGCCTTGGGAGGCTCACAGCTGCTCCAGCCATTCCATTTGTCAGCTAGGTATTCCTACAAGTATCATTATGGAAAAACAATTGGCAATCAGCATCTACTCCTCCTCTCTCCCTCCGCTGATCAAAACAACCCAACTCCAACAAACGGCCATGAAACGTGCCCGAGCTGTTGATCACAATCCACAGGAGCAGCAGCCCCTTCCCTTCCCTTGGCCATGGTGGGACAGGACCCATCCACCTCCACCCCGGGGAGCCTGAGCAATGACCCAACCTCGGGGAATGCAGCCAGGCAGAGAACACAGCCCAGAATAGGCACCTGTGTCACTGAAACTGCATCTGGGGAGAGAAAAAAGCCACAGAGGACAAAGGTGTGGCACGGCCAGAGGCAGCATGGCCAGCAAGGAGGGGTGACAATGTCCCTTCCAGGGCAGGCACATCCCAACCGGTTCCACATGTGCTGTCACCCATAACAGCAGTAACAGATATGCAGGGTGTTGGACAAGGAGGGAGAAAAATTATAGAGCTATAAAGGAAACCACAAGTGTGATTCAAAGGGTGAAAGTAAGTTTGTGAGAGAGCCTTACCAGGTACTCTGTGACATCTGATCTAGCAAGCTCAGCAGAGGTAGTTAGAGGTTTTTGATTAATCAGCTGCAGAGGGAAGGGAAAAATGTCTTCAGAGTAGGAAAATGGCTCTTTGATTCAGAGAAATACATTGAAAAAATAAAGTCAAAGGCTGCAGAGTGCCCATAAAAAGCCTTCATGCCATCAAGTCCCACTCACTGCAGAGCAGAGGGGAATTCAGTGGGACACCAGGACAGAGTTGGGCATTCCAGTGACAAACTTGTTCCTCAGCGGATGCAGCAGTGCTGCAGCTGTCCCAGAGCAGGGACAGGGTGGGAACTGGCTGCCTCCTCTGAGTGCTGAACACCCCACAGCGTTTTCCACACAGCAGTGAAGGGCCCAGGCTGGTCCTGTGGAGGCCGAGAGCCTGGAGCTGGCACACACCTCACCCATCCCCACAGAGCCTCCTGCCCCAGCAGCCAGCAGTGATAAAATGGACTCAGGTTCCCCATTCCACCAAAAATTTAGTTCTCTAATTAAAAACCAGAGGAAATGGGTCTGGTCTCAGCTCCAACCCTCTCAGAGCAGCACTTGCACTCAAGGCCAACCCCTCAGTGCACAGAACAATGAACAGGAGCCGAGATGAGCTTGTCCTCCCACACCCATGTGCTGCTGCCCAGCCCCGAGCAGGGCTGTGGCAAACACCAGCTCAGGACCAGTGGCCCCACATGTAGTGCTGCAGGAGCTGCACCACTCAGCTGGGAGGGACCTCTGCCTGAGGCTCCAGACCCAGAGCTAAACCCAACACTGCTGTTTAAAATCACCTCTTGCAGCTCAGACAAATCCAAACCAAGAATCCGTGGGTTTCCAGAACAATTTATTTCTCTACGTCAGGCCCTTGGAGAGCAGTAGTGTATATGTTGTGATAAACTGACACTGAGAAGATTTAACAATTTCTTCATTTAATAAGTGATTTTCACTACATGATATTGTACACTGTCATCTGTTCAAAAAAGATCAACAGTTTTTAAAAAACAAGATTCTGTGAGAGATTTATATAAACCGGTGATCAAGATCAACACCTCTGGTTGGCTTATCAAGCAAGTTTCTAGGTTTCTTTGTAGAACAAAGTCTTTATGCTGAAATGCACAAACCCCTTCCAGCAGATCCAGAGCCATTTCCATCACTCCCAGAGCCATTTGTATCACTGCCCTGAGACTGCTGTCTCAGCACTGGGATCTGCTTGACTGAACACACAGGAACTGTACAAAAATGTGTTCACTTTGAGCATGGACAAGCCTTTCTGTTTGCTATTTCCAGCCAGCACTTCCTTTTCTCTCCGAGAGGAAGGCGTGGATGGGAAGCCCGGCCAACTCGGCAGGGGGGTTGTGTACAAACGGGTTTCTAAGTGAACTTTGGCTTCAGGAAAGAGACACAAACACTTAAAATAATGGCTTTGTCATCTGAAGTACACGGAGAGGGACGTGTGTCTGAATTAAATATACATCCTACCAGTGGTGCTGGCAAGGTTGAAGGTTATTCCTAATGTCGACAGCAATAAAACTAACGCGTACGTGACAAGACATTAAAAGAAAAGCAATCCCTTTAAAACAAAATTGAACGTAAAAAAAGTTCACAGTGGTTTGTATAAACAGTATGTAATCGCTGACAGGAACGATCTCTACTCTCACAGCACACGAGTGCCCTCTTGAGATGCTAAAGAACAAGGTTTACACTATCCATGGAAGGGCCCCGCCAGCCCCGCGGTTACCGGCTGGTGGGGAGATGCTGTGGAGTGTGCAGCTGGAACACCGACACAGGGGGACTCTCAAACTCTTTTCCTGGGAGGGAGGAAAGTCTTTCATTCGCTGTTACAACCAGCAAATGCCATTCATCAAATGGAAAGGAAAACCACAAACACATTATCTATTTTGAGCAAGCTGAACAGCACACATGATAGGTTTAAAAATGGAGGTTATAGACTATGATACAAGTCCCAACAAGGCAGTGCCAAAGTGACTATTTCTTGGCTTGTTTTGTGATCATACCCCTGGGAGGTGTTACGGGTCTGCTGGAATTGGGCTTCTTCTTCTCTGCAGGTTTCAAAATCTGAAAAGACAGAGGGGTCATTTAGCAAAAGGTTTTAGCTGTCTTCCAGTCAAACAGTAATTCACTGGTAAAGGCACTACATGGTTCTGGACAAGGCTCAAGGACATCAATGTGTTTCCTGCTCCTAGCTAGGCCGGGCCTGGGGATCAGCTGCTCCAGAGCCCACAGCAGTGGGAGCAGCTGACACCAATTGCTTTGCCTGGGTGATTTAATTCCAGGATAAAACAGTTCCCCTACTCACACCACCACAAGGCTATCACCTTTCTGAAGACGTGAGTGTAAACACTGGCCTGCCGACATGTGACAGCTGTAACGATCTATTTGAAACAAGTCTTACTGCTATTTAACAGTAAAACATTGATTCAAAATAGCACAAATTTAATGTGCAACCTCACAAAATAGAAGGGAGAATCTTCAGATACTGTACCTGGAAAGAGCACATTAGTGTTTCATCCACGCTCATCATGGCACCCGCGTTATCAAACTCTCCACAGTAATTTGGGGCAGAAAAGAGAGTTACCAATTGTCTTTTTGCAAAAAACTCATATCCATCTTCAACCACCTTTAGAGACAAAAGCAGAGGTGTTAGTCTGGGCAGCTTCCTCCTGACAAGGTGTAAAGCAACTTTTCCAGAGGCAGCAGCTGAAAACCTGGCTATGTTTAATGAGCATGAGTTTCAAACTTTTACACTAAAACAGGAGCATCACAAGAACCAGCTCAGCAACAGAGTCCATTAACATTGAGAAAATCCTTGTTCAAGAGAATCAGAGTTTATATGCAAATGTTCATTATAGAGGCTGTTAAACACCGGGACACATTCAGAGAACCTCACACATATGTACAACTTGGCTGGACAAGACCCTCAGCACTGTGGGCTGACACAGGTCTGTCCTGGCCTGGGCTGGACCAGGTGACCACCTCAGGTCCCCCAATCTAAATTATTCTGTGGTTTAATGTACAAAATGAAAATACCTGATGAGCTCTACATATGAGATCCAAATCATGCTTATGGAGAAACTTAGCAACCACTTCAGCACCAAAAGTGAAGGACACTCCTCTGTCATTTTCACCCCAGCCCAAGACATCCTTGTCAGGGTCAGACCACAGGAGATCACACAGGAGACCTTGGTCGGGTACATCCGTGGGGCGCATGATTCGTCTGATCTGCTCCATTGACTGCAGGTCTGGTGACAAACCTGTCACAGGGAAGACACAGGCAGGCCCCAGCTTAGTCCAGCTCTGCAACACTGACATTCATCCAGGACAAAAATAACTTGGATTCAAAGTGATTCACTGCTGCCATTTTACATAGCTCAATGGCGACATTCACTGACGTTTCTTAAATCCAGCATTTGTTCTAAAGCGTTTGGAACAGAAGTCACTTTCTGAGAGATTTACTGGAAGCAAGATAAAGCAAGGCCTTTTCCACATTTTACAGGATTATTGTAATCTCACTAATATTTTGCAAGTGTCTGATAAAAGAGCTGTTAAATACAAGAGGCATCAACACCAGGAATCACAGGGAATGTTCACTGTGACGATCAGTAAGATGAAATAAATACCAAACCAATCTCGTACCATCTTCCACTGATGTGAGTCCCTGGGCAACTGTAATGACTCGCAAGTGATAAAACATTTAAGGTGCAATCTGTATTTTATGACCAGAAAAAGCTGCATCATGTGGCATAAATCAATTTCTACTAATGAAACCCATCAGGTCATACAGGGCTAGGTCATACAGTCTGACCTAGTGACAGGAGTCCCTGACCATGGTGGGGGAATTCTACTGACTGATCCCCAAGGGTGCCTTCCAACCCAAACCACTCTGGTTCTCTGAAAAGAGAAGTTTTTGGGACAGACATCAAACTCCTGGTCATCTAAGTCTAAAAACACCTTACAAGGACTCTCTACTCCAAAGGAGAGGCTATTAAAGGTGCCTTTTGGTGGAAAAGGAAGAGCAGATCATCATGTCTGAACTGGCTCCATGATTCACAAAACTGACACTCATTGAGCCCAACCCTTCCTCATACATGAGCCAAGGCAAAGAAAAATCCCTAAGTTTTGAAGCTTCAGCAATGTAAACATGAAACTGCCATGACCGAGTTTTCCAGTTCCTCAAACATCACCTAAGGAACTGCTACTCACCCCCGTGACAGCAGAATATTTTCTCATCCACAATAGCTGCAATTGGTAAACAGTTAAAACAGTCTGTGAAGGTTTTCCACAGCTTAATATTGTATCTCCTCTTACCTAGAAGAGATTGGGGAGAAAAAACAGGTCAAATGTGCTTTTCTACCACAAACACAACCAACCTAACATAGATGCCTGAACTTTATTGAGACTTGCAGAAAGTCAGCATTAGAGCCTATACATAACTGATCTTTTCAGAGTTACTTAATTGTTTAAAGACAGTGGCAAAGGTCTCTCTGTGTGGCACAGCTTCAGGGACACCATAAGT
Source organism: Leptocoma aspasia (assembly GCA_013399835.1). Taxonomy (NCBI): domain Eukaryota; kingdom Metazoa; phylum Chordata; class Aves; order Passeriformes; family Nectariniidae; genus Leptocoma; species Leptocoma aspasia. The sequence goes on from VXAX01007279.1 coordinate 94,963, forward strand.
CTGTTCAACAGCTGGCAACCAGGCTCTCCAGTCCCAACTTTGCTTTGGCAAATTATCCCTTGGAGAATTTGATCTATTGTAGAAAATCTTGCCATTTCTTTCATGGGAAGACAGCAATTCTTGAAAAGCAGATTTTAAAATTCTGCTTTACCACAAATTCACTTTCGGCAAATAAACAGGACTGAAAAATGAAACAGGACTGAAAAACAAAACTGCCACAGTTTTATGAATTTCAAAGGGACTCTCTCAGATATGAACCTTGAACATATTTGTGATATATGACTAAGCCTGTGATTAATCTCTGTGGAGAGAACTCTGAAATACCACACATCTTTGTTTCCTCACAGGAGGAGAACAAGACATGGAGAGCACATCTTGTCATCTGCAAGCCAAGTGTGTCCCACCACACAAGCTCCGACGTGCTTCAGTGCACAATTAATTTAACAGTATCATCTCTACATTATCTGGATTAAATCACATCCTTTGAAACAGGAATATTGGCTCCTACTTCACAGCAAAAGTACTTGTTGTGTTTGGGTAAGGTCTACGTACAGCCCCCATCACACAGTCTGTACATATCATCAAATGAACTAAACAGATGAACTTCTGTAATGCACACCAAATTAAATTATCCCATCTCTCATTAGATGCCCTTATTTTATGAGTTTTACCAGTGAGAGCTGGTAACACAGCAGCCAATAAATAAAATTACCCAGTTGGTTGCTGCTTTGTACTGTGAAGATCAGACTCCAAGAGGACCAGGGGAAGGACAGACTCCCCTCTCTAAAACAGGCCAAGGACCCCTCTGAAGAGCACAGAGGGCATTTCAAGTCAGGAAAGAACCATCTCACACTGCCACCCAGTGTCCCACACTGCCACCCTGCTGTCCCCAGTAGGGGCACACACGCCTGGTACTTACATTCATCGTAAAACCCATAAATTCTATTGATGCTGGCACATTCGTGGTTCCCTCGGAGGAGGAAAAAATTCTCTGGGTATTTAATTTTGTAGGCCAATAGAAGACAAATTGTTTCTAAAGATTGTTTTCCTCTGTCAACGTAATCACCAAGGAACAGGTAGTTGCTTTCTGGTGGAAAACCCCCATATTCAAAGAGTCGGAGCAAGTCATAGTATTGTCCATGGATGTCACCTGCAAGGAGATTCAGACACGACACTCAAGTGACCCTTCACTACATTCTTTGACTGATTCTAGAGAAAGAACAAATCAAAGATGCTTCAGAAAGAAAAAAAGCTTGCAGTTAGATACTGCCCATAGCATACTTAAAATGGCAGCTAACGTATGTAAAATTATCACATTTCGACATCTATGCAATGGTAGCTACACAAAAATATTTGTGTGTATAAAACAAAATCAAGATTCCAAGAAACCAACTGTGTTTTCTGGAAACACCCAGTAATTCAAATTCTAGCAGGGAAACTGCATCAAAAATGAAATGGGTATTTCTGCCTTTGGTTTAAATCATGGGCTTGTTTCTGAAAAGCAGAATACTAAATCACAATTTTAGACTACCAATATTATAAATATGGAATGAGCTGCTTCAAATTGAGTAAGTCCTCTGTTTTAGAGCAGGATAAAAAACTGTTCGCTGGAAGCTTTCAAAATTGCATTTATTGGAGCTTTTATGTTGACATCCTTCATTTTTTCAGCGTAAGTAGGCATGTACATGAGTGCAAAATGAGCACTGCTGTATGCAATGCAGTGAAACCAAACTAGAAAGTAATTCCAAGAAACAGTACAAAAATCTAAGTTTCCAGCAGGATTTTAAAATACTGTCAAACTACTGTTCAGCTTTGAATGGTAGCACATTAAATACTGGGGTTGCTCATTGTTTCTCCTTGTTCAGTCACAATTGAGCCAAATGTTATTTATTTGATAACTTCTTTCCAAAACTTCATGTGAATCTCTCCCACAGCCTGATGAAACTGGACCAGTTGCTTTTTGGGTTTGGATTATTCTGGTCCCAAATACAATTCCCAGCTAACCCCCTCTCCCCACTCCTCTGCCCTACATATCCAGCAGGGTTTTATTTTGCCTTTTGCTACAATTATTTATTAGTTTCACTGTTACTAAGTGAAAGTAGCATCTGGCACTTGTTCTCTGCTTATGGTCTGCATTCACCTGACACCTCCCCCAGGATCAAACCAAAATTCACAGTACTCACCACAGATTTTCAGTGGAGCTTCAAGTTCTAGTAGAATAGGCTGACTCAGGAAGATCTCTCTGGATTTCAAGCACAGTCCTCTAATTTCATTCTCTTGAAGCTGGACGTTTTTTCCTGGTTTTGAGCCTCGCACTGTCAGGAGGAGTCAGAAGTCAGTTACCAAAACCAGCAACACCCCTGGTGTTATTTTAAGAGTCTGACTAAATGCCAGAGCAGCACTGAATGAGAAGGTACCAGGGTAGGATTGGTGTGCTGGGGTGAAATGGCAGTCCCAGGGAAAGGGGAGTGTGCTCTGTTCCAGTTGTATGTTACTTTAATTTAACAGAATTCATGGCTCAACACTTCCCCCATTAAAAATGTCACATTTAAAATAGCATCAGTTTAGTTCTATTTAGTTATAAACCCCATCTTGGACAATGTGACTATTTACATGTTATTTTTTAGTGAAGCAGTTATGTGCTTGCTCTCTGGAAGCTGAACTTGAGCAAAGGCTGTCTGCCACTCAATCACCAACAAACGTGCAAGTTTCCCTAAGCAGCAAATCACCTCACCCACCCTAAACAAGACCACAACATCAGTAAATCTTGCACTGCCCTGCTCTACACTGCAGCTGGAAAACAGGGAAGAAAAATACACACATGACTGAAAGGTAAGGACTATCAGTAAGGAAACAGTTTTGGATCATGATGACAAAACAGCTGCCATCATCACTGCCTCTGAGCAGGGTAAAAGATGAGCCAGTAGGAGACCAATCTCCCAGCCCCAAAGCACTTCCCCCTCCCAACTCCCATCCTTCACTGCTTCAATCTCCCCCACTGCAACAATTCACTATAGTTTGTTCCTTTAACATCCATTAAAGCTTTCCTTCCTGCTCTGGACAAGGACATCAGCCTGGCCTGAACAAGTTTCACACTTCTGCTTCTGTTGCCCAGAAATACAAAGGACATGTCTACAGCAGCAGGGCTGTAACTACAGCCCAAACTGCACACAACAGCATTTATCAGGGTTAAGACTAGATTAAAAAAAATTATGAGCATGCCATTACTGTTGAAGCCTATGTTTTTATTTGGTGTCAAAACCAGTGACAACATATAATAGTGATAAGGCTGAAGAAAAAAAAAGAAGTAAGAGCAGCAGTCACCTTCTACAACGTAACCCATTGGTTCAGCAGCAGCAAAGCCAAATCACCAACTCGAGTCTCAGATAGCTGGAAACGCTCTGCCAACACCTCCAGAAACAAAATCCCCCCACTGCTAAGGCTGCCAGGTTAAGTGACTTACTGTGAGCAACTCTATGGCACTGAGACTGAAGAATCCATGCCCTAATCCAAAAAGGTCTGGTCTTTAATTGCAAAAAAAGCAAGCAACAAGCTTGAATCCTTTCAAACACAAGAACCTAGGCAGTATTACCTTCCTGAGGTCCTGAATAACTTAGTAGCTACCTACCACTTCAGTCTAATTCTTCTGCTACTGTTTCACCTCCCAGTGAGAAATCTGAAAGCTCCAGATGACTCAAACCTCTGCCATCACTGTGGGCCTTGCGCTGTGTGAAGCCAAGTGAGAACTGCAGTGGGAAAGGCTGGGGGTGCTCGAGGCAAGTTTTAGGAACAGCAAGAACAAAAAACAGTTGTGTTCCAATTTCTCACTAGCACAGAAGCTTCTGACTTTTCCACAGGCCTCTGATCAAGCAGAGAAAACACTGCTCAGTGAGCGTGCACCTATCTAGACCATGAATAAAATGATGGCAGTGTAAGAGCCATGAAATCCGTGACACTGGATGTGATCTCTGCCAGCACCGGCAGAGCTGCTGCCACAGCAATCCCTCCCTGCACGCGGACTCCCAGAGACCCCCGGCTCAGGGTGGCACTGCCTGCCCTGCAGAACCACTGACAGGGCCCTAAACCACACCACCTCTCCTCAACCAACCTTCACAATCGAGCTCCAGTTCAGACTACAATGTATGCTCACAGCGACATCACTGCAGGTCAAAACCCATGCCTTTAAGTGTTCTCTTGCAAGCTCCACCTGCTCCTCTGTTCCTCACTGCCCACGTGCTATCACTCACCACTGACATTACATGCCAACACTGGAATTACCACTGCACTTCATGTCTTTCATTAAAATCTCAGAAGTAATGAAGCATGTAAATGGAAGTTAAATCTTTGTCACAGCAGTTTAGCACGAATGGGGCTTTTCATCCACACAGTAATTTTTTCATCCATACAGTAATTTTCCAAAGAATCCTGAACAACAAGCAAGTTACTCAAAATGCCAAATATCCAGAAGCAATAAAGAACAGAAATTTTTAGAATTAAGTGATAAACTGACTGAATTGTAAATATAAAATTGATGGTCACTTAATTGTAGACTTTACAATTCACCTTCTTTTTTTGAGATAATACAAAATACTTGTATTTAGTCTTCTGTGAAGCCAAAAATCTAATTTGCCCTGATTTGGTCTTCCTAGAAATTGCTAAAACCAAACCCTGCACTTCACATCCAGAAATTAAAAAGTACAAAATATTATAAAGACTATGCAATGCACTGAGTCACTAAAGCTCATGAATAAAGCATGTGCATCCATTTTTGCTCAAGATTAAATGAAGATCTGAACACTGTTTCAGACACAGGTTTTCTAGGTTTTTCCAATACATTTTTATTGAACTGGTATAATCCTCACACAATTTAAAGTCACCTGCCTGTAGAAAACCTTGACAAAACAAAATGATGCTTTGCTGCACTTCCCAAACTCACTAGGACAGATGCTATGGATGAAAGAACAGGAAAATTTGGTTCAGCTCTGCCTGCCAGTGACATTTTCACTGCTTTGTCCAACATGGAACCTGCACAGAGGAGATGAGCATGTTCAATTTCTTGTGACATTAACCTCTATGTCCTGAAAAGCTGGGAAAACAAAAGTGGGTTAGGCTTCAGAAGAATCAAAAATGCAGAAGTGCATCTTGGTTTGAGGAATCTGTATTTTTAGGGCAAGGATTTTCTCATCCACAATGAAAGAGCTGGCACAGAAATGCAGGATATTCAGTCTTAATGACTTTTTAAAAGGTTTCTCTGCGTCTTCAAGTTACTTAGCCCTTCTAAGAAAGACAAAAATAGTACACTATGAAAAATATGTTGTGTTTACAGTTTGTTTCTCCACTTTGGACCAAAACAAGGCAGCTTGTGGAGATCAGACAGTATAATACTAATTGACAGCTTGGTCATGAAGTCAAAAGAGCAGCTCAATAGTACTGTACAGGCACATTTGCCCTTTCAGTGCATAAAAAATAACCTCTCAGAAATGACAGCCTAGAACTGACAGTGGAACAAGCTAAAGATTAATCATTTGGGGAAAAAAGTCAGCCTATTTCAAGTGGTATTTTATTTGTGCCTGAACACACTGCTGCAGCATTTCCAAACAGCAAAATGTTCCCACCCTCTTTAGGCAGAGATGCTCCTGTTCTTAGAAATAATTTCTCTAGAACCTGAATTTCAGTGTCCAGTCTGAGCAGTCTTCTAACAGATAAAATCTTTCTTACTGTACAAATATGAGAAGTTTTGAAAAAATAAGCTCTCCACTAGATGAAAATGACTACAGAAAAAAATCCCTCCCCGGAGTCTGGATGATCTTTGCAGAGGTACTGCTTTGAACACAGGCTCCACTATTAAAATTATTGTTGATTTCCAAGACAGGGAGAAACTGATGGAAACAACAAGATACCAACTCTAAAATGAGTGTATTATAAATAGAGCAGTATGACAGGTGCCCAGCAGAGGGGGAAAGGAAGGAATACAAAGAGCAAGAACTTGAGGCACCCAGTCGTCCTGGAGTGAGCAAACAGCGAGTACAAAGTGTAGCTGCAGCTGCCAGGAGTCAGAACACTGCCTGACATTGAGAACTATTCCACATTTCCCTGGGAGGGATAAATGGGTCAGGAGCTGGGGGATCCAGAATGTACAACAGTCTGAGACCATATGCATGCAGGGTACAACAGACTCCCACACCCCAACCCACCCCGAGCATTTTCCAGTCCTCACTTTGGTGCCACACGGTCCTTTACGTCAGTCAAGGTTAATATAAAAGGGACAGATACTTAGAGAAGTATTCAAAAATAGCAGGAAGTTCAAAAATGCCAGAAATTGCAGTGATCCAAACATCTCATTTCCATTCAGTATTACATTAAAATAAGCAGCTGAAATACTGTCAACTGAAGTGTGAGAATCAAGTTCTCCTACAGAAAATGTTTTCAGAAAAATAGTCTATCTAGAGGTCAGTTCATTTTTCTGGCTTATTAAACAAGTCTCTCAGTTTCACCATATTTTACGTTAAGATGTCTGCAATCATAGTGACATTTCCAAAAATACTCCAGGTTGGTTTTAATCTAGTTTTTAGCAGTTCCCAATGACAGTTTCACAGTCAGTTTTGCACCACAGGCACAAAGGGAATAAATAACTTGAAAGTGGTTGATGTAAAAAAGGTTTTACTTTACTGCAGGCACTACCAGCTTTGATCAGATCACTTCAAATCCAAAACTGAAATGGAAAAGCATCTCCTCAGTGCACAAGGCTCTGAAAAGTTCTCATCTGCTTTCTAGTATGTCTAAGGTTCACAGCAGTGTTATCAAATGGAAGATTCTGCACAACTACAAGTTTTTCATCTTGTAACGTATTTCCACACTGCAGACAGGTGAGGAGCGACAGGTACTGCTCACAAACAGAGGGGACAAATTCCTCCACTGACTGGGAAACAGGCACAGAATTTCACAGACTTACTTGAATCCATGGCATTGACAAGAATCTAATGCTGGTCTTTGGAACTAAAAGAGTTTCTATTTCCTATTCTTAGAAACTGCTGCACCACAGCAGGAAACAATTAACATCAAGCTACACAGACTAGGGAAAATGATATGGTTTGAGGTCAAAAAGTGTTGCTTGTCCATGAGAAACTTCATTACAGCATCTCAACTCACCCATGAGTACGTGTGACATTTCAGATTAACATCTCTGGGAATCACTCTTAGCCCAGTATATGAAGCTAAAGGGCAAGCAACCCTGCAGACCCTATTAATGCTGTATTTAGCAGAAAGGTGAAAAAAAAAATGTAGAGGACTGCATTTGTGAGAAAACATCTTCTCTGTGGTGAGCAAAATCTTATCCATGCTCTTTAGCTCAACTATTTTTAATAAGTGGATGATAATCTTTCCCCATTTAAAGCAAATTAAGAGAGAATATCTCCTTGACATCTCTACAACAGGCTTTACTGGGAATAGAAATCTGTGGGTGTATAAACAGAAATGTTTAAGGATTCAAGAGTCTTTTTGCTGATTTTAGTGCACTAGCCAGGATTTCAGCTTTCAGAATGGCTACCACCATTGTAGCCTCATGTGGCTTTATCCCAAGTAGCCTCCATTCATTATTCAGTTTTCCCTTAGCAGTGCCTGCAGAGGACGCAGCACAGGAGAGATTTGCAGAAACACGTTTCAACTTGGGTCACTTAGGTATGTTGAAATTGTTATTTTACCCATTATTTATTGTTACCATGGTAAAACGAATACACTTCAATCCTGTTCTCTAAATAGGTGACTGTGAGCTCCAAACCAGACCCTGCTTATCTGGAAAAGCTGCCAGCACACGAGATGAAGGAAATGGATAAGGGGCTCAAGTTCTAGGAAGCCCATCTGACATGACACAGAAAGGAAGCCAGCTCACACTCAGGGAGTCTCGGGATTTGTCACTCATTCTTTACTGAGGCAAGCAGGAATTCTACCATTTCCTGGAACCCTTTCCAAAACCATACAGGTGCCACTGATTTTTTATCTTACAAGGAGTTTTTTAGCATCTTCTCGTCTGCTGGCATTTTTGACTCAGCACACACAGCCACAGCTGCTGCCCTCAGTACCCCTGATGGAAGGGGCACAATTTGCTCTCATGTTTGACCCCTCTTATTCCTCAGGAAGGTGAATTAGTTCCATCAATATTTGAGCCTTTATCCACTATCAAGGATACTTAAAAACATTTCAATACTCTGTGCAGGATACTGTCACTTACAAGTCTTATTCTTGTGGATATTACAGTTACCAAAAGTGGCAAAGTCAGACAAGCTGTACTCAGGAAATTGCTCCTAGCAGGACACAACCCTCATCAGTAAAGAAGGGAGAAAATATGAATTCAATTACAGCAAAAAAGTCAGTGTTTTCAATGTTTTCTCTGAATGGCTTTCCAAGGTTGAGAACAATGCTACTGAAAAAATGTTTTTTTGTGACATTTCAATGCCAAATGGTTCTGTACTATAAACAACTGGAGAAAGGAAGACTCTTCAAATATTTACCTTAGAATGAGAAGCTGAAGGCCTTTTAAAGAACAAGCTAATAATTTCACCTAAATAGCCTAATGTGGGTGGGAGAACATCACTATTTGGGGGAAAAGTAGGAATAATGTCAGTTGAGCAGGAGTCAGGATAGAAAGCAACTAAAATCTCCCACAAATACATTATTAATACCCTGTATTAAGGAAAAAGCAAGAGTAATTTATTATTCACCCTTCACTTTACCTCAACCATTAGACTCGCTTCAGTGCTTCTTCCAACAGGGCAGTGCTAAGGCACATGATAAAACAAATACCTAACTGTATCTGCTCACTGATTTCCAGTGCTTCACCAAGATATTTCAGCAAGAATCTCCTTAGTACTGGGGTTTGTAACCAATTTTAGTAGCACAATCACCTAAAGTTAACTGCTATAAAAATGTGTAAGTGTTTAAAGAGAACTACAGTGAAATACCAAATTGCTCTAAAATTACAGCTTGCACAAGGATTTGGGCAATTCAGTTTGTGAGCTGATTACTGAACCAGATTTTGCAGTGTTTTCATGCCCGAGTATGATTTTAATCTCTGTGTAGCCCTGTCTGAAGGGGTATTGACACAGAGCTCACGGGCACACCACACTTTGTCTAACTAACATTATGCACTTGTTCTACCAGAACTGCACTGAAAAACAATAATTTGTTTGATCTAAATCTAAAATGCAGTGTGTGCTGAAATGCAGCAATGTTTCAGGAAAAAAAAAGTATAAAAATGACACTCACAAAGGTCAGTCCTTACTCTCTGTCTGGCAAAGACATTTAGAACAGACATTTAATAATCAACAAATAAAGCACTAGCATAGGTTACTAACACCAGTAATTGTTTTAAATATTGAAAGACAATCACCACCTCAAGGAATCCAAAATCCCAGCTGCAGTATTAATAAAGGAAAAAAAAATAATTTCAGTTCTGGCAGCTGATGCAACCTCAGGTAACATCTGTAATTGCATGAAGCACCTCTTAAAAGATGTCAGTAAACCTTCTGAAGCCTGATTTATGAACTCTTATCTAACCATCTAATGCTGATATAAACTGAGCAAGAGCAGAACATACTGACATAGTACATCTTACTACTTTTTGAAACTTTCAACAGAGAAACCACTCGTATTTCTTTCCAGGAGAAGTCTAATCCATGCTTTTAAAAATTAAACTTTACACTTTGAAAATAGTGCCTTAGTTACACTAGGGGAAATCAGTAAGAACTGTAACTAACATGTGCAGTTCAACTGAGCATGTATTAATATGTCACCAAACATATGACATACGAGACCTGACATTTACAAGTCGTATTACTGGATTTTCAGGAAAATCCTGGTCTAACTTTATGAAGGGAAGTCTTTAAATAATTGAAACCAGAGTGGTTTAAATTGGTAACAGGCAAAACCCAAACCGGATCAGAGGAAAAACCCCATTTACTTTTACTTATTCAATAATCCCATAATTCATCTACAGGATTTTTTAACTCCAATTGATTTCTAGAGTAGCATTTTTGTTCCTCTGCCTGACCTTTTGCTATCCAAGCATTACACAAGCAAAATCCTGTAAGAAGGAAAGTGTGTAAGAAAAGACATTTCTTCATCATTTTTCTCAGCAACATCTCAGCTGACTTTGTGCCAAATGGAAAAAAGTTAAATCCCTGACCAAGCTTTTCAAGAGTAAGTCCAGATGAGATGCCTGCCCTGACACACGTGAAGTGAGGCTGGATCAGGAGAGCTTCCTTCTCTGAATAATTATGGTTTTCCTTGACGCCTGGAAAATAATTTGTCACTGGCAACTTCTCAGTCTTTTGCCCTAAAATCAGTCAATCCCAGTCCAGTGCTGATCCCTGCAAGCGAAGGGATGATGCTGGAGTCACTCCCTGCAACTTCCAGGTTTTCCTTTGATTTACTCAGCAAACTCCCAGGCAACTCTTTTCACCCCAAAGCACCAACAATAGCAGACAATAAGCCCTTTTTCAGACTGCCTGAAACACCAAACCCCAACCCTCTATTCACACCTAAAAACCCACCATATGTTACGAATTAAGAGCCAAAATCCGGTGGCAGCTTTAATGCAAGCAGCTAATCAAAGCTAAACCCAGCATACACTGAAACCCACGACAGTCTCCTCCCGACTTGCTGAAAAGCTGCCTCAACACTCTTTAAACACGCTGAGTCTTATTTCCAGAGCCCCACGACTCAGCCATGCACTGATCCCATGTGTATGCGTGAAACGCAAGAGAACACCCCAGGCTTTTTAAAAGACTCTCCTAAAAAATACTACTAATTTAAGCATCCCCTCATTCGAACACACGACTAGACTAAGCATCCCCTCAGAACTGCAGGGGAGGAGAAGGGGCCAGCCGGCTGGTCCCAGCATTGCACCGGGGGATGAAAAGGCAGAAATGCCTCGGAAACACACGGGCTGAGGGCAAAGTTGGGGCAGCGGGGCCGAGCCAGACGGGGAGGCGGCGGCGGCGACCCCAGGCAGACAAAGCGCCTCTCGCCCCTCCATTTTGGTGCCCCCTCAGACCCCGCCGGGCGGGCGGGACTCGGCGCATCGGCCCCGCCGCCCCCCCAACCGCGCTGTCCCCGACCCTCACCCTCCAGCAGCCGTTGGATGATGCTGTCGATGTTGAGCTTGTCTATATCCGCCATCGCCTCTCAGCGGCCGGGCGGAGCCCTTCCCGCCGCTCCGCTCGCGGCTTGGCCGGCCCGACTCCGCTCCTCGTTCTGTCTCGTTTTTGCCCTTTCCTGCTCTGCTCCTTGCCTCGCTCCCTCTGCCTCCCCCGCCCCCTCAGCACAGAGCCAGCACTGAAACAAAATGGCCGCCGTCCCCTCAGCGGGCTCGCCTGGCGCACGGATACTACGAGCGCGACGCGGCCCGTCGGAAACCCTTTATAGGCCGGGCGGGAAGACCGGGTGGGGTGATGCGGCCCCGCTTGCGGGATCCTACCGCTGCCGAGACGGGAAGTAGTGCGGCGGTGCCGCCTCCCGGTGTCGCGACAGGCGCAGAGCGGCGGAACCAGTGGTGGCGGTCACGGAATCCCAGAATCCATTAGGTTGGAAAAGGCCTCAGAGATCGGCGAGTCCAGCCTGTAACCGAGCACCACTATGTCACCTAGACCATGGCACCAAGTGCCACATTCAGTCGTTCCTTGAGTGCTTCCAGGGACAGGGACTTCACCACGTCCCTGTACAGCCCCTTCCAATGTCTAATCACGTTTCTGTGGAGAAAGCTCTGTACCGAGTAGGGTTCCTGCAGAATGGGGTCTGCAGGGAACAGGTAGGGGCCACCATGGCCCTCACATCGTCCTCCCACTGTGGCCATGGCCCCACACACCCACATGTGAGGGAGATGGTGGCTTCAGGTGGGATTTTGGGGCCACCTTAGGGTGGGAGGGTGCAGCCCTCATGTCCTTTACCTCATGCTGAGCCACCTCTGCCTCACGGGTTGAGGCACAATGTCCTGAACAGCCCCTCAGCTCCGGAGCACCTTCAGACACGTGGCTCTGCACCTGCAAATCCTTCAAGAAGCAAACATACAGCACTTTCAAGTCCTTGCAGATGAAGGAATTAACCTCATAGTTCAAAAGCATCTCGCTGTTTATTTCACACTTCTATTATTTTCTTCTATATGTAGCTACAGCTTGGCTAGAAACATTTAAATGAGGTTGTGCTCATAAACTGGATGGTGTTTGTCCAGGAGACAGGCTGTGCCAGCCTTTCCCACCGTTCAGTCTGTATCTCGAGTTGAATATTGTTTAATTGCTTTATTTACTCCTACTTTAATTTGCAGGGCTGGCTGTGTCAAGCTCTTTCCTCCTCCCCTCCCTTCCCTGGGTGGATTGCTCCCACTATCCTGCCGGATTCCTCCTGCCGGCAGTTATACAATATTCATTACAGCTCATTGCCACGGTGGGGCCAGAGCAGAGTTCGGATCCGTGTGGGTGATAAAGCAAAGGACTTGCAGTCTCAGCACACCTCAGGTCTGCGGGAGGAAGGAGATAAGGGGATGCAGAGTCTACCTGAAACACAGGCTTCGGCCCCTTGCAAGTGCAGCCTCAACGCTCCGCTTCCCCGAGCGAACACTTATCGCATGGAGCACGCCCAAGCTGATATGCTAATCTTAGTCACGCTGGTGTAAACCCAAAGTAACCCCATGGAAAACAATAGAGTTACTTCAGATTTACTTCAACGTGACAGCCTTTGCAGATTTACATCTATTTTTGTGCTGCACCTTCTCGGGGAAAGGCCCCCTCCGGCTCTTGCACCGAATGCTTTCTTTCTCTTTCAAATCCTTCCTAATTCTGCAGGGCGAGTTGTTCTCTTGGATTTAGCTGAATTATTTAACAAGGAAAATTGGTCCTGTGTTTCCAGAGGAACTTTCCTGGCCTTGTTTTCATTTCTGGAAATATCTTCATCTCATCTCACCCTTCAGCTGTTACCTCCTCTCCAGGACAAGTCCTTTGGGGATCTGAGCACATTTAGTGGAGTGTTGAGTCCTTTTCCCTGTTAACACTCTGGGAAATGGGATGGAGGGGAAGAGCTTAGCAACCCAGGTGCAACCCAGGAGATGAACTTGGGAATTCACTTGGAAATCACTCTGTACTTCTGAAAGGATAGAACCGGCCCTTCAAAACAATGTCAGGGCAAAGAATCTATCTCACTTGCTGAACCATATCAGGCAAGGTCCAGAGCACTGATAATTCTTGTAAAAAGAGGCGTAGACGAGAGGAAAGAAGAGAAATGACAGAAAAAGGTGAATCTGCCAAGGCCTTGTCATCACCTTGATAACCAACTTGCCTTGTTCCAGCTCCAAATCTCAACAGCAGCTGCCAACACTTGGTGTCCTGTTTGGAGAGGGCTGGATTTTTGCACAGGGTCTTTCTCATTCTCATTAAAAAAAGGGCCCTTCCTTATCAGTAAATTCCATGGAGAGCCAGAGTTATATTAAAATGCCACCACAAAATTATCTTTTTAATAAGGTAGCTTTTCTCTGCAGGAAATAACCGGCCTCGCTCCACACCCTGATTAGAAAAGGGACCCAACCAAGGCATTATAAATAATCATGAAACTGTTTTGTTCTCTGGTGTTGCTCACAACAATGATTTATTCCTAGAGGAGGAACAGATTTATTTCCAGAGAGGGAACAGTCAGGGAAATCCCTTTGTCCTTAAATTCTGCACATGGGCTTGAAACATTCCATAATTTTGAAGCTCACACTTCATATACCAACATCTCCACCCCTTCTTCCAATTTGTCTACAATTTTTTTCCTGCTTTCCTACTAGCTAAATACATGGTGATGAACAATTTGTTCAGCACAAATCACTCACAGCTCACAGCTCTGAGACCTCTGGGTCTTTTCCTCCTTTACCCCCTTGAAATTCCACAAATCACTACTTTGGTCTCATTCCTTGGAAGCCTCTGTGTAAAACACCTTTCCCCACTGATTTGTCCTCGCTCTCCCTTGCATATGTTGCTTTATTATTGGATTGTTGCTCATAATCTGGTTGAGTTTAAGAATATGTAAATTATATATATAATACCCACCTACATATAGAAGAAAAATAAGTTTTCAGTATTGTTCAGTATATATATATAAATATATATATATGCATACACGTGCATATACTGTGAGTACAATATAATACATATTTACACCACGTACACAAGCATACGTGTATATATGTGCAAAAAATAATTAAATATTCCCTGATTTATCCCTGTTTGTAGGTGGATCCTGAGAAATGTGAGGCACCCACACTTTCAGATTACATATTTGCTAAGCCCATGAAATTCAGTGTGTTTGTGTACATTTCAAACAAAGATCTACATGGGCTTTTCAAACACTGCCAAAACAAGAATGGGTGACTTGTGGGTCAGGTGTTATTTTTCCTAACTCACTCCACAGCCAGGATTCCAATGTTTTCATAACTCCTACTGTTTGCACCCAGCTTGCCTGGTGTTACAATCAAGATAAAGCCTTGTGCACACCTCTTGCTTTTCATGCCTAAAATATTTTGCTAACCCCCAAATTTCAGCAGGGTTTTGGGGGTGGATGGCGCTGATTTGTCAGACAAAAGAGGAGCAGCTGGAACAAGCTGCAAGGCTGATCTGGAGATGGAAGGGTCTGTGTCCTGCTGAAGGGAGCTGATGACGCACAGGCAGGAGTTTTCTTAGTGTCATGTTTTATTTACAAAACACACACTGCCACGATCTCCCTCCAGCAGCAAAACTTGTGGATCCTGCGCGTTCCTGTGCGGAACCTTGCGAGGAGCTCGGGGCTGGCAGCTGCTCCTGAGCTTCCAGCTTCGCCTTGGGGCTCTCCAAGGACTCAAACCTTGTGCAGAAACTGAATGAAACCTCATTCCCTGCCAGCCAGCAGCAGGATTCCTGCTGGAGACTTCCTTACACTCTTCTCGCGGGTGTACCCTGCACTCCAGAGCCAGACCTTGATTTCCACCGAGCTGATGATTTCCCAGCCTTGACAGCTGGTCTCCATCTGAAATCTCCCCCCAACAGCAGCTGTCAACACCAATAACAAGTCCATCTCAAGCTCATTAAAATAACATTTTTGATACCAAGGGTAAAAAAATTCAGCTCAGAAAATTTTGAGACAGGTGATTTTGACATCGTAGAAATATGATTTGCCATTCCTCCCCTCCTAGTGGGTTTTTAAAAATTTATTTATTAAAAGTTGATGTACTTCATGGGTGAAGGTACTTTCAAATAGAAAAATATTCTGTTGGTGAGTTTCGGAAGGTTCATACTCGCAAAAATGCTACCAATAAAATCCTTCTGATATAAAAACATCATAAGTCCCTTTTTTCCTAATATAGCAATGACCACAATAAGATTTTTCCTGCTCCAGCTCTTTGGATTAGAAAAACCCAGCACATTCCACACTCTTGGTGAATTTCTAAGATGAATATGACTTTTAAAGCTCCGAGGTGAGGCACAAGAGCCATTTTGATGTGTCCTGCCCATGGCTGAGCATCCCTGGGCAAGCGTGGCCATCGTCTGCTCTGCTGCTTGGAGAAAGAGGAGAAACAGCTCCAAAGGAGGCTTTGTCCTACTTTAAGTGGAGAACAGCCGTGGCGGATCAGTTGACGCCACTTTGGCACCGAGTGGAGCCCCGTCTTCCCCTCTTCCTCAGGAATCCCTTTGCTCCGCCAAAGGGAGTTGCATAACTGGCTGGAAAGCTCTTGTGGGCTTCCACAGGGCTCAGCTGAGCCATTCTCGGAGGGAAAAGGGAAAAACACAGACATCAGCCAGTGCTGTACACCCAGCAAAGGGTTTTTTGCCCCTTTTCCAGCTGGTTTGTGGTGGGGTGAGCACAGTTTTCCTTTCCCTTTTTGCAGTGTCAGCAGCTCTCAGCACGGCTCACCTGGATGTGGTGGTACAGGGGGATGTGAGCAGACCTTGCAAAACAAGGAGAAGCAACTGCTTCTCAAAGTGGGGCATTTCTGTGCAGCTGCAGCCTCACGTGGCTCGAAAGCAGCGCATCGTGGATGTTCCTCATTGCACTGGCCAGAGATGTGCATGTTTGCAGCCTGGGACACGGCCTCTGATCTCAGCCCAGCTTCATGGCTGAGCTGCTTCTCTAATTAAAACCCATGAAAAAGCAGGATCAGGAGGGCTGTCAAGGGAGTGGGAGAGTGGAAATAGGATGAAGGTCTGGTGATTTGCTGTTGGTCAAATGGCTGCTGTGCCTCTGCCAGTGGGAGACACACCACTGAACACAGATGCAGGAGCAAGAAAGAAACTTTCCATGCACCCCAGAGATCCCTAATTCATTTATTCATGCCTTTTCCCATGGAAATGCAGGTGAAATATGTGGCAAATTCCACCTGCAGGTACCTGAAGGGTGGTGCACCTAACCCTTCCCAGGGACAGGTAACAAGTGTCCAGAGAGCAGTAGCTTTGCTGATCCAGATTTTGTTTTCCCTTACACTCCTGAAATTCCAGAACAATCCCATTGGCAGCTCTTGGACACCTGGGATTTCTGCTCATATGCAGCATTTGGAAACGTGGTCCATTGTGGAGGTAGCTGCCACGTATTCTTATATATTTGTTTTTATTCTCACCTCCTCCTTGATGCTCTCTGCTCGTGAGGCTGGCAGATTTTCAGGAGCTGGGCTGCTCTTACGTAACACTGCGCCAAAATTGGTGTGAAAGGATTCGGAGGGATCTGTGGCTGGAATCACCTTTGATCCCTGGATTCCCTTCTGCTTTGTCGCTGCATTTTGGGCACACCACTGTGAGTTGCTGGGGCATCTCTGCCCTGGCCTCATCCTCTGCCACTGGCATCACTCAGGTCCTGGTGTCCAGGCCATTCCGTGAGTGCTGCCTTGGTCACAGCTGCCTTGGGCACAGCTGTCTTGTGGCAGCAGATGTGGTCCCATGCCAGCTCTCCTGGGCATGCAGGAGCAGCTTCTCCCAGGTCTCCAAGAGAGCGTGACCAGAGTTCAAGCCTGTGTAATTAGCAGTAATTAGCCAATTGAAGGAGTGTGTATAAAATGGATTAAACTCACTGAAATCCCCAGCCCAAGCTGAGCTGAGCTGTGTTCTTGGCTCAAAAACCTTCACCCACATCCAGAAGATGCCTTAAGCAACTTGAGGAAACCCTCTTTTCCCCTCTTTCTCCTGGGAGGGTCTTTCCTTCAGGCCACGGGCAGCTTCATGCAAGCAAACATCTGGAACGCCGTGGACACTGGGGCTTAGCCCAGCAGCAGAGAGGGAAAACTTGGACCCAAGGGAAAGGTGGGCAGGCTCTTCGTGGCACCCACGGTGCTTTGGGTGCTGCTGTGAGCTGCTTTACAGCAAACACAACCCTGGGAGCTGCAATCCCATCTCAGGGCTGCAGCAGAGACAGAGCCATGAAGCCAGGCTCTCTCCAGCCAGGTGCCTTTGCTGATGAATCACGAGTGTTTTGGTCTGGATGTGGTGATAAATCCAAGTGCTGCAAATGACAGAGTGCACAATGGTGGGGTTTAGACAATAAATCAGCTTTTTACGTCAATGCTTCCTGCACACGTAGCTGCGAAGTGGCAGGTGAGGCAGGAGAGTTGGGAACATTAATCTAAGGGAAAAGGGAACCTTGGAAACTTGCCCTTTTTGTTCCTGTCTCTGCTCTGCTGGAATTCCATTTTCCTGTTCTTTATCTCCATGTTTTGCTTTACGTGATTCTTTGCAGTCTAGAAGCAGATTCCTTGTTTGCAGGAAGAATCCCCTGGGTATTTGTGGGTGAGTTTCAGCCCAGGGCAAGACTGGGGTTGGGTGAGATCTCAGCATTGCATCAGCTCCAGGTCAGCCAGGCAGACAGGCATGGCTGATGTTACACTTCTGTCTCAGAGTGAATGGCTGTGGACACCAGCAGTCCATTCCTTCCATTTAAAAAGCAAAATAGAGATGAGAGGAAGTGTTCACCCCACAGCCAGAACAGCTTTGATGATTCCAGGATGCATTTAGGCTTCAAATGTGCCATGACATCTCGTTTCCAAATTCCCATCCAAGCAGGGAAGAGACACCCCATGTGAGATTCTGCATTCCCTACAAGGATCAGGTCAACATCCCAACACTCTCCTTGATCCTAGACATGCAAGGTGATGCAGGGACAGGTCCCTTCCTGTTGTGCATGGAGAGGAAAAGCGGATTTTGAGACCATGAGGCAGAATTTTAGATGGAAAGTAGTTTATGAAAGTTTGTCTGATGATAACTGTCACAGAGCACTCTTCACAACAAAACCATTTATTCACAGGTAGTTCAGCCTGAATCACAAGTCTCTGGAGGTGAAGGAGCATCTCCAGGGATGGAGAAACCTGCTGGAGGTCAGAGAATCCCCTTTCACCTGCAGACTTTGTTCTCTGCAGTCTTCGCTGACAGCCAAAACCTTGTTGGTCTCCAACCCTCAGGCTCCACTTTCAGCCCTTTTCCACCACCTTATAACTCCCCTGCAGAATCCCTGCTGTGAATTTAACTTTTCTAACAGGAGATGAGGAGGGGACCAGTGAAAGCTGCTCCTGGGTGATTCCATGCACCAATGGATTCACACCACGAGCTCCTCAGGAGAGGGGCTTTGCCTCACTCCAACCCCCACTGGGTGACATCCCCTCTGCCAAGCCTTTGCCACTTCTCCCAACACAACCTCAAACAAGTGTTGGGTGGTTTTTTTCTCAGTAGCATGTAGGTCACAGCAGAGCCTTAGGGAGCTGACAGCTGACATTCATCCTCAGTTCTGAACCCGTGTGTCAGGCTGTCTGGAGGCGATAGAAGTGCAGTTGCTGGTGAGACCAACTGCCTTTTATGTGGCTTCAATTAAATGTCTTTTTCGGTGTGGGATAGTTGCCAGAGTTCTTTTATTTCTTTTTTT